>JAZKJV010001710.1:0-461131 GCA_037367405.1 Ottelia alismoides
TGATAGTTGAACGAGTCTAAGTAAAATCCGGAGATTGGAGCTTGATTGGACCTTATAATTTACCTAATAACAGGAACCTTATAGGAACTGGGTTTGAGGTACTTCAGGTCTAGTTGACTTAATTCTTTGAGGATCACGAGACTTGGTTCAATGGATTCTTGACTGCCTAAGTAGAGTATTTCGGAGCACACGTACGACTCTTGTTGATAATGACCTAACTTGGACACCTGCACCTTTCACATGGCTCAACTCAGTTGGAATGGTGAGGGGATTGGATTTGCCGGTATGAGACGCACACAAGTGGAAACACTTGTCCTCCTCTAGGGAGGGAAGTGCACCCCAACCCGTCCAGTGATTAGGAAGTCTAAAGACAGGAGGCTGTGGGTTGCGATAAAGCTTCAAAAGAGGGATAGTCTACTGGCTCAAGAGGAAAAACTCCTTATGTAAATGCTGCTGTGAATAGTATTTCAAAAAAAAAAAAGTTCAGGCATGGACAAAAATAAAAGCCTGCAAAGTATGTACATATGTTGTAAAGTCAATAAGCAAGCTTGAGTTCCAAAGTCATATCATGTGAGCCTGCAGCAGGATGACTTGACTACACTGGTCTTGCATCCAAGGATAGGTAGCTACACTGGCTACCGTCCATTCTTCTCTTCACCCCCTCCTCTTGAGCTGGTTGCCACTTGAACTTAGAAGGGAATACCCCACTCCTCGAGGATGGAGTTATTGGATTGGGGAATCATTGGGTTGTCGTACTGGAGAAGTCAGTTTCTTTGTCATTCTAGTTGGGGAGAGCCACCATCACTTACACTGTACGAGTCAGATTCATAGTCGTAAGGGTTTGCGTATGAATTGAGATATTTCTGACCTGGCTATTGAGGAGACTTGAGCAGAGTTTTGGGATTCTCAGGGACTGTTGGATTTCAAATTCGGTTCTCAATAAGGTTCCGCCCGCACTAAAATTCCAAAGGTCCGACTTAAGCTCCAAACTTTGATTTTGTGAAGACAAGTTTGACAATTAAATTTAGTCCATCTTTCTTCTTTTTCTTTTCTTTATTTTTCCTTTTTCTGCACTTATTGCATAAGTGTTTGCTAGGGACTAGCAAAGGCAAGTATAGGGGGATGATGAATCCACGTTTCATCATCTTTATTCTATCATTTTGGCCTTAAAAACCCTAGTAAATGCGTGTAAATAGGCATAATTTAGACATTTTAGCATTCATGCATATGTGTGTAAATATTGTATAAAATGCGGTTTTTAAAGCCAAAATTATAGAATAAAGAAAAGAAAAGAAAAAGAATAAAATATTGTAAATATTTTATGACCCGAAACCCCGAGACCTAGGCATCTTGATGAATAGGTCGATAAGGAATAATGTAGGGGAGATAAGGTCAGAAATACAGATAAAATACCTACAATCTTTATTCATTCTTTATTCATTTTGGGACCTATTTTTGGTTCCACTTTTTACACTTCAAATAAAGAAACTTTGTATATGAAAGTTGTAGATAAATTAATAAAGAAAAATACAAAATTGATTTCATAGAAAAATAATACACAGATAAAAAGATATGGTCTGAATAAAAATCCAGAATGACAACTTCCCAGACCCGTATCTCACAAATAAAAACTCCAAATGCAGCGTACTCACCTTTAATTGTATATAGAAGAAAATAATCTAATTAATGGTGGTGGTTTCGCATTTGGCGGAGCTACGGTTTGAAAGTTGACTTTTGGACCCACATTGTATACTTGTACATATTAAAATATTCATTTTATTATTTATTTATTATTTTTATAATTTTATATTTTTATAATGTTGTAAATAATACTTATAATAATTATGTATATTAAAATCAGAATAAAAACATCATTAAAATACAAATAAAAATACTTGTATATATAGGTATAATACAGGTAGCGATACCTATACAAACAACACTTTCATTTTATTAAATATACAAAATATATCAGAAAATTAAAATAAAAATATATTTATGTATATAAAAGTATCTTATAATTTTAGAAAATAAAAACCAAAATTAAATAAATTAAAAATACCTAAATAAAAATAAAATACTTAAATACATAGATATAGATACCTATAAGGGTATAAATGCAAACTTGTAAAAATATACCTCATAAAAATAATTAAAAATAATAATAAAATAATTCATAAAAAAATAAACATTTTTCATTTTATAATAAAAAATCAATAAAATCGTTTTCTATTTTAATTTGATTTTACAAATATTTTCCCCTAGGTTTTTCCTGGTTGGTCCACGTGGACCAACCAGGGGGCTAGGAGAGTTGACCTCGGTCAACTCTCTGCCCAACACCTGGGCTGTGTCAGAATGATATTTCTTGGACTTCGAGGATTTTTGGAGGCCGATCCTTTCATCGAATGGGGTCGAACTCTTCACGAGATTTGTAGTCCTACCATCCAGCTATCACGCCTACCCTTTACCTCGAGGATTGGAGTTGAGATTCGCAAGATACGCCTCCTCGAAAGTCGCTCCTCGCCCAACTTTCAAAAACCCCCAAAAACTCCCATTCAAACCTTGAACCCTTTTGGACCTAGCAAAGCCCTCTTCTTCGTGTGTTCTGGACTGGAGGCAGTGACAGGGCCTCCTCCAACCATCCAGGAGGGTCGCGCGAGGCCAGGAGGCGCTCCACCACCCATCTCCGGCCAACGGCCGTGAGGTTTCCTCCTCTTGGTTTCCCAGCCAATCGAGGTGGTTTTCTCTTGCTTTTCTTTGTTTTCTTTTATGCTGTAGGTTAGATCTAGTGTTAGGATTACTTTGGTCTCCGTATTCGTCGGTTTCGTGGTTCATTCGCCGCCATATACCCCCCTCGCCGGAGCTTGCTCCGGCGAGTGCCATTCCCGCCATACACGCCCTCCATGCACCAATAAGCCCCTTGGGACCATCTACTGTTGGCGTGCATTCTTTTTGCAGGTCCCCAGGTGCCAGAGACCCCCGCGTGGGGTCGATTTTCGCTCGCCGGAGGTGGAGGGCGCCGCCGCCCGCGCTCCTGGACCTCCCAGCCGCACCTGCGCAAGACGAAGGGGGAGGGCACGTACAGCAGCCGTGGATTCGCCTCCCCCGTTTTTGATCAAACCGTCCATCTGTGATCAACGGCCAGCCGTTGATTGGCCCTCAGGATCTAACCAAGGCCGTCAAGATGAAGGGGCATCGGGCTCTGGGTGATTGACACGTGTCTTAAGTGGACACGCACTTGCCGTTGGATGCGCCTCAAGACTGGGTATTTTGCGCGTTTAGCCCAGTCATTTTGTATTTATTTTATAATCCCAAAACCTTCATCTGCATTACAACATTTTTGTAATATTTGCACAATGTGCCTCGCTACTTTTGGAATTTACTAAGACGCCCCCGCCAGATCACGTGCATGAGCGCGTGATTCTTGGCATTTTTGCTGGCATATCCTTCGCGTTTGGTGTATTTGCTAATAGTCCAGACACTATTTTCGTTAGTACATTATTTTGTGAAAATTTTGCGCTTAAGCCCCTGACCTTTTTGATTATTGCAAAACTACCCCTGTCAGGCCTCACATTTTTTGTATGATTGACGTAATTATTCGAGGCATCATTTCTACTCCAAAAATTCTAAAATTTTGGACTTATGCTCCTGTGCACCTGTGCTTCCACGCCATCCATGTAGATTTTGATTTTATTTTATTTTTATAATTATTAAAAATCAAAAACATCTATTTTTAGCACTGTTCGCATTAGAAAATCACTAAAAAATATAAAAACACCCCAGAAAAATCCCAAAAAAATATATTTTGTGCCTTGTGGTTTGTTTTAACTCCCAGCCAAAAATCTCTAAAAAATATAAAACCAAACTCCAAAAAATTGCAAAACTCTAAAAACCTTCATAAAAATTTATAAAATCATTAAAAAATCCAAAAATAGTGTTTTCTTTTCCTGAATTTTCTTGGTTTCATTATCTTTAAGTGAAAATTACTTTGGAGAATTTTTGCCACTGATTTCTATTTTATTTCTCCATTTCAAGTTTCAGCCTTGCTTTTTACTACTGTTTTCTTTATTTTGATAATTAAAAATACCAAAAACATCCTAAAAATTACCCAAAAATCACAAAAACAGTAAAAAAGTATAAAAAGACCAAAAAGACTTTATTTGCTTATTTTTGAGTATTTTTATCTATTTTTATAAATATCTCTTGCTTTCTTTTATCACATTGTCTTTAATTTCCAATTTGGAAAAAGAAAATATAAAAAAAATATAAAATATAAAAAGAAAATATAAAATCAGTAAATTAAAAATCAAAATACAAAATTATAAAATTAAAAATTAAATAAAAAAAAGTATAAAATTAAAACCCACAAAAAATAGCATAGATAGACACTTTGATCACTTGCACACACATTTTTGAGCACTTGTGCCCCGTTCTACCTGTCTGCTCCCTGTGTTCGACCTCTACACATACTTGCACCTATACACATCTTGTTGTAGAGTTATAATAAATTTTAACTCCGCACATTTACTTTCATTGCTTGATATATTTGTCGTGGGTTAATTGTTGTTTGAATATCGGATTTCGTTGGAGGTCAAATCAGCGACTGTTGATTCGCCTTGTGAGTCAACACGACCTCTGCGATTTCCGTGTCCAACAAATGGCGCCGATGCCGGGGAGCAACAGCGCGTAGTTCGGGTCTTGTTTGTGATTGTGATTTATTGTCTATTTTCGCGGCTTTTATTTCTGCTTGTTTTATTTTCTTTATTTTTGATATTTCTTGTTTGAATTGTCTAACCACTCTCCTTGTTTGGATTTCGTGCGAGGTACGCGGATCGAGGGAGGAGCCCCTCTTGGAGCACCGAAGCACCCACGTGAAGCGGCTGTAGCTTTGCACGAAGAAAGACTTGGAGGATTTTGCAAGACAATTTCTTAGCATTTATTTTCTTGCATTGTAATTATTTTGTAATTCGTAGTGAGAGAGAGACCATTAATTGTAATAATACAGGTACCCCCGAACTTGGACATTCGAGCCTAATTTCCAAGTGGTCGTTCACTTGGGGGCTCGTCGCGGTTTTGTCGGCTTTTCTTCGCATTTTTTTTATTTTGTTTTCCGGTTTTATTTTTCATTTCTTTTGTGTGATTGAGCCCTTAGCTTTTAGGATTGCTTGCGATAGATTAGGTCCAAACACATTAATTACCATTGCATGTACCTATAGACTCGTTTGGACTTGTCAAATTTAAATAGTTGGTTCATCATCTTCGATCCGCTGTGCCGCGAGCTCTCCCTGTAAAGCGCTTTCTCCTAAGCTCAAGTGTGTTGAGCACAGAGGAGGGGTGAGCCTATGACCGGACTCTTGGGTTGAGGATCGGTGACCGACTTGTGGTTCTTCCCGCTAATAGCAATTTTTGAACTTAGGGCGATTTCATCGGCTTTGCATTTGCATATAGTTAGGTTTCAATTCTGCTGAGCATCTTTGCATGTAGAGTGCTGGAGGCAAGGTGAGCATTTACGCTTTAGCATTCATCATCATTTTTGCCGCTTGCATTGCTTTCCCGCTCCTCTACCTCTGATTTTGATCACCTAGGAGCTGAAAGGAATTGACTCCCCGATAGGATCGTGCATTCTCATTAAAAATCCAAAAAAGTGATAACCAATAAAATTGGGACTGTTAATTTTACTCGACCCTAAAACCGATCAAAAAGAAACATCTTGTATTGGGGCGAGTAATCCCCTCATTGTCTTCGCTTTTATTTGCTCGCGCACACCTTAAGGATTAGTGCCCAAATCCCATCAAGCCCCCTAAGTGTGTGTGAAATTCTTTGACTTCTCACCTAACTCTAAAACAGACAAGATAAAAAGACCGCTCTTTGCGGTCTCTACCGAGTTGAGTAGGTGAATTGAGGGTTTGACTTGTTTTTCATTTTTTTGCTTGTGATTGTTTTGTGTGTGTCCTAGATCATCTCTGCGCATTTGCGCCTTCTTCTTCGCTCTCTTGACTTGACCATCGTGCTCTCCCGATCATTTTTTTTTGTTTCGAGATGGCCAACTGGAGCGTATTCTATCCGGACTTTGCGGATCACTCATTCACTCCAGCCGGTCCACCTCCTTTTTTCCAGGAGGACTTTGCTCCTGACTTTTGTACATATCCGCCTCAGCCACAGTATCAGGACTCGGATTTCTACCCACACCCACCTCCACCTGTGTATTATCCGCCTCCACCTTCACATCCACCCGAGACTGAGCTGATGGAGTCACCTTTCATGGAGTCCACCCTTGAGCACTTGACCCAGATGATGGATCATATGAGACAGAGGATTGACACCCTCACTAGTACAAATAAGAGCGACCATGATGTTCCACCATTTGATGATAAGGGTTCACTCGAGGATTTCCATGAGAGCTTGCAATCGCCAAAAATACAAAAAAATGAGAAAAATTTAAAACACAAAAAGATTTCGGGAGACACATGATCGAGCCAGACTGTGAGGAGAGCGCCCACTTGCCAGACTTTTTGACCACACATGCATTCACATCTAGTCCCACCTTTGACCCCGAGGATGCCGCTGTACAGACTGCTCTTGGCATGCCTCGTGTATATGATGATTCTGATCTCCTCCCTTGTATGGCGGAGGTCCAAAAATTCAAAAAAATGCTGACTGAACCCGAAGTGGTGGCCACCATACATGAGATTATCCGTGCCCCACTTCAGCAGGCCATGACCGATTTATCTGCTCCTCTTCCCAAGAAGAGAAAGCGGAGGAGCAGATCTGAGCGTCATATCTTGACCATGGCCACTGCCCATGCCATCACACACCGTCCCATTCCTAAGAAGAGGAACACTGCCACACCTTTCATTAGCTGCACCATCTCTGACCACACATGTGATCACACTCTCCTAGACGGTGGTGCATCGATCAGTATCATACCCTTCTCGCTGGTACAGTCTCTTCACTTAGGGCCTCTCAAGAAGACCAGGATGATCGTACAGTTTGCTGATGGATCAATAAAGAGGCCGAAGGGTATCCTTGAAAACGCCGTCATCTCGATTCGGGGCATGAGCTATCACGTTGATTTTGTCGTATTGCCCATGGAGAACTCCACAGGGGAGCCATCTCCAATCATCCTGGGACGACCATTCCTCGCCTCTGCGAGAGTCGTTATTGACTACGGATCAGGAGAGATTCGCTTCCGTCCTGCTGACGAGGGCGAAGCAGTGATCACCGCACCCACTGCTGACCAGAGACCCGCACCTGATGTGACTTCACCTATCTTGGCTGACCCCGAGGACTATGATCTATATGAGGATATCAGAGAGACCTTCTTTATGACCGATGATGAGACCCGAGAATTCCTCTCCAAGGAGGAAAGCTCGGAAAGCATAGACCTTGGTGTTTTCCGCTTCCTGTGATTGGCGATGTGTTGATGACATCCGCGGGATCTACACGATCGATACTATTGAGCGGAGGGCAGATATAGAGACGATACAGGACGGCCATGTTTTGACTACTTCCACCGATGAGTCCGCCCCTGTCCATGTAGATACTGATGAGACTAAGGCCGAATTTGATTTTGTTGCTTTTCTTCAGAGATTCGGGCCTTTTGATGAAAAAGATGATCCAGTTGAGATTATAGAGGACGAACAGAGTTGAACAGAGTTCGACTACTTCCACTAATGATTTCGTGCCTTTTGATTTTGACCTGGATGACACCTCGCAGGACGACTCCGAGTACACTTCTTCCGATGATGATGAGTTCGTCCCATTCCACTTTGATATCAGCGAGACTCCCAAGGCCGGACCTAGCCACACTTCTTCCACTACCAGTCTGAGCCTTCACACCCTAGGGCCCCTGTGGATGTACTTTTTGTCGACCTGATCGGCTTCCGTCCACTGTGGACCCCGATGTCGACCTGCATCACACCAGATCCATTCCTCAGCGGTCCCGGAAGAAGGTTCGCTTTCAACCTTCCTTGATCATTTGTACATACACCTCTGTTGTACATTCTCCTTTGTTCATCTCTGTCTCTTCCGTATTGCTCGTCCACCCATTCTCGTGTCTGCCTAGCTTAGGACGTACTTTGTCCTAAGTATAGGGGGGGTGGACGAGCCGAGTGTTCTTTCATCGTTCCGTGTCATCACTCCTGTCGTTGCCTACAC
Source organism: Ottelia alismoides (assembly GCA_037367405.1). Taxonomy (NCBI): domain Eukaryota; kingdom Viridiplantae; phylum Streptophyta; class Magnoliopsida; order Alismatales; family Hydrocharitaceae; genus Ottelia; species Ottelia alismoides. The sequence continues at coordinate 8,158 of JAZKJV010001710.1, forward strand.
TTAGGGCTTCCTTTCACCCTAAGTATAGGGGGAGCGATGCGTACATCCCCATGATCTATTCCATTTTCCGATCTCTTTTCTTTCTTTTCTTCCTTTCTTCTTTTCCTCTTCTATCTTCCTTATTTATCAAAAGGTGCCGCCCTTGTAGGCAGTCTTCTATACTTAGGACGTACGTTGTCCTAAGTATAGGGGGTGCGCACCCCGAGTTTTCTCATTCTTTCGATCCTCTCTATTGTCTCCTCTTCTTGTCTATACTACCCTAAGTATAGGGGGAGACAATCTGAGTACGATCTGTTCATTCCCACCCTTGACCCTCCCTGCGTTGTGTACAGTCTGCTATACTTAGGATTATTTGATCCTAAGTATAGGGGGGACGGTCAACTTTTCATTGATTCATTCATCCATTCCTTTATTTATTTATTCTTTAGATTTTCCTATACTCAGTACGAGTTATGTCTTCTCTTTTCTCTCCGATCTATGAGGACATAGCTCAAGCTAAGTATAGGGGGGTCGTATATACTACGTATATACTTTAGCCATAACTCGTACTTTCGTATTTTCTTAATAATATGGCTAAAAATTCTTTAAAATTCATTAAAAATTCTTAATAAAAAGATGTGGTTATTCCTCAAATTCTTTTTGTATGTACTGATTAATAAATCAGGTGAAAATGTTTTTTGCAAAATGTTTGAAAAATAGTTTGAAAATCTTTGTGAACATCTATTGAAAACTATTTTGAAAATATTTTGTTACATGTTTCAACCTTTGTAAAAATGTGTGTTTTGTAAAACTTCTTTTCTTTGTGTGAAATAAAATGTTTGAAAAATGATTTGCAAATGGTTTGAAAAATGGTTGCAAAAATGATTTGAAAAACCTATATATATTGTTTTGAAAGCCTTTGCAAAATGTTTTCAAATGTGTGTAAAATGTTTGTAAAAACTATTTTGGACTATAGTTTTCAAAAATTGTGTGTAAAATTGTTTTTCAATTAAGTTTGAGGAATATACACATCACACCAAAATCCATCTTATGTATATATGTATAAAATTGACCACTTACCCTGTAAATTCTTAAAATCCACTTCTTGTTTATATGAAGAAGCACTCCCGTGTACATATTTTCACCTAGTTTGTAGCCAAAACTTTTTGTTTTCAAAAATTCCCAAAAACATTTGCAAAATTAAAATCCAAAAACATTTGAAAAATCTTTTTGAAAAATACAAAAAAAAATGCATCTGCATATGCATGCATCATATTTTCAAAAATCCATAAAAAGTTCAAAATCTTGAAAATTGCATCACAAAAATATTTTCTGCATAGCATTGCATAGCATGAGCATTTTTCGGATTAATTTGATAGTTGAACGAGTCTAAGTAAAATCCGGAGATTGGAGCTTGATTGGACCTTATAATTTACCTAATAACAGGAACCTTATAGGAACTGGGTTTGAGGTACTTCAGGTCTAGTTGACTTAATTCTTTGAGGATCACGAGACTTGGTTCAATGGATTCTTGACTGCCTAAGTAGAGTATTTCGGAGCACACGTACGACTCTTGTTGATAATGACCTAACTTGGACACCTGCACCTTTCACATGGCTCAACTCAGTTGGAATGGTGAGGGGATTGGATTTGCCGGTATGAGACGCACACAAGTGGAAACACTTGTCCTCCCTCTAGGGAGGGAAGTGCACCCCAACCCGTCCAGGATTAGGAAGTCTAAAGACAGGGAGGCTGTGGGTTGCGATAAAGCTTCAAAAGAGGGATATTCTACTGGCTCAAGAGGAAAAACTCCTTATGTAAATGCTGCTGTGAATAGATATTTTCAAAAAAAAAAAAAGTTCAGGCATGGACAAAAATAAAAGCCTGGCAAAGTATGTACATATGTTGTAAAGTCAATAAGCAAGCTTGAGTTCCAAAGTCATATCATGTGAGCCTGCAGCAGGATGACTTGACTACACTGGTCTTGCATCCAAGGATAGGTAGCTACACTGGCTACCGTCCATTCTTCTCTTCACCCCCTCCTCTTGAGCTGGTTGCCACTTGAACTTAGAAGGGAATACCCCACTCCTCGAGGATGGAGTTATTGGATTGGGGAATCATTGGGGTTGTCGTACTGGAGAAGTCATTTCTTTGTCATTCTAGTTGGGGAGAGCCACCATCACTTACACTGTACGAGTCAGATTCATAGTCGTAAGGGTTTGCGTATGAATTGAGATATTTCTGACCTGGCTATTGAGGAGACTTGAGCAGAGTTTTGGGATTCTCAGGGACTGTTGGATTTCAAATTCGGTTCTCAATAAGGTTCCGCCCGCACTAAAATTCCAAAGGTCCGACTTAAGCTCCAAACTTTGATTTTGTGAAGACAAGTTTGACAATTAAATTTAGTCCATCTTTCTTCTTTTTCTTTTCTTTATTTTTCCTTTTTCTGCACTTATTGCATAAGTGTTTGCTAGGGACTAGCAAAGGCAAGTATAGGGGGATGATGAATCCACGTTTCATCATCTTTATTCTATCATTTTGGCCTTAAAAACCCTAGTAAATGCGTGTAAATAGGCATAATTTAGACATTTTAGCATTCATGCATATGTGTGTAAATATTGTATAAAATGCGGTTTTTAAAGCCAAAATTATAGAATAAAGAAAAGAAAAGAAAAAGAATAAAATATTGTAAATATTTTATGACCCGAAACCCCGAGACCTAGGCATCTTGATGAATAGGTCGATTAAGGAATAATGTAGGGGAGATAAGGTCAGAAATACAGATAAAATACCTACAATCTTTATTCATTCTTTATTCATTTTGGGACCTATTTTTGGTTCCACTTTTTACACTTCAAATAAAGAAACTTTGTATATGAAAGTTGTAGATAAATTAATAAAGAAAAATACAAAATTGATTTCATAGAAAAATAATACACAGATAAAAAGATATGGTCTGAATAAAAATCCAGAATGACAACTTCCCAGACCCGTATCTCACAATAAAACTCCAAATGCAGCGTACTCACCTTTAATTGTATATAGAAGAAAATAATCTAATTAATGGTGGTGGTTTCGCATTTGGCGGAGCTACGGTTTGAAAGTTGACTTTTGGACCCAACATTGTATACTTGTACATATTAAAATATTCATTTTATTATTTATTTATTATTTTTATAATTTATATTTTTATAATGTTGTAAATAATACTTATAATAATTATGTATATTAAAATCAGAATAAAAACATCATTAAAATACAAATAAAAATACTTGTATATATAGGTATAATACAGGTAGCGATACCTATACAAACAACACTTTCATTTTATTAAATATACAAAAATATATCAGAAAATTAAAATAAAAATATATTTATGTATATAAAAGTATCTTATAATTTTAGAAAATAAAAACCAAAATTAAATAAATTAAAAATACCTAAATAAAAATAAAATACTTAAATACATAGATATAGATACCTATAAGGGTATAAATGCAAACTTGTAAAAATATACCTCATAAAAATAATTAAAAATAATAATAAAATAATTCATAAAAAAATAAACATTTTTCATTTTATAATAAAAAATCAATAAAATCGTTTTCTATTTTAATTTGATTTTACAAATATTTTCCCTAGGTTTTTCCTGGTTGGTCCACGTGGACCAACCAGGGGGCTAGGAGAGTTGACCTCGGTCAACTCTCTGCCCAACACCTGGGCTGTGTCAGAATGATATTTCTTGGACTTCGAGGATTTTTGGAGGCCGATCCTTTCATCGAATGGGGTCGAACTCTTCACGAGATTTGTAGTCCTACCATCCAGCTATCACGCCTACCCTTTACCTCGAGGATTGGAGTTGAGATTCGCAAGATACGCCTCCTCGAAAGTCGCTCCTCGCCCAACTTTCAAAAACCCCCAAAAACTCCCATTCAAACCTTGAACCCTTTTGGACCTAGCAAAGCCCTCTTCTTCGTGTGTTCTGGACTGGAGGCAGTGACAGGGCCTCCTCCAACCATCCAGGAGGGTCGCGCGAGGCCAGGAGGCGCTCCACCACCCATCTCCGGCCAACGGCCGTGAGGTTTCCTCCTCTTGGTTTCCCAGCCAATCGAGGTGGTTTTCTCTTGCTTTTCTTTGTTTTCTTTTATGCTGTAGGTTAGATCTAGTGTTAGGATTACTTTGGTCTCCGTATTCGTCGGTTTCGTGGTTCATTCGCCGCCATATACCCCCCTCGCCGGAGCTTGCTCCGGCGAGTGCCATTCCCGCCATACACGCCCTCCATGCACCAATAAGCCCCTTGGGACCATCTACTGTTGGCGTGCATTCTTTTTGCAGGTCCCCAGGTGCCAGAGACCCCCGCGTGGGGTCGATTTTCGCTCGCCGGAGGTGGAGGGCGCCGCCGCCCGCGCTCCTGGACCTCCCAGCCGCACCTGCGCAAGACGAAGGGGGAGGGCACGTACAGCAGCCGTGGATTCGCCTCCCCCGTTTTTGATCAAACCGTCCATCTGTGATCAACGGCCAGCCGTTGATTGGCCCTCAGGATCTAACCAAGGCCGTCAAGATGAAGGGGCATCGGGCTCTGGGTGATTGACACGTGTCTTAAGTGGACACGCACTTGCCGTTGGATGCGCCTCAAGACTGGGTATTTTGCGCGTTTAGCCCAGTCATTTTGTATTTATTTTATAATCCCAAAACCTTCATCTGCATTACAACATTTTTGTAATATTTGCACAATGTGCCTCGCTACTTTTGGAATTTACTAAGACGCCCCCGCCAGATCACGTGCATGAGCGCGTGATTCTTGGCATTTTTGCTGGCATATCCTTCGCGTTTGGTGTATTTGCTAATAGTCCAGACACTATTTTCGTTAGTACATTATTTTGTGAAAATTTTGCGCTTAAGCCCCTGACCTTTTTGATTATTGCAAAACTACCCCTGTCAGGCCTCACATTTTTTGTATGATTGACGTAATTATTCGAGGCATCATTTCTACTCCAAAAATTCTAAAATTTTGGACTTATGCTCCTGTGCACCTGTGCTTCCACGCCATCCATGTAGATTTTGATTTTATTTTATTTTTATAATTATTAAAAATCAAAAACATCTATTTTTAGCACTGTTCGCATTAGAAAATCACTAAAAAATATAAAAACACCCCAGAAAAATCCCAAAAAAATATATTTTGTGCCTTGTGGTTTGTTTTAACTCCCAGCCAAAAATCTCTAAAAAATATAAAACCAAACTCCAAAAAATTGCAAAACTCTAAAAACCTTCATAAAAATTTATAAAATCATTAAAAAATCCAAAAATAGTGTTTTCTTTTCCTGAATTTTCTTGGTTTCATTATCTTTAAGTGAAAATTACTTTGGAGAATTTTTGCCACTGATTTCTATTTTATTTCTCCATTTCAAGTTTCAGCCTTGCTTTTTACTACTGTTTTCTTTATTTTGATAATTAAAAATACCAAAAACATCCTAAAAATTACCCAAAAATCACAAAAACAGTAAAAAAGTATAAAAAGACCAAAAAGACTTTATTTGCTTATTTTTGAGTATTTTTATCTATTTTTATAAATATCTCTTGCTTTCTTTTATCACATTGTCTTTAATTTCCAATTTGGAAAAAGAAAATATAAAAAAAATATAAAATATAAAAAGAAAATATAAAATCAGTAAATTAAAAATCAAAATACAAAATTATAAAATTAAAAATTAAATAAAAAAAAGTATAAAATTAAAACCCACAAAAAATAGCATAGATAGACACTTTGATCACTTGCACACACATTTTTGAGCACTTGTGCCCCGTTCTACCTGTCTGCTCCCTGTGTTCGACCTCTACACATACTTGCACCTATACACATCTTGTTGTAGAGTTATAATAAATTTTAACTCCGCACATTTACTTTCATTGCTTGATATATTTGTCGTGGGTTAATTGTTGTTTGAATATCGGATTTCGTTGGAGGTCAAATCAGCGACTGTTGATTCGCCTTGTGAGTCAACACGACCTCTGCGATTTCCGTGTCCAACAAATGGCGTCGATGCCGGGGAGCAACAGCGCGTAGTTCGGGTCTTGTTTGTGATTGTGATTTATTGTCTATTTTCGCGGCTTTTATTTCTGCTTGTTTTATTTTCTTTATTTTTGATATTTCTTGTTTGAATTGTCTAACCACTCTCCTTGTTTGGATTTCGTGCGAGGTACGCGGATCGAGGGAGGAGCCCCTCTTGGAGCACCGAAGCACCCACGTGAAGCGGCTGTAGCTTTGCACGAAGAAAGACTTGGAGGATTTTGCAAGACAATTTCTTAGCATTTATTTTCTTGCATTGTAATTATTTTGTAATTCGTAGTGAGAGAGAGACCATTAATTGTAATAATACAGGTACCCCCGAACTTGGACATTCGAGCCTAATTTCCAAGTGGTCGTTCACTTGGGGGCTCGTCGCGGTTTTGTCGGCTTTTCTTCGCATTTTTTTTATTTTGTTTTCCGGTTTTATTTTTCATTTCTTTTGTGTGATTGAGCCCTTAGCTTTTAGGATTGCTTGCGATAGATTAGGTCCAAACACATTAATTACCATTGCATGTACCTATAGACTCGTTTGGACTTAGTCAAATTTAAATAGTTGGTTCATCATCTTCGATCCGCTGTGCCGCGAGCTCTCCCTGTAAAGCGCTTTCTCCTAAGCTCAAGTGTGTTGAGCACAGAGGAGGAGTGAGCCTAGACCGGACTCTTGGGTTGAGGATCGGTGACCGACTTGTGGTTCTTCCCGCTAATAGCAATTTTTGAACTTAGGGCGATTTCATCGGCTTTGCATTTGCATATAGTTAGGTTTCAATTCTGCTGAGCATCTTTGCATGTAGAGTGCTGGAGGCAAGGTGAGCATTTACGCTTTAGCATTCATCATCATTTTTGCCGCTTGCATTGCTTTCCCGCTCCTCTACCTCTGATTTTGATCACCTAGGAGCTGAAAGGAATTGACTCCCCGATAGGATCGTGCATTCTCATTAAAAATCCAAAAAAGTGATAACCAATAAAATTGGGACTGTTAATTTTACTCGACCCTAAAACCGATCAAAAAGAAACATCTTGTATTGGGGCGAGTAATCCCCTCATTGTCTTCGCTTTTATTTGCTCGCGCACACCTTAAGGATTAGTGCCCAAATCCCATCAAGCCCCCTAAGTGTGTGTGAAATTCTTTGACTTCTCACCTAACTCTAAAACAGACAAGATAAAAAGACCGCTCTTTGCGGTCTCTACCGAGTTGAGTAGGTGAATTGAGGGTTTGACTTGTTTTTCATTTTTTTGCTTGTGATTGTTTTGTGTGTGTCCTAGATCATCTCTGCGCATTTGCGCCTTCTTCTTCGCTCTCTTGACTTGACCATCGTGCTCTCCCGATCATTTTCTTTTGTTTCGAGATGGCCAACTGGAGCGTATTCTATCCGGACTTTGCGGATCACTCATTCACTCCAGCCGGTCCACCTCCTTTTTTCCAGGAGGACTTTGCTCCTGACTTTTGTACATATCCGCCTCAGCCACAGTATCAGGACTCGGATTTCTACCCACACCCACCTCCACCTGTGTATTATCCGCCTCCACCTTCACATCCACCCGAGACTGAGCTGATGGAGTCACCTTTCATGGAGTCCACCCTTGAGCACTTGACCCAGATGATGGATCATATGAGACAGAGGATTGACACCCTCACTAGTACAAATAAGAGCGACCATGATGTTCCACCATTTGATGATAAGGGTTCACTCGAGGATTTCCATGAGAGCTTGCAATCGCCAAAAATACAAAAAAATGAGAAAAATTTAAAAACACAAAAAGATTTCGGGAGACACATGATCGAGCCAGACTGTGAGGAGAGCGCCCACTTGCCAGACTTTTTGACCACACATGCATTCACATCTAGTCCCACCTTTGACCCCGAGGATGCCGCTGTACAGACTGCTCTTGGCATGCCTCGTGTATATGATGATTCTGATCTCCTCCCTTGTATGGCGGAGGTCCAAAAATTCAAAAAAATGCTGACTGAACCCGAAGTGGTGGCCACCATACATGAGATTATCCGTGCCCCACTTCAGCAGGCCATGACCGATTTATCTGCTCCTCTTCCCAAGAAGAGAAAGCGGAGGAGCAGATCTGAGCGTCATATCTTGACCATGGCCACTGCCCATGCCATCACACACCGTCCCATTCCTAAGAAGAGGAACACTGCCACACCTTTCATTAGCTGCACCATCTCTGACCACACATGTGATCACACTCTCCTAGACGGTGGTGCATCGATCAGTATCATACCCTTCTCGCTGGTACAGTCTCTTCACTTAGGGCCTCTCAAGAAGACCAGGATGATCGTACAGTTTGCTGATGGATCAATAAAGAGGCCGAAGGGTATCCTTGAAAACGCCGTCATCTCGATTCGGGGCATGAGCTATCACGTTGATTTTGTCGTATTGCCCATGGAGAACTCCACAGGGGAGCCATCTCCAATCATCCTGGGACGACCATTCCTCGCCTCTGCGAGAGTCGTTATTGACTACGGATCAGGAGAGATTCGCTTCCGTCCTGCTGACGAGGGCGAAGCAGTGATCACCGCACCCACTGCTGACCAGAGACCCGCACCTGATGTGACTTCACCTATCTTGGCTGACCCCGAGGACTATGATCTATATGAGGATATCAGAGAGACCTTCTTTATGACCGATGATGAGACCCGAGAATTCCTCTCCAAGGAGGAAAGCTCGGAAAGCATAGACCTTGGTGTTTCCGCTTCCTGTGATTGGCGATGTGTTGATGACATCCGCGGGATCTACACGATCGATACTATTGAGCGGAGGGCAGATATAGAGACGATACAGGACGGCCATGTTTTGACTACTTCCACCGATGAGTCCGCCCCTGTCCATGTAGATACTGATGAGACTAAGGCCGAATTTGATTTTGTTGCTTTTCTTCAGAGATTCGGGCCTTTTGATGAAAAAGATGATCCAGTTGAGATTATAGAGGACGAACAGAGTTCGACTACTTCCACTAATGATTTCGTGCCTTTTGATTTTGACCTGGATGACACCTCGCAGGACGACTCCGAGTACACTTCTTCCGATGATGATGAGTTCGTCCCATTCCACTTTGATATCAGCGAGACTCCCAAGGCCGGACCTAGCCACACTTCTTCCACTACCCAGTCTGAGCCTTCACACCCTAGGGCCCCTGTGGATGTACTTTTTGTCGACCCTGATCGGCTTCCGTCCACTGTGGACCCCGATGTCGACCTGCATCACACCAGATCCATTCCTCAGCGGTCCCGGAAGAAGGTTCGCTTTCAACCTTCTTGATCATTTGTACATACACCTCTGTTGTACATTCTCCTTTGTTCATCTCTGTCTCTTCCGTATTGCTCGTCCACCCATTCTCGTGTCTGCCTAGCTTAGGACGTACTTTGTCCTAAGTATAGGGGGGGTGGACGAGCCGAGTGTTCTTTCATCGTTCCGTGTCATCACTCCTGTCGTTGCCTACACTTAGGGCTTCTTTCACCCTAAGTATAGGGGGAGCGATGCGTACATCCCCATGATCTATTCCATTTTCCGATCTCTTTTCTTCTTTTCTTCTTTTCTTCTTTTCCTCTTCTATCTTCCTTATTTATCAAAAAGGTGCCGCCCCTTGTAGGCAGTCTTCTATACTTAGGACGTACGTTGTCCTAAGTATAGGGGGGTGCGCACCCCGAGTTTTCTCATTCTTTTCGATCCTCTCTATTGTCTCCTCTTCTTGTCTATACTTAGGGATATTTTACCCTAAGTATAGGGGGAGACAATCTGAGTACGATCTGTTCATTCCCACCCTTGACCCTCCCTGCGTTGTGTACAGTCTGCTATACTTAGGATTATTTGATCCTAAGTATAGGGGGGACGGTCAACTTTTCATTGATTCATTCATCCATTCCTTTATTTATTTATTCTTTAGATTTTCCTATACTCAGTACGAGTTATGTCTTCTCTTTTCTCTCCGATCTATGAGGACATAGCTCAAGCTAAGTATAGGGGGGTCGTATATACTACGTATATACTTTAGCCATAACTCGTACTTTCGTATTTTCTTAATAATATGGCTAAAAATTCTTTAAAATTCATTAAAAATTCTTAATAAAAAGATGTGGTTATTCCTCAAATTCTTTTTGTATGTACTGATTAATAAATCAGGTGAAAATGTTTTTGCAAAATATTTGAAAAATAGTTTGAAAATCTTTGTGAACATCTATTGAAAACTATTTTGAAAATATTTTGTTACATGTTTTCAACCTTTGTAAAAATGTGTGTTTTGTAAAACTTCTTTTCTTTGTGTGAAATAAAATGTTTGAAAAATGATTTGCAAATGGTTTGAAAAATGGTTGCAAAAATGATTTGAAAAACCTATATATATTGTTTTGAAAGCCTTTGCAAAATGTTTTCAAATGTGTGTAAAATGTTTGTAAAAACTATTTTGGACTATAGTTTTCAAAAATTGTGTGTAAAATTGTTTTCAATTAAGTTTGAGGAATATACACATCACACCAAAACCCATCTTATGTATATATGTATAAAATTGACCACTTACCCTGTAAATTCTTAAAATCCACTTCTTGTTTATATGAAGAAGCACTCCCGTGTACATATTTTCACCTAGTTTGTAGCCAAAACTTTTTGTTTTCAAAAATTCCCAAAAACATTTGCAAAATTAAAATCCAAAAACATTTGAAAAATCTTTTTGAAAAATACAAAAAAAAAATGCATCTGCATATGCATGCATCATATTTTCAAAAATCCATAAAAAGTTCAAAATCTTGAAAATTGCATCACAAAAATATTTTCTGCATAGCATTGCATAGCATGAGCATTTTTCGGATTAAATTTGATAGTTGAACGAGTCTAAGTAAAATCCGGAGATTGGAGCTTGATTGGACCTTATAATTTACCTAATAACAGGAACCTTATAGGAACTGGGTTTGAGGTACTTCAGGTCTAGTTGACTTAATTCTTTGAGGATCACGAGACTTGGTTCAATGGATTCTTGACTGCCTAAGTAGAGTATTTCGGAGCACACGTACGACTCTTGTTGATAATGACCTAACTTGGACACCTGCACCTTTCACATGGCTCAACTCAGTTGGAATGGTGAGGGGATTGGATTTGCCGGTATGAGACGCACACAAGTGGAAACACTTGTCCTCCTCTAGGGAGGGAAGTGCACCCCAACCCGTCCAGTGATTAGGAAGTCTAAAGACAGGAGGCTGTGGGTTGCGATAAAGCTTCAAAAGAGGGATAGTCTACTGGCTCAAGAGGAAAAACTCCTTATGTAAATGCTGCTGTGAATAGTATTTCAAAAAAAAAAAAAGTTCAGGCATGGACAAAAATAAAAGCCTGCAAAGTATGTACATATGTTGTAAAGTCAATAAGCAAGCTTGAGTTCCAAAGTCATATCATGTGAGCCTGCAGCAGGATGACTTGACTACACTGGTCTTGCATCCAAGGATAGGTAGCTACACTGGCTACCGTCCATTCTTCTCTTCACCCCCTCCTCTTGAGCTGGTTGCCACTTGAACTTAGAAGGGAATACCCCACTCCTCGAGGATGGAGTTATTGGATTGGGGAATCATTGGGTTGTCGTACTGGAGAAGTCAGTTTCTTTGTCATTCTAGTTGGGGAGAGCCACCATCACTTACACTGTACGAGTCAGATTCATAGTCGTAAGGGTTTGCGTATGAATTGAGATATTTCTGACCTGGCTATTGAGGAGACTTGAGCAGAGTTTTGGGATTCTCAGGGACTGTTGGATTTCAAATTCGGTTCTCAATAAGGTTCCGCCCGCACTAAAATTCCAAAGGTCCGACTTAAGCTCCAAACTTTGATTTTGTGAAGACAAGTTTGACAATTAAATTTAGTCCATCTTTCTTCTTTTTCTTTTCTTTATTTTTCCTTTTTCTGCACTTATTGCATAAGTGTTTGCTAGGGACTAGCAAAGGCAAGTATAGGGGGATGATGAATCCACGTTTCATCATCTTTATTCTATCATTTTGGCCTTAAAAACCCTAGTAAATGCGTGTAAATAGGCATAATTTAGACATTTTAGCATTCATGCATATGTGTGTAAATATTGTATAAAATGCGGTTTTTAAAGCCAAAATTATAGAATAAAGAAAAGAAAAGAAAAAGAATAAAATATTGTAAATATTTTATGACCCGAAACCCCGAGACCTAGGCATCTTGATGAATAGGTCGATAAGGAATAATGTAGGGGGAGATAAGGTCAGAAATACAGATAAAATACCTACAATCTTTATTCATTCTTTATTCATTTTGGGACCTATTTTTGGTTCCACTTTTTACACTTCAAATAAAGAAACTTTGTATATGAAAGTTGTAGATAAATTAATAAAGAAAAATACAAAATTGATTTCATAGAAAAATAATACACAGATAAAAAGATATGGTCTGAATAAAAATCCAGAATGACAACTTCCCAGACCCGTATCTCACAAATAAAAACTCCAAATGCAGCGTACTCACCTTTAATTGTATATAGAAGAAAATAATCTAATTAATGGTGGTGGTTTCGCATTTGGCGGAGCTACGGTTTGAAAGTTGACTTTTGGACCCACATTGTATACTTGTACATATTAAAATATTCATTTTATTATTTATTTATTATTTTTATAATTTTATATTTTTATAATGTTGTAAATAATACTTATAATAATTATGTATATTAAAATCAGAATAAAAACATCATTAAAATACAAATAAAAATACTTGTATATATAGGTATAATACAGGTAGCGATACCTATACAAACAACACTTTCATTTTATTAAATATACAAAATATATCAGAAAATTAAAATAAAAATATATTTATGTATATAAAAGTATCTTATAATTTTAGAAAATAAAAACCAAAATAAAATAAATTAAAAATACCTAAATAAAAATAAAATACTTAAATACATAGATATAGATACCTATAAGGGTATAAATGCAAACTTGTAAAAATATACCTCATAAAAATAATTAAAAATAATAATAAAATAATTCATAAAAAAATAAACATTTTTCATTTTATAATAAAAAATCAATAAAATCGTTTTCTATTTTAATTTGATTTTACAAATATTTTTCCCTAGGTTTTTCCTGGTTGGTCCACGTGGACCAACCAGGGGGCTAGGAGAGTTGACCTCGGTCAACTCTCTGCCCAACACCTGGGCTGTGTCAGAATGATATTTCTTGGACTTCGAGGATTTTTGGAGGCCGATCCTTTCATCGAATGGGGTCGAACTCTTCACGAGATTTGTAGTCCTACCATCCAGCTATCACGCCTACCCTTTACCTCGAGGATTGGAGTTGAGATTCGCAAGATACGCCTCCTCGAAAGTCGCTCCTCGCCCAACTTTCAAAAACCCCCAAAAACTCCCATTCAAACCTTGAACCCTTTTGGACCTAGCAAAGCCCTCTTCTTCGTGTGTTCTGGACTGGAGGCAGTGACAGGGCCTCCTCCAACCATCCAGGAGGGTCGCGCGAGGCCAGGAGGCGCTCCACCACCCATCTCCGGCCAACGGCCGTGAGGTTTCCTCCTCTTGGTTTCCCAGCCAATCGAGGTGGTTTTCTCTTGCTTTTCTTTGTTTTCTTTTATGCTGTAGGTTAGATCTAGTGTTAGGATTACTTTGGTCTCCGTATTCGTCGGTTTCGTGGTTCATTCGCCGCCATATACCCCCCTCGCCGGAGCTTGCTCCGGCGAGTGCCATTCCCGCCATACACGCCCTCCATGCACCAATAAGCCCCTTGGGACCATCTACTGTTGGCGTGCATTCTTTTTGCAGGTCCCCAGGTGCCAGAGACCCCCGCGTGGGGTCGATTTTCGCTCGCCGGAGGTGGAGGGCGCCGCCGCCCGCGCTCCTGGACCTCCCAGCCGCACCTGCGCAAGACGAAGGGGGAGGGCACGTACAGCAGCCGTGGATTCGCCTCCCCCGTTTTTGATCAAACCGTCCATCTGTGATCAACGGCCAGCCGTTGATTGGCCCTCAGGATCTAACCAAGGCCGTCAAGATGAAGGGGCATCGGGCTCTGGGTGATTGACACGTGTCTTAAGTGGACACGCACTTGCCGTTGGATGCGCCTCAAGACTGGGTATTTTGCGCGTTTAGCCCAGTCATTTTGTCTTTATTTTATAATCCCAAAACCTTCATCTGCATTACAACATTTTTGTAATATTTGCACAATGTGCCTCGCTACTTTTGGAATTTACTAAGACGCCCCCGCCAGATCACGTGCATGAGCGCGTGATTCTTGGCATTTTTGCTGGCATATCCTTCGCGTTTGGTGTATTTGCTAATAGTCCAGACACTATTTTCGTTAGTACATTATTTTGTGAAAATTTTGCGCTTAAGCCCCTGACCTTTTTGATTATTGCAAAACTACCCCTGTCAGGCCTCACATTTTTTGTATGATTGACGTAATTATTCGAGGCATCATTTCTACTCCAAAAATTCTAAAATTTTGGACTTATGCTCCTGTGCACCAGTGCTTCCACGCCATCTATGTAGATTTTGATTTTATTTTATTTTTATAATTATTAAAAATCAAAAACATCTATTTTTAGCACTGTTCGCATTAGAAAATCACTAAAAAATATAAAAACACCCCAGAAAAATCCCAAAAAAATATATTTTGTGCCTTGTGGTTTGTTTTAACTCCCAGCCAAAAATCTCTAAAAAATATAAAACCAAACTCCAAAAAATTGCAAAACTCTAAAAACCTTCATAAAAATTTATAAAATCATTAAAAAATCCAAAAATAGTGTTTTCTTTTCCTGAATTTTCTTGGTTTCATTATCTTTAAGTGAAAATTACTTTGGAGAATTTTTGCCACTGATTTCTATTTTATTTCTCCATTTCAAGTTTCAGCCTTGCTTTTTACTACTGTTTTCTTTATTTTGATAATTAAAAATACCAAAAACATCCTAAAAATTACCCAAAAATCACAAAAACAGTAAAAAAGTATAAAAAGACCAAAAAGACTTTATTTGCTTATTTTTGAGTATTTTTATCTATTTTTATAAATATCTCTTGCTTTCTTTTATCACATTGTCTTTAATTTCCAATTTGGAAAAAGAAAATATAAAAAAATATAAAATATAAAAAGAAAATATAAAATCAGTAAATTAAAAATCAAAATACAAAATTATAAAATTAAAAATTAAATAAAAAAAAGTATAAAATTAAAACCCACAAAAAATAGCATAGATAGACACTTTGATCACTTGCACACACATTTTTGAGCACTTGTGCCCCGTTCTACCTGTCTGCTCCCTGTGTTCGACCTCTACACATACTTGCACCTATACACATCTTGTTGTAGAGTTATAATAAATTTTAACTCCGCACATTTACTTTCATTGCTTGATATATTTGTCGTGGGTTAATTGTTGTTTGAATATCGGATTTCGTTGGAGGTCAAATCAGCGACTGTTGATTCGCCTTGTGAGTCAACACGACCTCTGCGATTTCCGTGTCCAACAGTTATCCCCTCCTTCATGATAAAGGACAGGATCCTCCCAATGGTAAAACTTGGCCCTCGCTAGGAAGGTCTCAAGTTTCTGCCTGGGTCAACCCTGTGGAACTGTCTTGGCAACAAGATACTTCACAATATCAGTGTACCATGGGAGTGAGGTGATAGCCAAGATCGCCTCATCTTGGAAAGTCTCTGTAATAGGTGTGTTGGGCTCAGATTCCTCAAGGTTCTCTAAGCGGGAGAGGTGATCCGCCACCACATTCTAAACTCCAGGCTTATCCTTAATCTCAATATCAAACTCCTGGAGTAGAAGGATCCATCTGGTAAGGCGAGCTTTGGCATCCTTCTTGGCCATTAGGAACCAGATGGTAGTATGATCTGTAAAAATAGTCACTCTAGATCCGAGAATATATGATCGATACTTATCTAAAGCGAAGACTACGGCCAGCATCTCCTTCTCTATCATAGTATAATTCCGCTGAGCGGCATCCAAAGTCTGGTTGGCGTAGTGAATGGAATACGGCAATCCATCCCTCCTCTATCCAAGAACAACCCCTACAGCAAAATCAGAAGCGTCCATCATGATCTCGAATGGGAGAGACCAATCGGGTGGCTGAAGGACAGGAGTTGTGACAACCATATTCTTGAGAGTCTCAAAGGACGCAAGATACTTATCATCTACAATGAACTCGGTGTCTTTCGTCAGCAAATCAGTAAGCGGTCGGGCAATACGACTGAAGTCCTGAATGAACCGTCGGTAGAAACCGACATGCCCCAGAAAAGACCGCAATTGACGTAGATTGGATGGTGGATTGAGTTTTGTAATGATATCCACCTTGGTCGGATCGACCTCCATACCCCTGTTGGAGATGATATGACCAAGGACCATCCCTTGAGTCACCATAAAGTGACTCTTCTCCCAAGACAGGACAAGGTTGACCTCTATGCAGCGCTGAAGCACACGGTCTAGGCAGTCAAGACAAGCATCAAACCCATCGCCATAGACCGAGAAGTCATCCATGAAGACCTCTAAATAGTCACCCACCATGTCCGAGAAAATGGACAACATGCACCTTTGGAATTTTGCCGGGGTGTTACATAATCCAAAGGGCATCCGTCTGAAAGCATAAGTCCCAAACGGACAGGTGAATGTCATTTTCTCCTGGTCTCCGGGCGTAATGGCCACTTGATTGTAATCGGAGTACCCGTCAAGAAAACAATTGTGACTCTTCCCAGCTAGCCTCTCGATAATCTGATCAATGAATGGCAGTGGGAAATGATCCTTCTTGGTGGCCTGATTCAATCGTCTGTAGTCCACACAGACCCTCTAAGAAGTGGGTACTCGGGTAGCTATCTCATCTTCAGACTCACTCACAACTGTAGTGATACACGTCTTCTTGGGTACCACATGTAATGGACTAACCCACTTGGAGTCGGAGATGGGGTAGATAAAATCGGTGCTCCACCACTTCGATATTTCTTTCATGATCACATCTTGAATATTCGGGTTCAACCGTCGCTGGAATTCACGCGAAGGCCTAGCGTCCTCCTCAAGATAGATGTGGTGGGAGCACAAAGCCGGACTAATCCCCTAGAGATCAAGTATACTCCATCCTATCACCTTGCGGTTTATTTCAAGAACCTCCATCAGATGAGATTCTTGCTCTCCAGTCACTGCTGAGATAATGACTGGGTGCATATATGTCTCACCCGCAATGAATCTATACTTCTTCGACTGCGGCAAGGGCTTCAATGCTGGACAACTGGGAGGTGGCAGATCTGGCTTGTGATATGTCTGAGTGAAGGCTACCAGGTCTGCAGGAGAGAACTCTCGTTGTGCATGAACATCTGACGAAGGGAACCCTATTGAATCATCTATAAACTGTATTGGCTCGCACTCCGTCCTAGCTGTCGGCTCAGAAGGAATCAGACACAACAAATAGTCATCAAAATCATCCCAATCAATGTCTGAATCCGAGGGATCTGAACTAGAAGAACAAGACTGAAAATCATCACCACTCGTCCCACAACTGTCAGCCACAAAGGTATCCTCATCCAGGGGTGTGCTCTCCAGGCTCTCAACTGCCATAAGCTGTAAATATGGTGAATCTGTGGGCAAGACGAGGGCCTGTGCTACAGGATCTGTCCAAATGGATTCATCATCTGTCATCACAAAATCACACTCCCGGTGGATGTCTAGTTCGTCCTCTGTCATCTGCGCGGTATCATTGGACTGCTCTGAGCATGTTGATTCTCTCGCTCTGGTCTCCTCGATCGTCTCTATTTGTATGCGCTCGCCCTTTATGCGAAAGCATACCTTCCCACTATCATGATCGGTCACCGCCTTGGCAGTGGCCAAGAATGGGCGTCCAAGTATGATGGGGGCATCGGTTACCAACTCAGGGATCTCCATGTCCAATACAACAAAGTCCACGGGGAATTTCAGGTCCTGAATGGTAATGACCACGTCTCTCAACAACCCCTTTGGCCTCTTAGTCGACCTATCAGCAAACTGAAGGACTGTCCTGCTCCGAAGAAGAGGACCAAACTCGAATCGGTCGAGTAAGGCTGCCGGAAGAAGGTTAATAGAAGAGCCGTTGTCTAATAGAGTACGATCGAACCACTGCTCCTTCATCTCGCATATGACATAGGGAGCTCCTGCATCAGGTCTCTTGGCTGGCAATCGGTTATGAATGGTGCAACAAGTAGAATGGGTGAGCACATGGATCTGATCTCTGTGGTTCCTCCTCTTCCTGTGGACTGTAGTCTTCTCTTTCAAGCTCTTTTGGAAGAGGGGGATGTGCTCAAGTGCTTCCTGTAGAGTCAGCTGGATCTGGATCTATCAATCATCTGGTTGCTGAACTCTACCTGTTGAGTCTTTTTGGGATGTTCTCTTTTATTCCCCTTCGCCAAGCGGAGTGCTTGAGGGAAGGGGATGGAAGGGACCTCCGCAGTTGGAGGACTAGGAAGAGGTTCCTGTGCCTGTGAAGGAATAGAATCCATACAATGATCATCATGCAACACATATGGACCTGAAGTGTATACAGAAACCTTTCCTTTATTCATATTTTTGTTCTTTTTCTTATTACCACAGTCCTGAGATACAAAAGGTGGCAACACTACATGTGGGAGCTCAACAAAAGGAGAAGTGGTGGCCTCAGTACCACCAACGGCATCTGACTTCACGGCTGCAGCTCCGGTGTCAGCCCACAAAAGAAACTCTGAACCAAGTTGGGCTTTGATATGTCATGATGTGGACACCGGTCGATGAGCTCTCTAAAGTGATCCCAAGCCTCGTGGAACTGTTCATTTGGGATCATTGTGAAGTTGCTGATTATAGCTTGCGCTGCATTGGTCCGGCCGAGAGGATAATACTTATTCAAGTATGTGGTCCGGAGTTGTGCCCATGAAGTGACGTACCTCCCAAGGTGTTTCAACCAGTAGGCTGCTCTATCAACTAATGAGAATGGGAAGGAAATTATTTTGATCGTGTCCTCGTCCACTAATCTTTCGTGGACAGTGCTGCAAATCATCTCAAACTCCTGCAGATGGAGATGAGGCTCCTCGGTGGCTAGCCCATGAAACTTGGGCAATAACTGAATGGTTTGCGGACGAAGCTCGAAGTTCCCAACAATGGGAGGAAGCTGAATCCATCGGTGAGTGAGGGTCGCGGCCGGGTTGTGCAACTGCCACATGGTCATCGGTGGCGGCCTCTCCTGGTTAGGGTCTGCTCCTTCGCCTGATACGTCTGGTATATCACCGCCACCACCCCCAGGTATGTCGTCTCTTCCTTCTCGCATATGTGTTATCTCCCTCATGAGGTCACCCATGAAAATTCCCTGGTCTCTGATCTGTCTCTGCATAGTCTCCAGGGATGCTAATAATGAGTTGTTGATGGCATCTTGATCATATAGGAATGGTGACGGTCTCTGCTCATCTGGGTGTTCCTCTCTGCCGTCCATGTCTTGGGTCTCTGCAATGGCAAAAGAACCCATCTCACGTGCCGACAAATGATCTGAGCTCTGTGCTGCACTAAATTCTGACACTCTTGCACTGATGGAAGGAGAAGGGTGGTCGAGGGGGAACAGGATGGAAGTGAACTCAGGCTCGGAGAGTGGGTCTGGACTCTCCGAGGTCGTCCTAGATGAATAGGGAGGAGTGCTGGATAGCGGTGCCGCCAGAGACGGCCTAAGAGACCTCCTTCCCATCATCGTGATTATTGAGAAGAGTGAGGTTGAGAAATGAAGAGGGGGGCAAAATTGTGCACAATTGTGCAGTATTTTTGATTTTGACCTTAATGCAACTAGTCAATCAAACACAATACAGGGGGTTCACCAACTCAACGCGTGAAGCCGTGAAGGATCGGCTATTATCTTTGTAGTTTTTAGATTGAATTCAGGCAGTCATCTTTGAACGAGTCCTTAGAGCGCTATGCCTATAGGAGAGAGAGTACTGCCAGAAAAGTATCCCGTACTTGTCCTCCTCCTGTGTAACCTATAGTCTGCACTTTTTGAGGTTCTTGTAACCCTTCCTGGATCCCTACTCAGCCAAGGAAATAGAGGGAGGAAGCCGATAGGCGAAACCGATACTTCGGATCTTGCTCGCAACGGAATCACCCGTGAGCGTGCAAGATCCTACTCGGACGCAAGATGATGAGACAGACACCCCCGTGAAGGCATGGCCTATGCTCAATACTTCGGACAAGGTCAATGCTCTACACAATAGAGAGTCATCGATGTCGACCAAGCCCTACTCGTCTACGTACGATAGTAGCACCAATACTTCAGAAATCCAAGCGATACATAAGGCAGCCACAGACTGGGTTTTGGGCTCTAATTCTTACGAAGCCGCTCACTTGGAAGGAGACCGTCCCATGCAACCGGAATACAATTGAGGGCTTTGCTCACCCCAAGCAATGTGCCCAATTAGACAATTTTATTTAGGTCAAGTTTTCTTTTAGCAGTCCCTTTTTTTATTTTTTTGGTGTCGTCACTTACTTTGAGTCAATTCAATACAAGCACCTAACGTTTTTGTATATTTCCTTTGTTTCTATTTGATCCAAAAATAGAGGGAGAGAGTCGGAAAAGCAATGCAAGGCGGCACCAAGATGGAAATCTCACGTTTGTGCCTAAATGATGAATGCAAAGATAGAAGACTTACAATGCCTCCCAGCTGTCTCCATACGGGATGCAAAACAGGAATTTATAAACCTAATCTATATACGGTATGCAATCCGATGAAATCGCCCTAGAATGAGGCTAGACTCTTAGCGTGAAGAACCTTTTTCAAAATTTGACTAAGTCCAAAGAATCGAGACTATAGGTGCATGCAAAGTTGATTAAGGTGTTTGGACCTAATCTTATGCTAATCAATCCTTAAGCTAGAGCTCAATCACACAAAATAAAGAAAACAAAACCGGAAAATAAAGGGAAAATGTGATGAAAAACCATGAAAACTGCGGTGAGCCCCCAAGTGAACAATCACTTGGAAATTAGGCTCGAATGTCCAAGTCCTGAGTACATGTATTATTACAAATAATGTTTATCTCTCTCTCTCAATAAATTACACAAATAATGCAAAAAGTAAAGGAGCTAATCTACAAAAATTCTAAGTTTCCTCGTGCACGGGTAGAAGGCTTCACGTGGGTGCCCAGGCGACTAGGAAAAGCCATCTCCCTTGCTCCGCGGTACCTCACACAAAGACACAAAGAGAGTGGTCAGATAGCTCAAAGATATAAGTCGAATAAAAAGTAAATAAAAGAAGCAATAATGGTAAACAACTAATCACAATCAATCACAAAAATATGGCCTATACGCTGTTGCTCCCCAGCAACGGCGCCATTTGATGTAACCGAAAATCACAAGGGTCTAAATGTCTCACACAAGGCGGAGACAAAAGTCATTGCAGCGTCCCTCAATAAATCTCGGTCAAATCAACAATTAACCCACAATGTAATATCAATCAATGGAAAACAAGTGTGGGGTCAAAATTTATTATAACTCTACAAAAATGTGTATAGTGTGCAAGTGTGTAGAGGTCGAACACAGGGAGCAAGCAAGATAGATCAGACAAAATGTGCAAATGTGATTGTGATCCAATGCCTACCAATATGCAAAATTTTGTGGGTTTTTAATTTTAATTTTTTATTTTTAATTTTATTTTTTTATATTTTGATTTTTAATTTACTGATTTTATATTTTCTTTTTAGATTTTATATTTTTTATGTTTTTTTATAAATAGAATATATACTCAATATAAGAACAGAGAATAACAGAATATTCATAAAAATAAGGAAAAATAACCAAAATTCAGAAAATAAAATGTGTTTGGTCTTTTTTATAAATTTATAATGTTTTTGTGGTTTTTAGAGATTTTTTTGATATTTTTAGAGGTCAAAATACTAGAAAACAGTAAACTAATCTACTGGTCGAAATTAAAATGAGGGTTAAAAATATCAAACAGTATCTAAAATTCCTCAACTTAATTTTAAATCAAAGAGAATAAATCAGAGAAAATACAGAAACTGAGTTTGCATTTTTAGGATTTTCTTGAATTTTTAGATTTTTAGGAGGATTTTTGGAATTTTCTAATTTTTATGGGTTTTGTTTTGAAATTTTTAATGATTTTTGGACAGGAGTTTCAAGACACTAAAATAGACTAAAGGTATTTTTTGGAATTTTTAAAAGAGTTTTAATATTTTTTTTGGTATTTTCTAATGGAAACAGTGCTGAAAATGCATGTTTTTTATTTTTAATATATATGAAAATGCAAGAAAAATGCAAAACAAAAATATGACGAGAAAGAGAAAGCAAACAAGAGCTTAACCTAATTTTTTGGTGATTTTTAGCAATTTATAGATGTATGGAATAAATAGATATAGCAAAAAGAAATTACACTACTAGCAGGGGTATCAAAGTAAATAAGCAAACATCCAAGGGCTACAGTGCAATTTTTCCCAAAATTTATAACTAATAAATTAATTTCTAAGACCAAATACAAATACCAAAAGCCGCAAGGGCACGCCTGCAAAATACCCACCCCTGCGCGTGACTGGCACACACCTGGGAAGGACCTAAATGCAATATCAAAAACTCCCAAGGGCTTACATGCAAATTACCCAAAAATATTACACGTGACAGAATAGTTCCTGGATTAAAATGAATAACTAAACTCGTAGGGGTCCAGTGCAAAATCACCACCACCCCACGTGCACAGATCACGTGAGGTGACGTGGACTAGACCTAAATGCAAATAACTAAAGTGCGGGGGCCTAGATGCAAATATTACAAAAATATTTAAACTTCAGACAAAAGTTTATGGACTAAAAAAATACAAAAAGAGTCTGGGTGGCGATGCAAAATACCCAGATCAAGCGCGGAACGAACGGATGAGGGCGCTCCACTTGCCATGCGTCACACCCTCGTGCAACGATGACGTTTCGCGATCCAACGCTCCGGATTAGATCTCCTTGGCTAATCGGACGGTGGGTGCAGAGGAAGATCCAACAGCTCCTATGCGATCTGGAGAGCGGCCAAGATCTAACGACGGAGAGGCGGGGACGAAGAACAGGGAAGCAACACCGGCGAGGCGAGCTTCCCCGCTCCAGATCTCAGTCCTCCGGTGGTCTTCAAGCTCCAAATTTGGCTTGCAACCTTCTGCGGTCCTTCTCTTCCTCCTGGTGGCCCAGAAAACCTCGACGACGGCTGAGGCTCACGGGGGAGGGCGGCGGAGCTGGGAAGCTCCACGGGACTCCGGCGAGCGTCAAAATGAGCCACAGGCTCGAATCGAGGATCGTTGACCTGCAAAAATAGGTGAAAGAGTCCAGGGCAAAATGCCTGGACCCCGCGGAGGTGGAAATGGTGCGAGGGACGGCGACGCGGCATGGTGGCCGGAGGAGCACTCTGGCGAAGGATTCGATTGAGCGATTTGATTGATGAAACTCGAAATTTCTTGGGGGGTTTTACTCCTAGTGCTAAGGCGAATGAAATGCAAAGAAAATAAGGGGAGAAAGTAGCTGCCTCGATGGTCGGAACCAGAGGGTAGAGGATACCTCGACGCCGGAGATGGCGGAGGTGGTGGATCCTCCTCGGGCTTCGCTCGACCAGCCTGAAGGCCTCCAACGGAAGCTGTCACCTTCCTGGAGCTTTTGGGCACGAGAGTGGGAGCTAAACCTGGGAATGAGGGGTTCAAAAAAGGCTCGAAAGTCGGAGGGTCCATATGTATGGTTTGACATTGTTGCTCAGACGCTCCAAAGATCGAGAGAAATGGCACGAATCGCAGCTCCTCAGTCCTAGGAAATCCTAGGGCGTGATTCACAGATGCATGGGGCGAAACAATGCAGAAGGAAGTTTCATGAAATGATGAAAGGACAAGCCTCGAAAAATCCTTGAAATCGAGGTCAAACAAGGCTTTGACAGGCGCACATGGGGAGGACAGCCAGTTGACCAAGGTCAACTTGGACTATCACCTGGTTGGTCCGCATGGACCAACTAGGAAAAATCCCTGATAAATTATTTATAAATTCGATTAAACATAGAAAATGAATTATTTAATTTTTTATTATTAAATGAAAAATGTTATTTGTTTTGTAAACTATTTTATTACGATTTTTAATTATTTTTATGAGGTATAAAAATATAAGTTACCTTTTTAGGCATATATAGGTATGTATATCTATATATTTTAAGGTTTTATTTTTATTTTGTGTATTTAATTTATTTATTTTGTTTATTATTTTATAAATTTATAGAATATTTTTATACACTTAAATATATTTTTATTTTATTTTTCTGAAATTTTTTATATACTTAATAAAATAGAAGTATGAATCATATCGGTATGTATATAGGTATTATACCTATGTATGCTTTTTACACAAGTATTTTATTTTGTATTTTTTTGAGACTTTTATTCTGATTTTAATGTACATATATATTACAAATAATATTTACAAAATTATAAAAATATAAAATTACCAAAATAAAGAATAATAATAAAATGAATATTTTAATCTGTACAAGTATACAATAGGGGTCCAAAACTCAACTTTCAAACCGTAGCTCCGTAAAATGTGAAACCACTGCCATTAAATAGCTTATTTGAATTATATATAATTAAAGTGATTTTGATGCATTTCAAGTTTTTATTAGGGAGATACGGGTCTGGGAAGTTGGGATTCTGGATTTATATTCAGATCATAACTTTTTAAATAAATGATTATTTTGTTGGCATATTTGCAACGTAGCCCCTGTCATTGATTTTAATTGCAAAAATGCCCCTGCCAGGCTGTTTTGTTTTTATGTCTTTTATCTATTTATTAAAAATAGCTATGCAGCTCATAAAAATACGAAAAAATATGGGTAAATGCTTCATGCAGTGTACTTTTACGCCCACATTTTTAACATGCATTTTTTGCATTTTATCCAATTTTTAAAATTCAAACGGAGCCTAAGTAATCCCTGTCTAATTTAGAAAATTCCAAAAAAATAGAAAATCTTTTTGAAAAATTATAATATATATATATGCTATTTCTTGCTATTTATTGAGTCCAGAAACCAAAAGACCATAAAAAGAGCAAAAAAATTTAAAAAATTAGAAAACTATCATCAATGGAATGGAAGTGTCATGGTAGATGATTTATTAAAATATCTTTAACGTGGAGTATTCCCAATACTCCATCATCCTTCATACTGGAAGGATTTGATTTACCCGAAGTTCAAACCCTTGTTTGATTGTCTCCTCAATGACATATCATTAGATTTCTCAATTGATGATTGGGCGACAATATCAATTATTTACTTTCTAAAAGTATATATTAATATCTCGAATTCATGTCTTATTTCATAGACAAGATGACAATGCATGGAATTCTAATGACCCCAAAATATCTCATGAGTGAGCTCTATCTCTCGGTTCATCAAGTATGAAACTGTATGATTCTTTTGAGAGGTCATACTTCTCATATGTCCTTATATACACACTAACGGACCGGTATATGGACCTTGGTTATGTATTCAACCTAATAGTTTTTCTAATGTGCACATTTAGACATATAGATGTACATATGTCTATGATCAAAGGATGCATGCCCGATCGTGACAGTTACAATTCGAGTCATAGTTTCTCTTTCCCACATCAAGTCAACTCTTTGACTTAACTATTCTGACACCTCTGAATCTCTGTTCCTATGCAGAGGACCTACATTAAAAATGTCAATCAGAAATTAGTCTTTAGAGAAAGATTGCCATTTCTTTCTCAGATTGAAGATCATTATTGAATATCACATGCTAATATCAATTGTGTCCTTCCAGTTGTAACATATTCAATATGATCGCTTCACATAACCTTAATTGTACAAAGGGACTTATAAATTAAGTGCATTCACAACCATTCATTCCATATAGACATGAGAACATAATAACTTTTACCAATACACCCATAAAGGCATAATAACATTGAGAAAGGAATAAAAATGCGGAATGTAAAATTGTAAGAGCAAGAAGATGGAGGCGATCTCACCCACGAAATCTCGCACAAGTATGAGGATATGTAAACACAACACACAAGGAGTAGAATCTCGAGAAGGCATTTGTGGCTACACAACAACCTCTTCCACCTCCATTTATAGATGAATTTGGGGGCGATGATACCCTAGACTCATGGATCGAGGCCATGGTCAAGGAACAGAGGTGATGGAAGAGACACCACAGTTCCTACACACCACCTCGTAATAACGAGGATGGGTCAGTGCATACATACCTCCATTCACGCCATCTATGGCTGCAACAATAGCTTTAGATGCTCCACAAAAAGATATTAAAGCATGCGAAGACAACGAAGGATGGGTATGGCGAAAAATTCACCCAGGTCATCTTCTTGCAACCATATTCACCTCATACGATGACCTTTTTTTGTTACGTACCGTGAGGGAGTCGCCTCTTGAAAAGAAGCTTCTGTATTGACAAAATTGGCTTATGTATTGGACAAAATCAGCTTTTAAAGAGGTGGCTTCAGTGAAGCCGCATTTTGAAGAGGCAGCTTCCTGGGCAGACAACCATAAAACTGTGGCTTGTTGTTTGGCTGGCTATATGTGCAACTTTTTATCATAAAAAAATTAATGTATATATATGAAATGATCAAGGAAAAAATGAAACATAAAAAGTTATCATTCATTACCAACTAGTTTAAGAGTTATAAGATTTACATTAACAAGGTCCACTATCCATAGTACAAAAAATTGCATACAACAATCCATAGTCATATGTACTACAAAAAACAATCATTAGTCATCCATATAACACATCCTATCACATCACACACGTCTTCTCCTTCGAAAGTATTGGTGCTTTGCAGGTGCTTCTTGAGGAAGTGTCGTAGCTGGCTCCACTGGGAAGGAAGATAATAGATTATCATGATCAATGTGCTCAATTTGTGATATTTCTTCACCAATCCTTTCATCATAGTTCAAAGGAGGTAATGGTGAATGACGATGCGATGGTTCAGGCTCTCTCTGTAGCCTTTCTCTCATCGATGCAGGTGGAGTTCATTGTATTCTCTCATGATTGCATTTAGTAATAGGAGTTTGATATTCAACCCCCGATACATTTATGTCTCAGCTTGGCTCTGTGTTCGTCCTCCCCATGGTCTGCATACGCATCCATGTCCTCTACCACGTCCATGTCTATTTGAAGATGTACCCTCGGTCGCTCTTCCCTCCTCATCACCCTCATCTTCATGGGTTTAATCCTGAATTGTCGCTAGATAGAGTCACTCACAAGGCATCAAGTGTATGTCACCACTTGGAGTACATCCTCGTTTGGTCCTACTAGGCGAACGATCTCATCTAATCATGTTACATGTAACATGAAAAATATGTCAAGATCTCTAATAAAGAAAAACGAGATGTTGTCAATGGAATTTACATTGACATACCACCATGTCGAGCACACATCCATGCCTCCCTATAAATTGTCGTGTGATGCGATTGTACCATGCCATATAATCCCCGGATACATCTTCACCTCCATGTCCAATGGGTGTGGTATCCAACACGTACTCCCATTGATTGTTCCACATCTGGACATAGTTTGCATGGAATTGTACCCAATCGATAGACGTCTTCCTCGGAGATCAACGTCGTGAAGATGTGTAGATGTGTCACACTGAACTAGGATCTCTTGGACCGCACCGAATTGGCGTAAGACTCTGTTAGGCAGATACAACTCCGTGATGCAAAAATGGATAGTGGTGCCCTAGCAGTGTATAGATCATGTGTTCTAGGCAATATGGAGGGAGAGAGTTCATGATCTCAGCGGTGTATGGTTCCTATATAACCTATTATGTAAATAGTGTCACAAGAAATAGTAAATGAGATATTAAAGACTAGTTAATTCGTTACCTAATCAGGAGTCTGGAGACCAAAGTCAACTCTATAAGGTCACACAACATGGGTAGGCTCAGATGTCACTTCAAACTCCACATGCCAATGACAACCCAGGGGACTACCATACCACAACGGACATCTACATATCACCAACGCAATGTGAGGAAATCGCTTCCAGGCTCATAGTTGTAGTAGGATAAGCGAGCCACCAATCTCGACTGTGTCTGTCCTGGATGCCACACACATGTGCATGTATAGGTAAGCTAAACAGATAGATCCCCATCTATAAGCTCCACATGGCTCCAAATCCTCTAATAGTGGTAAGTAAATCAAGGGTACCTCATTTCCTAACTTGTCAGGAAAGCAATCCCTCCAATCAACTGTAAATTGTAGGATCGTGCATATCTGATAATCATTTATGCATCTACATCTGCAGGGAGTTCAAAGAAATGCTCACGAAGCCATGTCATCCGCGGGCGATCACCATCAATATCCAACTTATGTGGTCGCACGCCTAATAGTCTCTCACAAAGATCCATCTAGCTTGGTGAAGTCGTTTGAGAGATAACAACATGCCCATCTATCTTCAATCCCAACAAAATTGCAACGTCTTGGAGAGTAATGGTCATCTCCTCATGTCGCGTATGGAATGCATGTGTCTCTGTTCTCCATATCTCTACCAATGCAGCCACCAAATGCCAATCCAAGTAAATAAATTGAAGCTGCAGCAACCCAAAAAAATCCTACAGTGTATACGTGCTCCACCAATCTCTTATTGACCGATGTAGTATCCCTTCTCATCTCCTATAACGTAGCCACCTAGAAACCTACATGCCAATCATGGGAAAAATTAGTATGCAAACATGTAGAAATTACTCGAGAAAGGTTTCAATACTTACATCACCCAACCATACAACACGTGAACGGTGCTCGCGCTTCTGGCAAAGAACTGAACGATCAACTAGGCCTGGCTCCATCTACATTAAAATATCTATGGAATGTAATTACAAACAAGTTATAAAAGTACTCAAAAAGTTAAAATATTAACAAACCATTGACAAAACCTATCATGTAAATTTCTGTTTGGACATTTCCTCCTATTGCGATCTTCCTCCTTGCATAGGTTACACTTATTTGTGTTACTGGTCGAATGACGTCGATTTATGACATTATGACCTTCTAAGTGACATGATCCGCATTTTGGATGAATAACCGGCTCCTTCAGATCCATCTCATTGTGGATGCGTTTAGACTTTGGTCTACCCTTTTTCCTCATTCTAGTTGGGTTGGGAATTACAATCTCATATTGGTATTTGGGCCACTTATCCTTATCGCCAATTGAAAAGAAGATGCCATCGTAAAATTCTGTTTGGACACTCCATGAGTATCATGGGCCCACGTACTCTTCCACGTCAATAGTCAAATGCGACATGACAACACACACATGGGAGTAGGGAATCCTGTGTACCTGCCATTTCTGACATGTACAAGAAATGTCACTAAATAGGATGGTATGCTTATTCCCTCCCTTCAAATCAAATTGTGTTAATCTTTGCCCCATGATGACCTTGTAAAGGTGGAGTGGAGCACCCTAGATACGAGTAATGCGATGACTGTTGCTATGGTCCACCCACGCTTTCAACTTATCCATGGCAAATTTGTGAAGTGATCCTCTGTCCAATCATAGACAACGCCTCGACATGTCGTTTATAGAAGTAACCAATACAATTGTAGTAGGTTTTCAACACTAATGCAGCAACTGGCGAACACCTTGCATATTTCAACACAGCATTGTAGCTCTTGGAAAAGTTAGTAGTGGTATGACCGAAGCGCTAGCCCCATCGAATGCTATGGTCCACTGCCCCTTAGGGGCAATCGTGTGTATCAAAACATTTTGGAGAATCTTCATTTCATTCTTTTAACTTGTTCATGTAAATCTACCACTTAGATTGAAAGTACATCTTACCAACCATCTTGACATTTTCATCATTTGATTCTTGTGAACATCGTTGATGATCCTAAAACATCCAGTATACATATGGAGGATGGAATTGTACAACATTGCGTAGGGCTTGATGTGAAAATTGTAATATCGCTTGATGTAAAACATCTGCATAGGGTAGACCAAGTCAGCCTTCAATTAAAATGTCATTCCATTCCTCAGCTCATATGCAATACTAAGTCTCTTTCCGGCACCAAGGCATCCCCCTCACTTCCTATATAACCATCACCGTTGTGGGCATTGTAAAATGTTATATCATACGCAGTGTGTATCTCAGATTCTTCATCATTCTCCATCTCATCTTCCGTGCCATTCAATTCCAAGTCTTCATCAATGCTCACCAAATCAACTTCACGAGTAATTGCGTCGTTCAAGTCAAAACTAGCAACAATATGATTTCAAGTTACAAGTGAAGAGTCTCGGGTGACATTCGATGATGTCTCCTCATGATGGGTCACCTAAAAAATTAGACGGTATGATGAACCCAATCATTTCTGCATATTCACCAACATCTTGTACATCATTATTATACTCTACATTTGTCAGATAACTATTTTCGTTCCCCTCCAGTTTGTGAAACAATTTTAATTCACCGCACTGTACAGGATTGAGCTGGAATAACAACATGATCTTCTCAACCAAGACATCGAGCTTCATGTTTGGAACTAACTTCAATGATTTCATACGATCACCTTGATAACGTGTGTTCTTCTCAGAATTTATAATCGTCCCTCCGAAGTGAAAAAAGCACAATATTTGCATGGACATCCTATATGTATCGAGAGACAATCAGATCATGTACAATAAGCACAAGCTAGGGTGAATGCTACGTGTGAAGAGCTGCAAAATCATATAACATAATCATGGGTTTAGAGATGCAAAACTGCACCTTAGGTCACTGTTGAAGGACACACCAATGGAGAAGAATGATCCAGGTAGAGGAGGTGTGAACAAAGGAAGATGCTCCCTGTAGAGGAGGCATTGACGACGATGTCCATGGGCGGCAAAGAGGAGGAGGGAGATAGGGGATGTGGTGGGCAGTAGAGGCGAAGAAACAGAAAGTACAAGCAGGGGAGGGGGGAGGGGATTCCGCGTTCTAAATGTACTAAACAAGAGCCGCCTTTTGAAAGGGTGGCTTTAGACAAGAGCTGTCTAAGCAACTTTGTCTAATACAAAAGCTGCTTTTGAAGAGGAGGCTCCCTTATGGTACTTACCAAAAAAATAAACTTTGCCGTATGAGGCGAATATGATTGCAAGAAGCCAGCCTGGGCGAATTTTTCTCAATGGGTATGCATTGTAGTCTCTGCAGCAAAAAGCCAAGGGAAGATTACCATTAGGGACACTTTCCATAGAAGAAGGGAAAGGAGAGGAGAGGGAACAACAACTTCACAAGAAGGGGAGGTGAGGAGGGAAGGGCGGCCATTAGGGTATGGTGGGAGATGTCGAGGGTGGTAGAATAGGGATTCCATCGTTCTTCCACTTCTGACCAATGAGGTTAGCTTATCCGAGAAGTAAACAATGGATATGGATTGTGGGGGTATGTTTAACGCTTTCCTTTTAAACATGGAAGGAAATATCGTGATATATCAGCGATCTATCGATATCGAGATGAGATTGATATCGGTATTGATAGCGATATATTCTCCTTTTCAGACCTTTCCTTCACAAAAGTACGTTGATATGAGTGATATTTCGACGATTTATCACCGATATATCGTCCAAATATTGTATCGACATGATACCAAACAATATCGATATGACCTTTTGAACATCAAATCAATGTACCTCCATGTTCATATTTGGGATTTTTACCCGGCAGACCTTATAATCTTTGTCAATTACCTCCATGACCTTTGAAACAACCTAATTCGTCCCTCGACCCCGTAAACTTGTTCCGTCTTACCCTACGAACCCTGCCGTTAAATTGATGCATCTTTAGTTAACTTCCTTGGGTTAAAAACGAGTTAATCAAACCATGTGAAATCCAACGATTGGATTTTATTCTTCTTTTCCTCCCTCGCCTCCTCCCTCCTCTCCTTCTCCCTCTTCCTTGGCTCCGACGCCCTCACCCCCTACCTCCTTTATGCCCACCTCCTCGCCCGCCCCTCCCTCCGCCGCGTCCCCCTCTGGAACCGCACCCCTGCCCGCATCCTCTCCCTCCTTCACATCGTCGCTGCTCGACGAGACACAAACACACAAATGTTTGTGTGAATTCGAGAAGACGGAAAGGGGGAAGGGATCGGAATTACCAAAAAAGTAATCAATACCACCTTCAATGCAGGGCTGAAGGAAGTTGCCAGACTCGTCCACATCCTCCTTGCGGATGACGGTGTCAATGGCGTCGTTAGCCCTCTCGAGGAGGGTCTTGAGGTCGACGTACTCCGCCTGAGGACACCAAGACATCCACAGTAAACACGGAAGAAGGTCCAGAAACGGTAAAAATGGGAAGTGGGTACCTCGGAATCGAGCTTGAAACAACAAAAGAGGAAGTGGGTACCTCGGAGAGGGGTTTAGAACAACGAAACAGGATGTGGGTACCTCAGAATTAGCCTTGGAGTAGATGAGATCCTCGGCCTTGATGATGACGAAGGGGAGCTTCTGCTGCCACTCCTTTTCTTGCGGGTGATGGAGCTGTGTATCTCATTCGCCACGCTTTTGGAGAACCCAAGAAGAAGAGGATCGATCAACAACGACAAGTAAGGAGGATGAATATAGAGAGCGGAGGGGTACCGAAAGAGCTCCTGGATGATGGAGCCGTTGATGGGCTGGTGGCGGTCGCTGTGCCACGTGCGTCGGACGCACTCGTAGGGACGGGGCCCCAGTCTCGACATGGGTGGTGGTGGTGGATCTCAGATCAGAGAGAGAGAGAGAGAGAGAGAGAGAGAGAGAGAGAGAGAGAGAGAGAGAGAGAGAGAGAGAGAGAAGGGGTGAAAGGGGGACTTCCTCTTTGCACTTTTTTGCTCAAATAAAAGCAAAATGGTCTTTGAACGAGCCTACGATGCTGCCGTGGTGGTGGAGGCCAGGGAGGTGGTCGGGGTTGTGGCGAGGGGGTGATCGACTGGGTGGAGGGGCTGCTTGGGGCACCATGGCATCTTTTGTAAATTTGGTAAAGAAATAGGGTAATATACACCTATTTTAAACGGAATCTGACTACATTTAACAGACAAATGGATGAGGGTTAACCGCAGGGTTTGTAGGGTAAGTGTTAGTAAGTTTACGGGATCGAGAGAGGAATTAGGTTGTTTCAAAGATCGTAGAGTAATTGACAAAGATTATAGGATCTGCCGGGTAAAAATCCCATCATATTTTGCTGGCTACCCACATGTTCGATACAACAAAAGCTGTCCCATTTCCAAATTCCTGTGTTGAAACAACGCTCCTTCTCACTAACCGACGATAATGACACTGGTACAACCAACGCTGCCCTGAGCTGAAAGCAAAGTATACGAGTCGAAAAGGACCATAACGTCAGACTCCGATCTCAAAGCTGCATCGATCTCTCTATGGATCTCTCCCATCAAATCAAGAAAGAGAGCGCGGACGCTAACGATCGCGATCCCCTTGACGGCGACGGTAAAAGGTACTCTCCGTTTTGATTCGGCTGCTTGCCATCCCGTCGTTGCCCAGTTGGCGCTCAATTCGCGGCCTTGACGCTATAGCGAGGCGATTAATTCCTTATTGATGCTTGAATTTGATGCGGTTCCTCCCATATTTTTTTTTGCATATTCAAAGAGTTGGCATTTGCGGATTTCGTAAAGGGTTGGTTTCAGTTCGTCATGAAGATCAAGGTTGGAGTACGTCCAGAGTCTCTACCATAACTGAACTTCTAATTGCGCAAAAATCGAACTTTGGGGAAGTGGGTTGGAGATCGGGGAGTTGGATTAGAGGGGATTTAACTGGCACAAGGATCCCCAAAACCCTTGTTTCTGGTAGCGACGAAGCCAGAAAATTCTTCTTGGAGGGCCAAAT
Organism: Ottelia alismoides; assembly: GCA_037367405.1. Lineage (NCBI taxonomy): Eukaryota > Viridiplantae > Streptophyta > Magnoliopsida > Alismatales > Hydrocharitaceae > Ottelia > Ottelia alismoides. The sequence continues at coordinate 42,032 of JAZKJV010001710.1, forward strand.
TATTTAGATATTATTTTTCTAATTTATCTTGCCATTTTAATTGTTGATTATTTGAGCAGAGGTTCCTCTGTTGTAATATGAGTTACAAAAGAGGTGTCGTAACTATTTTTTTCTTCAAATTTGTTTCTTAAAATCCAATCTTATAGATTGAATATTCGAATAATGTTACACATATCCTCCGAATTTCGCTCAAATCAAAGGTTATTTGCTATTTTATATCAATGGCAAAAATTCTGAATCTCTGTTAAATGAGATTTAAGTTGCTTAAGTATTGATTGGACTTTTAACCACTAAGATAAAATAAGAAATGACATCATATTTGAGTGAAATCTGGAGAATATGTAGAACATTAACGGAAGTTTCAATTTACGAGATTAGATGTGTGGAAACGAAGTCAATCTATAAGACGAGTTTCCAATAATTCCGTAATTGATTGAAACTAATAGTGGAAGGTATTTTTACAAAAAATACCCATATAAACTTATAATCAGACATAAATAATATCTATAAACGTCGTATTGACAAACAAATCCCTACAAAACTCTTCATTTTATTGAAATATATATATATATATATTCATTAATGTTATATTAAGTAATACCATTAGATTTAATATGTTCAAACAAGTAACACTATACAATACTTTTTACTTATAGGGATGCAAACAAATATAGATATGTGTACCGATCCCTTGTCATATTTGTTATACATATTTTGACATGTGTACATGTATTTGCATATCTATTTTAAAATCGACGCGGATAAAAATAGGGTTGCTAACACGCGGATACAAATATTTATATGTATCCATATATGTATACACTAGAAAAAATATGTAACCATCCGTTTTAAGATCATAAAAAATTAAAGAGGTATCCAAATCCATATCCGTATATATAAAGAAAATAAAAATAAAAATCGTTATCTATACCATATATGCTAAAATGAAAACTACATATCTGTGACGGTTTATAACGGGTATGATGATGGACATATACGGATGTATCAATATCCGACTAATGTCATGTAATGTTAACGGTTAATTATTGTAATTAGATCATATATATTGATTTTTTGTTAAGATATGGAGGGCTATTATACATAACATGTAAATTTTAATTATTAAGTACTGTATTTAGATTATATATAATACTATATATTAAATACATATATGAATTTTGGTTTGGAGCCGGGGGGGGGGCAAGCCCCCACCCGCCCCTCTCCCCGTCACCGGTTTCTGGCTATGTCCAGTTTTCTGGTGATCATTGCAGTTTTGTAGCGCAATAAGTAGTTGCAAGTAGTAAGTAGTAATCTCTCTTTGGCGCATGTTCGTTTGTGCGCATACGTGAATTTGCATACTCCTCATTTACGTACATATATAAATATGTAGAGGAAAATTTGTCGATGCAGTAAGAAAAACGTAATTTTAGCCCCTTGGAGAGGGCTATTTTTTTGTTAAGTACCATAGCCAAGCCCCCTCTAAAGGAGGCAGCTTTGGTTAAGACTAAATCGACCTCTACAAGAGGCGGCTTCATATCGAGAGAGAAGTAAGGCATTTCTTTTGAAGGTGTCTTAGTGTAATTTGAACCATAACCACTTCTGGAGGATACAACTTGAGTCTTAACCAGAACCGCGACGACTCCCAACTGATATGAGAGCAACAACAACAAACCCATGTTGCTGCTGCTAATGCTGCTATTGGCATGGGGCTGTTGTTGTTCCTCCTGCTGTTAGCATGGGGCTGCTACTGTTCTTGGCTTCAACATGCTTCATGGACTTGTTGCTCCTCAACATGCTTCATGGTCCTATTGTTGTTGAATGTTTTAGTTTAAATAACTTTATTGTTAAGAAGATTGTCATGTTAGAAATTAAGGCATTCAAGTCAATAACATGCAATAGACGAAAGGATTCATTTTGCCTTAAAACAAAAATGTCAAAGTAATACAAAAAGATATTTTCAAACTATATCACCACATAGAAGTACGTATAGATATGGTAAGAACTGTTATCCAGTCCAATCCAATGTTATTAGATTGGTTTTATCATTCTAATGTATCAGATCAGATTGGAAATTTTCAAATCCGTTTCAGTATGGATTGGATCAAATCGTTACCAAAATCCGGTCCTGTCCATTAATCCCTTAATATATATATATATATTTACGCACACATCCATCCATCCATCCATAGATGAATATAATATCTACTTGCACCCATTTTGAACTTCCCGTAAGGCCATAATCATTGTCATTTATCTCATTTTCATATCAATCTTTGATAGAGTCCTTTTGCCACCACTCTCTCTTCTTTCTTGGAAGGTAAATGTTGACTCCCCAAATAATAAAATATGGTTGTAACTTGTAAAGTTGACAATCCTATTGGGTTACTCCCCTCCTAGTTCCCCCTCTCTTGATCCATTTTGACACCACCTCTCTCATACACAACGTTGTCCCTCTTCTAGCACAATGCCACTGCACCTTCTCTTGTGATGTCTCCATTCGTCTCACACAACATCATCCTTCTCCACATGATACCATTTGTCCTAAGCATAGTGCCACTTGTTTAATCTCCATTAAAAGGAAATAGATTTGAGATAGTTGTCTAGCACGTTCATTTGTTATACGTGGCTCTTTTGCTTCTTACCTTTGCTTGTTCCAGCTTGCAACCTTATCCTAACGATGAAACTGAATAAGCTACATAACCAGATGTACCACACCCAATATAACAACAACAAAGCCTTTTCCCACAATTAAGTAGGGTCGGCTACATGGATTCTTCACCTCCATTCAGATTTATCTTGGGTCAATCCCGGGCTTATATCCAAAAAACTAAGATCCTTCGTATAGTCTCTTTCCAACACTTTCTGGGCTTTCCTCGCCCTCTCTTAGCCGGCTCAACATCCCAACAATCGCATCTCCTAACTAGTGCATCAGCTGACCTTCTTTGCAAATGACCAAACCATCTTAAATGGTTTTCTCGCATCTTATCCTCGATCGGAGCTACGCCAACTTTCTTTCTGATTGCATCATTCCGGATCCGATCTTTACGTGTGTGTCCACACATCCACCTTAGTATTTTCATTTCTGCTACAACCATTCTCTGCACATGTCTATAGTTCACAGGCCAACATTCAGATTCATAGAGCATAGCAGATCTCACGGCTGCTTTGTAATACTTTCCTTTACTTTTTAAAGGAATTTTCTTATCACAGAAAACATCAGAGGCTCCTCTCCATTTTAGCCAACCTGCATTTATTCTATTAGTAACATCTCCATCAATTTCCCCATCACGTTGCAAAATAGATCCCAAATATCTAAAAGAATATCTCTTCCGAATGTTATCATCACCAATCTTCACATCGATTCCTTCGCCATTGCTTCCATCGAAGGTGCACTCCATATATTCCGTCTTAGTCCTACTTACACGAAATCCTTTAGTCTCCAATGCATGTCTCCAGACCTCAAGCTTCTCATTTACTCCATCTCTAGTCTCGTCAATCAACACAATATCATCAACAAATAACATACACCAAGCTAATTCATCCTGAATGTGACTTGTCAACTCGTCCATAATCAAAGTAAAAAGAAATGGACTCAAAGTTGAACTTTGATGTAAACCAATGTTGATGTCAAAATAGTCGGTCTTCCCAGATGGGGTCCTTACACAGGATAAAGCCCTATCATACATATCATTTATGAGGTTAATGTATAGGACATGTACTTATCTCTTCTCCAAAGCTCTCCACAATATCTCTCGTGGGACAGAATCATAAGCCTTCTCCAAATCAATAAAGATCATACGAAAGTTCTTCCTTTTAGCTCTATAAATCTCCATTGTTCTCCTCAGCAATTGGATGGCTTCAATAGTTAAGCGACCTGGCATGAATCTGAATTGGTTTTAGAGTAAATAAACATTACTTGAATTTCTTTCCTTTTTAAAGTAATATACTATTTTGATTCGTATTCTTCAAAAAATTACATATTTTGACTATAGGTATAATCTTGCATATGAATTCTAATATGGGGCATCTGGTGGGCTATGTTTAAATTAGTTTTATTTTGGATAGTCAATCGAGTATGGTTGTTATTTTATTCTCGTAATCCATAAGGAGTGAAAGAAATGTTGGGCGGGTGGACGCGAGTGGAGGGTCGTGGGAATCTCTGCTGACCATCTCCGACGATGAAGCGTGGTAGGGGAAGGGGGGTGGATGGCTTGGTGAGGGGCTGATGCCTGAGGTATGGAGGGTGGGGCCACTGGGTGGCTGATTGTCTTGACCTGGTCCGCTGCTTCGCGTGCGACCGCAACGGGCATCAGAGCTTCCGATGCACGTAGGGGAATGGAGGACCGAAGGAAACATCGGAATCAAAGGCGGAGAAAGTAGGCTTTCTGGTGGGAATTTGCAGGAGCGGGGGGTTCAAGTTAGCTGACGCCATAGAGGATGTGGGGTCGACGATTGGAGGGAGTTTCGCTGGCGACGTGGTCCTGATCGCCTTTGGAGCGATGTGCGCACGGGGCCTTTCGGGAGTGGAGACAAGTGTGCTGCTAGGATTCTCGAGAAGGCCGGTCAGTTGGGTTCACTGGCATGCCGTTTCCTAGAGACGACATCTTGGAAGCTGGGCGGCGTCGGGTGCGTATTTGGATTCAAGGTTTGCCTCTATTGGATCGTAGCCTAGAGGCGGTTCAGGCGACGGTCAGAATAATGGTGCAGATCGTGCGTGTGCTCTCCGACGGTCTGCAGCGAGGTCAACCTGCGGAGGTGCTGGCGGAAGGGGTGGAGTTTTGCCATCCTCTACCATTATGGTTTGACGCGAGGTCGCTCGGGGGCGTCTGTTGAATCCAGATCTGCGAGGCGGAGGTGACAATGGAAGATGCCATGGTGCGGCCGGCCGGAGGTTGGCGTTGGCTGGGGTCGTCTGATTCGGGAAGATCAGACGGTGCTTTCAGGCGATTTGAATGTGGAACTCCAATTTTGGAAAAAAGGCGGAAGTTGTTGGGGGACCCGAGGCGCCGTGTATGGGGCCCTATTCGTTTGTTGACATGGTGTCGGGGGTCTCTTTTGGTTCAAATCCTTAACCGAGGGCTGCTGGGGTGGACGTGGGCCGGGCGAGCAGCTCGGTGGCTGGTTGTGGTCCGGTTGGCGATCATAGCACAGGGGGTCGGGTCGGATCCGCGTGGCGGGGACATCTTTGGTCTCAAGTATTCCTCTGGTTGTGGACTATTGTTGGGGTCGTCTTCGGGCCTAGTGACGTTGGAGATCCCGATGGCATTGGCGGTTTCCCAGGGCGTGGAGGTTGCGAGGAGGCGATCCTTCTCTTTTGATGGGGCTTACAACTCCTTCGCGGGGGTTACAGGCAGGCGGGCGGTGTGCATGCCAGAGGGGTTGGAGGCCTCCCAACGTAGATGTGGGGAGGCAAAGGGGTCTTTGTGATTTTTGGACCTCTGATGCAGTGGGATCCTGTGAAATGATGGCTTTTGATGCGTCATAATATACGAAGCTTGCGGAACGATCTCTGCACTTGCTATCGTTCGATCATCTGGACGGTGATGACGAGAGAGTTGTCGGCTCGGAGGGACCGAGGATGCATGGCGTGATGTTGCAGATATGGAGAAGGATGCTGGGTACTGGGAAGCATGATGATCGAGGGCCGTCGTTAGAGCTGGGACGGGGGGAGATCGAGGAACCACGTGCTGAGATGGGCTCCGATCCCGTGGAAAGTGCTGGGGCTGAGGCAGGTGATGACCTGCTTGCCGACCAGGGAGGAGGAAGGTTGGCTTTGCCGACCTGCATGGTCATGACGTCTGTGAGCATGGAAAACATACCCGGTAGGAATGGGCTTGGCTTTGTAGGAGGGGGGCTGCTGGCGGGGCGGTTGGGGGCGGATCGTTTGTGTTGGAGCTACTCTAGTCTGGGGCTAAGGGAGCGGAGAAGGCAACGACGTCTGGAGATTTACAAAAGTTTGGGAATGATGGAGGAAGACGGTGCTGATGTTGTGAGGGATTCAAGCACGGCAACAGAACAGACAACGGTAGGGGTGCAGGAGACGGAGTTGCTGAGCTGTCTCGGCCTTGTGGTGCCTTCTGGGGCTTCCAAGGTGGTTTGCTGAATATTCTATCTTGGAATGTTAGGGGTCTGGGGAGGCCTGAAAAACGGGTGGCAGTTCGGCAACTGATGTTGGAACATGGCGCGTACATTGTGCTCCTACAAGAGACGAAGATTTCTCAGGGGGTTGTTGAAATGTGGAGGGATGTAGGGGGCAACAGATTGAGGGAATGCATGGCGATGAAATCTGAGGGCTTCTAGGGGATTGACGGTGGGATGGAATGAGGATAAGGTTTCTTTGGAGGAGGATGTCTTGCGGGGCCGGTTCTCCATCACAACTTTGTTCGGGAGGAAAGCCGGTGAGAAGAGGATTCTGGTGATGAATGTATATGACCAGCCGAATGGTGCATGGATTTCTTGGCTTGTGGAGGAGCTGCATGGTGCTAGGGCGGTGGCCCCTGACGCGGCGTGGGTTATTGGAGTGGATTTTAATGTCACTATGCTCCTTGACGATCGGCCTGGGAGGCACAGAGGTAGGGATGTCAGCTCGGCTGAGATGTTGGGGGCAGTGATGGAGCTTGGCCTTCAGGTGTTCAATGCGGCGGGATGTCGGTACACATGGCATAACGTGAGGTCGCGGTCTCGCCTTGATAGATTCTTGATGTCGACGGAGGCACTGGAGGAGTTCCCGTTGGCAGAGGTCCGTGTGTTACCCAGGGTGCATTCGGACCACGCCCCGTTATTATGGTCATCTAGGGATACGATGCGACCTCGATCTTTCTTCCGCTTCGAGTGGGCATGGCTTTTGGAAGATGGATTTGGAGATTCGGTGGTGGCCTTCTAGGAGAGTTGCAGTCCTTCGGGATCCGCCACGGCCAAATTGGCGGCCAAGTTGGTGATGCTCAGGGTATACTTGGTGGGGTTTAATAAAGCGAATCGCGCGCTGAGGAGCTGAGGGATGATGGCCCATTCCGAGGTCTGCAGATTGGATATATTGGAGGATGAAAGGGTCCTGATTGTTAGAAATTGTTGTTGAGGGGTGGTTACTTGGAGGAAATTCTCTCGGAAGACAAAAAGGAGGGGGTCTGTTGGAGGCAAAGATCCAGACAGAGATGGTTGAGGGATGGAGATGCAAACACGAAGTTCTTCCATGCCATGTCTAACGAGGGAAGGCGCGGAAACGTGATTCATTCAATAGCTATTGAGGTGGGGGGGGGGTGGTGGTTGAGGGGGATCGGGAAGAAGGGACGACTTTGCATTCACACTTTCAGGATTTTACCAGGCGTAGGACTCGCAGGGGTTGGGGTTGGTAGGGAAGAGGCATTTCACAAATTTCGGAGGGGGACTCTGAGATGCTGGTTGCGGAGTTCTCGGAGGAGGAGGTCAGACGTGCACTGTTCCAGTTGAATGCTGGCGGATCGCTGAGTCCTGATGGCTTCCTAGTGGTTTTCTATAGGGAGTTTTGTGAGACGGTGAAGAAGGATGTCATGGAGGTGTTGGAGGAGTTCAGAACGGGAAACATGGGATTTGAAAGGCTGAACAAGGCACACATCTTTCTGCTGCCCAAGAAGGGCACACCGACTAGGGTGGAGGATATCATGCCTATTGCTTTGTCCAATGCTATCTATTTGGCAGTTTCGAAGATCCTTGCGAACCGGTGCTTCGTGGGATTATCTCGCCAGAGCAGTCAGCTTTTATTCCAGGGAGGGCTATGAAGGATGGACTGGTTTTAGCATCCGAGATAGTCAGTGATTGGAAGAGGCGCAGAACCAATGGGGTGCTCTGGAATGTAGATTTTTTGAAGGCATATGATTGCGTTGATTGGTGGATTCTATGGACGTTGTTGGAGAAGAGGTGCTTCCCAGGGTTAAGGATTGCATGGGTCAAGAGATGCGTCACTGCGACTTCCATGGTAGTGCTTGTTAATGGTAGACCAGAGGGGGGCTTTTTCCAACTGCAGAGGGGTATTAGGCAGGGGTGCCTGCTTGCCCCACTCTTGTTCGTTTTGGTGGCCGTTGCTCTGGCTATCATGATGAGTTTGTCGGTGGAGGGAAACTGGTATGCCGATTTTCGCAAGGAGGAGATTTCCATCCCACTGTTGCAGTATGCATATGATACGATGCTGTTCTTAGAGGATGATCCAGAAAAGATTCGGCGTACATCATTCATTATGGACATTTTTGGGGATGTTTCAGGGCTCGTGGTTAATAGGGAGAAGTCTATGGTGGTTTCCTTTGGTCTCTCAGAGGAGGGGCAGCACCAGGTAGTAGGGATTTTGAGATACCCGCTGCCTCGTTGCTCATTACTTACTTGGGGCTCCCTCTGGTGGCGGGTAAGCTGAAATCCAGCGACTGTGGGATTTTGTTGGAGTGGTTGGAGGCAAGGTTGGATGGATGGGAAGCGACGATGTTGTCTAGAGGTGGAAAGCTGGTTTTGCTAAAGCATGTTCTCTTCGTGATTCCGGTGTTCTTCTACTCTACACGTGTGTTGCTCGTAGGGTTGTGGCAAAAGATCGAGGTCTTGCTGAGGAGACTTTTTGGGGCTGATGCTGGCCAGGGGAAGAAGGGGATTCATTTGGTGGATTAGCATAGGGTGACTTCGTCAAAAGGAAAGGGCGGACTCGGAGTGTTGTGGATGAAAGAGATGAACAGGGCTTTTTATGGTGAAGTGGGTGGTTCGTATTTGGGGCAGGTTAGAGGATTTGGTTTGCCGTTTGCCGAGGAAGATATATGGGGTGGATATGTCGTTGGTGGTTGCCTCGAACACATGCCATTGTCGTTATGGAGGGGGGTTACAGAGGTGCATCCGGAGATTGCTGGGGCTCTGCCACTGGTGCTTGGGATGGGGTGAGGTTCCGTTTCTGGTTAGATGATTGTACGGGAGATGGAGCTTGGGGAGAGCAGTACTCACGTCTTATGCGTTGGTCAGGGATAGAGAGGTGGTGGTGAGGAAGGTTTGGGAGGGTAGGGATTGGACGCCGATGTTTTCAGCTGGTTTATCTGATAAGAGGGCAGAGCTTCTAGAGTGCGAGGCCCCTTCTTCGGGGAGAGATCATTTCGTGTGGGGGGATGAGAGATTCTCGATGAAAAAGGCATATCGTTTTCTGATGAATGAGGGGGAGATGAGGCATGAGGAGCTGGTAGTGGACATGGGTTTGATATGGAAGAGTAAGGTGTCGAACTACGTGAAAGTTTTCTTGTGGTTGTTTCGGATGGAGAAGGTCCTTATGAAGGCTCGTCGCGGACGTTTACTAGGTGTGGAAGAGGTTGGTGTGATAGATGCGATGCAACGGTGGAGGACGTGGATCACTTGTTCTTCTCTTGCCCACTTTCGGCAGAGGTCTGGGTAAGAGCCGGAGCGGCGTGGTTGGATAGTCGTGGGGCGGCCACTTTCTGGAGGGATGTCAGATTAGTCCGCGACAATGGACATGAGGACATCACACATTTTTTTGCGGTGGTTTGGTCTATCTGGTGCGCCAGAAACGATGTCATCTTCAAGGGACAGAGATTTTATATTGAAATGCGGTCGAGCATGTTAGGGCGTTGGGTGTGTTGTGGCAAGCATGATGTATTGAGTTGGGATGTACTTGTGACAATCTTGTATTCGTTCCACCTTTTCTTATATATAATTTTCATTTCCGCGGTGAGGTGGGTCCCAACTTGGGTGGCCACTCTTTTTTTAGTTAAAAAAATCCACACTAAATGTCTTACCTCTTATATTTATATGTTTATAGAGAGTCTGATAATTAGGGAAGTTGAGTTCCTTTTGAATAAGACTTGGTTGGGCTTAGAGTTTAAGAGTTGCATGAAACTCATGTCCTGAATGTCAACACTTGTACATCACATGCACATTCAGGGATTCAACTAACTTATTCATTCTTTATTTGCTCGAGGACGAGCAAAGTTTAAGTATAGAGGGGCGATGAATCCCGGATTCATCATCATTATTTGGATTAATTATCCCTCTATCTTAAACTAATCAATTCATTTAATAATTAATTAATTATATTTACCATCTACCACCTTGTAAATAAATAAAGCTAATTAATGTGTATAAGTAAATACTCAATATAAGTATTATGGTCCCCTTTATTTTCTGTATTTCTTATTATTAAAAATCAAATAAAAATTAGTTTAATATTATATAATATATTGTATATTATTAATTGTAGAGATAGTTCGTAGTTTATTATCTCTTTATGTAGCTTGTCGTTATTTCTTTATTTTCTATAGACCTCTCTGTAATTTACCCTTACGGTCTCTCCCTATATAAGAGAGCCTAGGGTTTTCTGAATAAACAACGAAGACTCTTTTCACAACATGGTATCAGAGCCGCCCTAGGGCTCTACACCCGCCGCCCCTCCTCTCCCTACCCGCCACCCTCTCCGCGGCGCACCTCCCTCACCGCCAGTGCCCCCCCGGCAGTCCAGCCAGCCCCCTGCCGATCTCCAAGCCGTCGCTAGCGCCTCCCCGCCGAACTCCAAGCCGCCGCCTGCGGGTTCTCAGCCCACCGGCGGTTCCAGCCCGCCTACCTGCGGGTTCCCAGCCCGCCTGCGGGTCCCCTACGGGTCCCAGCCCGCCACCCGTGGTCCTTGCTTGCAGCCGAAGGTTCCAAACAGTCCATCCAAGGGCTGTAAGCCCTATCTCAAGCGTGCCCTAGTCCTCTACTTCATCCGAGATATGGGTTTGGGTGCGTAAAGTCTACCTACGCACTCGAATCCGATGCAGTTGGTGTAGACAGTTATCATTGTGTCTCCATACCCTCGTTCTTCTCGAAGCAGCAGTAGTCAGAATCAAAAGCCGATATGCCCTCCACCGGCGCATTCAAAGGTCATGCGCCAATAGTGAAGATGGACGGGTCTAACTATGAGCTCTGGGCTATGCAGTTCATGAGTCTCGTGAAGTCTAATGGTAAGATTCACATTCTTACCGAGGATGAGCCTGCAGAGAAGACAGGGATCTATGCCTCATGGGAGGCTGACGACGCCTACGCAAAGGTCTGGTTGTCCGGTACGTTGACGATGGAGATTGCGAATGATGTCCTCCATCAGCCCACTACAAAGGCAATGTGGGACATTCTTGCCGCTACATATTCGCAGGTGCGAAATGAGACAAAGATGTTGCAGCTTCAGCATGACATTTTCACAATGAAGCAGAGCGGCAGACCTCTCCATTCCCTGTACACATCCCTAAGAGGGATGTTTGAGAAGTTATACAGTACCATTCCTCTCACTGCTACTCCTGAACAGCAGAAGACGTTTCGGAATGCCACCATGGTGGGTGTACTTCTTGCGGCTCTTGATCCTGAGTACGATGCCGCCCGGTCCCAGATCCTAGCTAATGCAGGTATTCCTCCAGTGGAGGATGTTTATAGAAGGCTCAGTCGCATTCCAGTTTCCTCCAGCTCTTCTACTCCACCCCCATCTGCGATGTCAGTCTCGCGTGGGAGAGGTGGACTGCCTTCTGGTCGTAGTCGTGGACGTGGCCGTGGACCCCAGGGAAGGGACGGTCGCTTCAGTCAGACATGTTCCTATTGTCATCGTACATGACACTTGGAGGACACATGCTATTCTAAGCATGGATTTCCAGCATCGGCACGTGTTGCAGAGCACTCTCAGTCTCCATTAGCCTCTACTGCAGATAATAGATTTGACGAACTTGTTGCCCGTCTCCGAGATATCATGCCACATGCGTCTGGTGATTCGTCTGGTGGTTCTTCAGACATTGCTGCCACGGCCTCTGCCAGTTCATCTGCCGCTGCAAGTACCTCAGGTAGACCTACTACATTCACAACATCTCATGATATATCTGACTGGGTTATCGATTCCGGAGCCACACATCATCTCTGCCGTGATAGAGGTAGATTACAGGCCTACAGGGACATTCCTCCCGGCCGATCAGTGCAGATAGCAGATGGTACTCATTCGCCCCTTGTTGGACAGGGGGAGGTCTTTCTATCTCCTACTATGCAACTACAGAACGTCCTGCATGCTCCTGAGTTCTCAATGAATTTGTTATCTATTAGTCAGATTACGAAGGATTTGAATTGTCGTGCTATATTTGACCCGTCGTCTCTCATTTTTCAGGACATACTCACGGGCAAGGTGATTGGCTGTGGCTCTGAGCAGAATGGTTTATATCGACTGGTTCGGGATTCCTATGCTGGCGTCTCCTCTCACTCTGCTGGACCAGTCTCTCCGTATATTTGGCATCTCCGGTTTGGTCACCTTCCACTTCAGAAAATGCGCCATCTTCTGCCCCAGATCTCTCCTAGTTCGTCATTTCGATGTGAAGCGTGTCAGTTGGGAAAGCATCACAGGTCGAGCTTTCCAAGTCGTCCGAGTCGGGGCAGTAGCTCCCCTTTTGATTGTTACATATAGATATATGGGGTCCGAGTCGTGTTCCCGATCATCAGGGACACAGGTTTTATCTTGTGGTAGTGAATGATTTCTCGCGTGTGTCATGGGTCTTTCTTTTGAAAAATAAATCTGAAGCAGGAAATGTGATCAAGAATTTGCTTAATGAAGTGCACAATGTTTTTTCTTCCTCTGTCAAATATGTTCGGACGGATAATGCCCTTGAATTTTGTACACGCTCACTTTCACAATTTCTTTCATCAAAGGGTATTATTCACCAAACCACTTGTGCATATACCTCACAACAAAATGGTGTGGCGGAAAGAAAGCATCGCCATCTCTTGGATATTACTCGAACACTGTTGATTCAGAGTTGTGCTCCTATTTCATTCTGGGGCGATGCTGTTCTTACTGCTTGTTATCTGGTCAACCGAATGCCATCTTCAGTCCTTGGTGAGAAGATACTTATCTCCCTTATTTTTCCATACAAGGAGTTATTATCTTTGACTCCACGTGTCTTTGGTACTGTGTGTTTCGTGCATCGCCTATCTCCCATACTTGACAAACTCTCTCCTAGAGCAGTCAAGTGCGTCTTTGTTGGCTATTCCAGGACTCAGAAGGGTTACCGGTGTTATGATCCTGCAACTAAGAGATACTTCGTGAGTGCTGATGTCACTTTCTTTGAGTCGGTCATGTATTTCTCTCTTGCAGGTGACAGAATGGTACCATCCACTACCACTGATGACATTTATGTTCCTCCACCACCTACAGTGAGTACACCTGGGTCGTCCCCTGTACCCGTCTCCACGCCAGCACCACCTCCACCACCTCCTCCACCACCCATTCCACGGCCCATCATATCACCGTTACCTAAATTCTATACACGTCGGTCAGGTCCTGCTCAGACTACACAGCAGTCGATCTTCACGCCTCAGGTATGTTCAGATGGCATTACTACTGACGGGTCAGGTTTGGTACATGTGCAGGATCCTTCATTACAGGCAGACACTAGCCCATCCAGTACAGCAGATGATGATCTTGATGTTCCGATTGCTATTCGGAAGCAGAGGAGGCAATGTGCCACTTATCCATTTGCTTCACAGGTTTCTTTTCACCGTCTCACTGGTGATTTTCAGAGATTTGCCACAGCCTTGTCTTCCGTGGATATACCACGGATATACCAGGAAGCTTTGCAGAATGAATGCTGGAGATTAGCAATGGAAGAAGAAATGAGGGCCTTACAGTCTCGTGGCACATGGTCTTTGGTCCCTGCACCTTCTGATGCATCCGTTGTGAGCTGCAAATGGGTCTTCACAGTCAAATACCATGCAGATGGCACTTTGGATAGGTACAAAGCACGCTTGGTCGCCCGTGGGTTTACACAAACCTACGGTGTGGATTACATGGATACATTCTCTCCAGTGGCGAGACACTCTACCCTTCGTATTCTCTTATCTGTTGCTGTGGTACGTGATTGGAGTATATCTCAACTAGATGTCAAGAATGCCTTTCTGTATGGAGACTTGCAGGAGGAAGTCTACATGCAGCAGCCACCTGGGTTTACTGCTGAGGGGGAGAAGCAGATGGTCTGTAGACTTCACAAGGCGATATATGGCCTCAAACAGAGTCCGAGAGCATGGTTCCAGAAGTTGTCCAATCTGATTGAGCAACATGGATTCAAGAGGTCCAATGCCGATCACTCATTGTTTGTCCAGAAGTCATCGGCATGTACGGTTGTCATTATGGTCTATGTGGATGATATTCTTGTTACAGGAGACGATGTGCAGGGCATAGAGAGGGCGAAGGCATTTCTAGGCCGTCAGTTTGTCACAAAGGATCTTGGAACCCTAAGATATTTTCTGGGGTTGGAATTTGCAAGGAACGCACAAGGCTTGGTGATGACACAACGGAAGTATATTACAGACTTCCTGGTTGAGACTGGCATGGATGGTTGCAAACCATCAAGTATTCCCATGGACCCTAGCATGAAGCTGTATGATGGTGATACGGATGAAGTAGATAAGAGGAGATATAGAGAAATGGTGGGGAAGCTCCTCTACATTACCATTACCCGTCCAGACGTTGCATTTGCAGTTAGCAGGGTGAGTCAGTTTATGGAGCAGCCAAGACAGGTTCACATGGATGCTATACACATGATACTGAGGTATCTGAAGTCTTCTCCAGGGTCAGGGCTGCTGTTCAGAAAGGGCACGGACTTATCCGTCTCAGTGTGTGCAGATGCAGATTATGCAGGATGTCCTAAGGACCAAAAATCAACCTCAGGGTTTGCAGTGTTTGTTGGGGGCTCTTTGGTTTCTTGGAAGAGCAAGAAACAAACTGTTGTGGCAAGGTCCAGTGCCGAATCCGAATATAGGGCCATGGCTCAAGCCAGCACAGAAAAGATGTGGGTTCGTTCAGTACTAGAAGATCTACATGTAGCTGTACCCCTACCTATGAAGCTTCAGTGTGACAATCAGGCAGCATTGTTCATTGCCAACAATCCAGCTTTCCATGAAAGGACCAAGCATAATGAAGTTGACTGCCATTATACTAGGGACTTGATCCAGAGAGGATTGATATCTACTGCACATGTGAGCTCAGTAGATCAGACTGCAGATGTATTCACCAAGCCACTGCTCAGAGGACCGTTTCAGAGATGTTCATCCAAGCTGAGCATGATAGATATCTATGCTCCACCTTGAGGGGGAGTGTAGAGATAGTTCGTAGTTTATTATCTCTTTATGTAGCTTGTCGTTATTTCTTTATTTTCTATAGACCTCTCTGTAATTTGCCCTTACGGTCTCTCCCTATATAAGAGAGCCTAGGGTTTTCTGAATAAACAACGAAGACTCTTTTCACAACATTAATTATATAAAATACCAAAAAAATAAAAGAAATGACAGAAGTGTCTACAAAAATATTAATTATGTATATATGATGTATTTTGACTTTGAGTTTTAAATGAAAGTTGTAGTTTTTGAAAAGATACACAACTTTCACGTTGAACACTTTTTTCATTTAACTTCATTTGTTATTTTATTTTGATTAATAAAATTTAATTCATTTCTCTATTTTTGATTGTGGGAAAAGGCTTTGTTGTTGTTGTCTCTATTTTTTGATTGGGCCATGTGGCCCACGGTAAAGTTGACACCTGATCGACCCTTCTTTGGCCTCCACACTTGATCTCAATCATCTGATCTTTAGATCAGACTGTGCATGTTCACTCATCCCTGCTAATCCTTGAGACCGTCTGATCATTTAATCAGACTGCTTTATTCAGCCTCAATCACGTCCAAAATTGGGACGTTGGATCTAAAGATCTAATGGCTCCGATCCATCTTCAACCTCTAGAGGTTGAGCCCTCAAGGTTTGCGACTCTTTATCGTCTCCTCTTCGCCAATTTTCTTCGACCGACCCACGTGGCTTCAGTCCACGATTTTGGTACCTCCCGGTTCGCCTCACATTGCTTTCTCACGCACGAACCTCCACAACCACCACGCCCCTCACATGCGACAATGGGAGGTGGTTGAAACCGCCTCCATCAATTGCCTGGAGAGTGAACAAAACCTTCTCCTCTGGCTAACTTCCAACCCATCCATCTTTACATAAGGGCTTTCCCTAACCCTTCTCCTCCTCCGGTGACCACGAGGGTGAGGATCGAGTGGCTTCGACGGAGCTGCCCTCCGGTGTGATCCATGGCTGATGGGCCATGTACACAACCATGATCGTGGCTGTTCGAGCTTCCCGTAGTGGCTGCGCATGTCAAGCGAAGACCAGATGATCTATTGGACAGTCAAGCCCAAGCCAATTTCTCCACAATCCGCCCTTCTTCTATTCCAGGTAACATTTAATTTGTTTTCTTCATGTTGCTCGATTTTTTCCTATTACGCACAGTCATCTTCACTTAGTGACAACCACACTCCAACGTCCACCATGCCTCCCTGATCCGCGCGGGACACTTTGATCACCTATTCTCCTCCAAAACCTCAAACACCTCGACCATCTTCCTCCTCCTACAAGGAGGAGGAACTCATTTAGGGCTTCACTCCAGCACCTCCACAACCCTTCATCTCATCCTCAAAACCCTCGTCTCGCTTCGGCTACTGCTTCTAACACATGCATGTACAAAGACCCTTCAATGGTCGGAGCTTCACAAAGGGTTCCGTTCTAGAGCTCCGCCTCCGACGAGGAAGCATCAATCCAATGATTCAGACCATTTTAGCTCCCATCCAATGAGTCCTCATCTCCGCCAAGGCCTTGCAAAGAATCAACCACCTTCAGTAGAGGCAGAGGAACCCGAAGGAGTGCGAGCCATCTTGCTGGAGATCCATCAACTCCGTCGTGTCGTGGAGGAGAAAGAAATCAATACACTTTACAGGTATTGTTGGATTGCACCCAATCGTTATTGATCCAACGGTCTAGGATCACAATCAACCTTGTTCACGAGCCGTGATTCTTGGTGTGATTCAGTCTCTTCTCGAAGCTCTCGGGCTGCCCACGTGGCCTGATCCACCTGCTATCGATCGAACCAAGCCCATGCCTAGTCTGCACAAACCTTGCGCGTGGGTCCTGAGGATTTTGTAGCCGAAGACCCATAACTTATCCAAATTGCAGAGCAGTCCAGTTGTCACGTGCCTCGCCTCACATGCCTGGAGAAATTGCAGGCATACGACATCGGGTTTCTAATACTGCAAAAATACCCTGAGCACCTGACATCTTGCAGATAAGCCATTGCTGCTGTATTTTAATGCATTTAAGTTCTGTTTGGACTGTTTTGTGATGTTTTATGTATTTTAAAATAATATTTTGTTTGCAAAAGGCCACTCGATTGAAACATTAATATCTTTTGCATCCTTTATCCAAATTCGACAAAATTAGTCTCATTTTAAAGGGTTATTTATGATCTCTTTAATGGTTGCTTAACTCTCTAATTTAGACCTTAGTTTGCATACTAAAAATTAGAGAAATTTCTTGATCATTATGTGCTGAAATCAATTGTCGTTATTTTATTTAAACTTCGTGCTTATATTGAGCAATTCAAGACTAATTTATTGCATGATGTAATAAATAGATAAACCATTAATTCAAGAGCTTTTTATTGTGATTACGTGCATGGTTAATTGTATTGCACTTTATTTCATTCTGTAGCATTTCATATCACTTATTTGACTTGCATATTTTTTTTAAAATGCATGCATACATTCGGTGTTGTGCATATGACCTAGATATCGCTATTGTTTACTTAACCCAGGTGTTTAAACATCTGATTAAGTACATCAATAGTTCGTGTCCTTGTGTTCGACCCTAAACTTATACATGATAAATTTAAGCCAAGCTCTCTTCACAGAGATACTTAGCTTGGTTCTGTTGAACTTGTTAATCGATCGTATTACATCGAAATCATATTAAGATAACCGGTTAGTGATTCGTCAAACACCCACTTGTATCCCACAACAAGCACTCCTGTAAGAGATGTAACAATGCTCTACATGCCACATGACTGTAATGTGCCATCTCCTCCTCCATGACAGGTCGTCATTTGCTCTTATTGAGAGCCTCTTTGTATGTGCATGGTATTTCAATGACAAATAATCCCACAACAAACTTCTTGAAATCCGTTGAAAGTCATGCCAAAGACACATGTCCAGTGAGAGGGTATCTCGTACAGCTACGTTTGCCTTTACGCAAGGAAATAGGCCACCCCAGATCATCTTCCTGTGATGGTCCCTGCGCTTCATGTAGATCTTCCTGCTCATCATGTAAATGTTCCTGTTCACCATTCACTCTACCGATGCCATCCGTTGAAACCAAATTTTCTGAATATACCTGAAGTGTGCTGGATGTTGGGAAAGGCACTGGAGCATGGAGAACACGCTGAGGTATATGTGTAGGAGGAGGTGGAAGAACTACATCCTCCCCAAACTCAAAGGTATTCAACCTGTCACCTGTAGGACCATAGTACATGATGGACTGAAAGAAAGTAACATCAACATTGACATAGTATTTTCCCTCGACATGATCGAAACACCTATATCCCTTTTGGGTACGAGAGTATCCAACAAACATATATTTGATAGCTCTAGGAGTGGGCTTGTCATGATGTGGATACAGAAGATGAACAAATGCCGCACAACCAAAGATCCGTGACATAAGAGAGAAAATGTCCTTCTCAAGAAAAGCAAGAGAGAAGGGTGCCTTTTCACCCACATGCTGTCATCACAGCATCACCCTAGAAGGAATAAGGAGTCCGACTCTGTATGAGAGAGTCCTAGTGATGTCTAGAAAGTGACGGTGTTTGCGTTCGACAAACCCTTCTGCTGAGAAGTATAAGAGCATGACGTCTGATGGATAATGTTGCGTGAGCTAAAGAATTGGGATAGTTGAATATACAAAACTATAAAGCATTTATCAGATAAATGCATTTAATAGATGCAGAGAAAATATTCTTCATTTCAATCACAAAATTCCGAGTCATAGTACTAGCACCAGATTTATTCTTTAATAAAAGACTCATGACAGTATGGAAAAGTCATCCATAACAACCAAATAATACATGTGCCCCTAATGATCAGGGACACGACTCAGATCCCACATATTAAAATGAAAAAGCTCAAAAGGACTCTGACTACTATGATCTTGATGACTTGGAAAGCTAGACCAGTGATGCTTTCCAAGTTGACATGGTTCACACTGAAACATGGACTTGATATAAATGCCAGGGATGAGATGGCAGATCTTCTGCAATGGAAGATGATCAATCATAGATGCCAATTGTAAAGAGAAATCGATCCAGTCGAAAGAGAGCTAGCACCATCATAAAGATTGTTTTAATGCTCACTTCCACACCCAATCACCCTGCCCATGAGTATATCCTAAAAACAAGGGAAATATGGTCATATATGACACAACAATGTAAATCTTTTGTAATATGATTGATAGACTCCCTGACCAACCTCCCCGCCTCCTCCTTAGACACTTGCGAAACACCCCTCCCCTACCAGCCCCATCCTGACCGAGCTCTCCGTCTGCCAAAGGCCTTGAAGTGTGATCGCAACGTGTCCCCAATCTCCATGCCTCCCTTAACCTCCAACCGAGATCGAGTGTATCAGACTCCTGCGCCTTCTTCTGATGGCCAAGGTATGGAAAAATTTAGTGTTCGCATCTCCTTCCCTCAACCACCACTGCATAGACCTCTGCCTCAAGACCACCTCCTCATTTTTGTCCTCATCCAAAATCTCCTCCAAGTGCCCGGTCCTCACCACCACCTCTTTTGCCGTCAAGGCCCTGTCATTTTCCAAAATATCCAACCTGCTCACCTTCTCTTGAGATCTACTCCTCCTGTCCCGATGCTGAGCCTGACTGATTCCAGAGGCGGAGGCTAGGCAGGCACTGTTTCAGCGCAATGCGGCTGGGGAACCAGGGCTGAATGGGTTTCCGATGTGTTTCTACAAAGAGTTTTGGGAGACGGTCAAAGGGGACGTCTTGGAGGTGTTGGTGGAATTTCGGCAGGGGAATAGTGAATTCGAGAGGCTGAATAAGGCGCTCATCTTCTTGTTATTGAAGAAGGGCACACTGGTGAGGGTTGAAGACTACAGGACCAGTGCATTGTCCAATGCTATATATTTATTGATCTCGAAGATTTTGGTAAATCGGCTGCGGGAGGTGTTACATGGAATTATCTCGTTGGAGCAATCAACTTTCGTACCTGGGAGGGCTATGGCAATGGATTGGTGATGGTAGCGGAGATGGTGCCATATTAGAAGAGAAGCAGGACCAAATGTGTGGCGTGGAAGGTTGATTTTTCCAAAGCTTATGACTGTGTGGATTGGAGATTCCCGTGGGCCTCATCGGAGAGAAGGAGATTCTCGAGGCAGTGGATTGCATGGATTAGGCGATGTATCACGACTGCATCCCATGTGGTACTGGTCAACAATAGACTAAAAGGCGGCTTCTTTCAGCCACAGAGGGGAATCATGCAAGGTTGCCCACCGTGGCCTCCTGCTGGGACGGTGGCTGTTGGTGCCCATTGTTTGCTGCTAATTTATCGGACCATCGATTGGACGACTTCACCTCTTTGATGGCTTTCCTCACTGATGCTTCTAAGCCCATTGGGGGCCGTGATCACTTGTCTTGGAAGGACGGTCCTTTCTCTTCCCGGAAGGCGTACCAAGCTCTTATTACTCCCACTGTGGGGGACGAGGCAACTTTCTTGCGTCACTGCAATTTCTTTTGGGGACTCAAGCTCCCGGAGAGAGTTGGCATCTTCCTTTGGCTCCTTCGGCGTGGTAGACTTTTAACTAGAGACCGATGTGCAATTATGTTTCCCAATGTCTCGCACAATTGTGGACTATGTGACACGGAGAGGGAAACAATCGAGCACCTCTTCTTTCAATGCGGCTGTGTTCGTGCTATCTGGGATGATCTGGGATGGCTCAATCTCTCGACTTTTGATGCGTTTTGCGACAGCTTGGTGAATTCTGGGGGCCGATCTAGGATGGATCTGGTGGACCCGATTGCTCGCTTGTGGAGCATCTGGTTGGGAAGAAACGGGGCACTCTTTGGTCGGCAGCGGTTCTACAACAACAACAACAACAACAACAACAACAAAGCCTTTTCCCACAATTAAGTAGGGTCGGCTACATGGATTCTTCGCCTCCATTCAGATCTATCTTGGGTCAATCTCGGACTTATATCCAGCAAACTAAGATCCCTTCGTATAGTCTCTTTCCAACACTTCTTGGGCCATCCTCGCCCTCTCTTAGCCGGCTCAACATCCCAACACTCACATCTCCTAACCGGTGCATCAGTTGACCTTCTTTGCAAATGACCAAACCATCTTAAGCGGTTTTCTCGCATCTTATCCTCGATCGGAGCTACACCAACTTTCTTTCTGATTGCATCATTCCGAATCCGATCTTTACGTGTATGTCCACACATCCATCTTAGCATTTTCATTTCTTCTACAGCCATTCTCTGCACATGTCTATGGTTCACAGGCCAACATTCAGAACCATAAAGCATAGCAGGTCTCACGGCTGCTTTGTAAAACTTTCCTTTAATTTTTAAAGGTATTTTCTTATCACAGAGAACAGCGGAGGCTCCTCTCCACTTTAGCCAACCTGCATTTATTCTATTAGTAACATCTCCATCAATTTCTCCATCACGTTGCAAAATAGATCCCAGATATCTAAAAGAATCTCTCTTTTGGATGTTATCGTCACCAATCTTCACCTCGATTCCTTCACCATTGCTTCCATCAAAGGTGCATTCCATATATTCCGTCTTAGCCCTACTTATACGAAAACCTTTAGTCTCCATTGCATGTCTCCAAACCTCAAGCTTCTCATTTACTCCATCTATAGTCTCGTCAATCAACACAATATCATCAGCAAATAACATACACCAAGGTAACTCATCCTGAATGTGACTTGTCAACTCGTCCATAATCAAAGTAAAAAGAAATGGACTCAAAGCTGAACCTTGATGTAAACCAATGTTGATATCAAAATAGTCAGTCTTCCCCGTCGGGGTCCTTACACAAGATAAAGCCCTATCATACATATCCTTTATGAGATTAATGTATAGGACAGGTACTTGTCTCTTCTCCAAAACTCTCCACAGTATCTCTCGTGGGACGGAATCATAAGCCTTCTCCAAATCAATAAAGATCATATGGAGATTCTTCCTTTTAGCTCTATAAATCTCCATTGTTCTCCTCAGCAAATGGATGGCTTCAATAGTTGAGCGACCTGGCATGAATCCGAATTGATTTTCTTTTATTTGGGAAACTTGCCTCAACCTTCTTTCGATCACACGTTCCCAAATTTTCATAGTGTGACTCATCAGCTTGATACCTCTGTAATTTGAACAATTTTGAATGTCTCCTTTGTTCTTATAAAGAGGCACCACGATACTCCTCCTCCGATCTTCAGGCATTTTCTTGCTTCGCCAAATAACATTGAATAGATTCGTAAGTCAAGTCAAACCACGCTCACCTAAAACTTTCCAAACTTCTACAGGGATGTCATCCGGTCCAACACCTTTCCCAGGTCTCATAACCTTCAAAGCCTCCTCTACTTCTTTTCTTTGTATTCGTCTATAGCATGCACGATTCAAGTAACTTTCACTACTAGCTAGATCACCCAAAGTGATCTCTCTATTTCCTTCTCCAATGAAAAGTTTATGGGAGTATTGCTCCCATCTAGTCTCTATATCCTTCTGATGAACAAGCACGTGACCTTGCTCGTCCTTAATGCATCTCACTTGAGAAAGGTCTTTGGTCTTTCTTTCTCTTGCTTTGGCCAACCTGAATATATCCTTCTGGCCCTCCTTAGAGTTGAGATTTTTATACAAAACCTCATAAGCTTGTGTTGATTGGACTACAAGGAAAATATACGTATTTCGGCAACGCGTTTTCTTCTTGATTGGACTACTGGGTAGCTTGTGTTGTTTGCGTCGGGGGTATCTCCTCGGGGATACATCCTGGCCTTTGTTTTGTTATTTCCTCTTGTAAGTACTTTCTTCTCCACTTTTTTAATGCATTGGGGCGAACACCTCTGAATGTTTCCCCCTCTTTTGAGCGTCAAAAAAATGATGAGGTGGAATTAGGCAAGATTGCCCGATGGCACCACTTCTCTTTGTGATTGTGGCCGATGCGTTAGCGGTAATGATGAGATTGACGGTTGGGGGAGGGTTAGTGTTCTAGCTATAGAAAGGACGACATGTCGGTACCACTGCTGTAATATGCTGATGACACAATGATCTTTCTTGGGGTTGAGACGGAGAAGATTCAACGGATCTCTGTCATCATGGACATTTTTGGGGACATTTCTGGCCTCAGAATCAATAGGGAGAAGTCGGTGGTTGTCCCGTTCGGGCTTTCGGAGGAGGAAGCGGGGAACGTATTAGAGATTTTGGGATGTCCCACTGCCCCGCTTCCAATTACGTAGTTGGGGCTCCCTCTGGTGGCTGGAAAGTCGAGAGCTGATGATTAGAGGGCGTTGTTGGAGAGGCTGGAGGGGAGGATGGCGGGGTGGAAGGCAACTTTGCTTTCAAGGGGAGGAAAGTTAATACTTCTGAAGCATGTTCTCTCAGCTATACCTACTTTCTTCTGCTCTACGAGGTCGTTATTGGCTGGTGTGCACTCCAAGATGGAGGTTATCATGAGGAGATTTTTTTGGTCTGTTGGGGCCCGAACAAGAGGGGTGTCCACCTCGTGGATTGAGATAGGGAAACGACGACTAAGAGGAAGGGCGACCAGGGGGTGCTACGAATGGAGGAGATTAACAAGGCATTCATGGCAAAGTGGGTGGTTAGAATTTGGGGTAAATTCGAAGATCTGGTGTATCGATTGCTGAGGAAGATTTATGGGGTGACCATGTTATTGGGGGTCACCCCAGGACGGCTGCCCTCGTCTCTATGGAAGGGGATTACCCCGGTTTTAACAGAGATCGCCGTCAGGTTGAGACCGGTGTTGGGTGATGGGGATGGATTTTCAGTTTTGGAGGGACGACTGGTCGAAGGATGGTGTGCTGGGTGATCGTTATCTGCATCTTATGAGGCTGGCGGGGGATAGAGAGGTGAGGGTGCAACAGGTGTGGGACCATGGAGTGTAGTCTTCGATTTTTGCGTCACCACTGTCGAAATAAAGGGTGGAAGAGTTCTTGGCTTTACAGATGGAGATGCTTCAGTGTGAGGGTCCGGCTTCTAGCAAAGACCATTTCATCTGGGGTGACGACAAATTCACGGTGAGGAAGGCTTACTGCTCTCTCATCGAGGAAGGGATGGAAGTTGAGGAGGAGACTAGAGTGGACACAGGGATGATTTGGCGTTGTAGTGCGCCAAGCAGGATCAAAGTCTTTTTATGGTTGTTTAGGCTTGGACACATTTTGACCAAGGCACATCGGGGGTGGATATTGGGGCTGGAGGATGCTGCATGTGATAGGTGCGGGGTGGCAGTGGAAGACATGGGCCATCTATTCTTCTCGTGTCCGTGGTCGGCGGAGGTTTGGTTGGAGCTGGGCAGATATTGCATGGCTTGCAGGTCATGATTGTTGTTCTTTCTGGAGAGATGTCAGAGCGGTGTGCGGCGTTGGGCATGAGGACATCTCATTCCCATTTGCTTTGATGTGGTCGATCTGGTATGCCAAGAACAAGATCATTTTTGGAGTGCATACTTTTCGGGTGGAAATGTGCTCCGACATTGTAGGGCATTGTGTGTTTCCTGGCGAATGGAAGGTGATGTAAAGCGTAACATGTAACACGCGACGTGAGTAACCTCTTTACTTTGTTACTTATATATACACACACATATACATTGTGGTGAATCCCTTATTGGGATCCCACCCTCTTTTCCTTCAAAAAAATTTGATTGATAGATAATAAATTCATTGAGAATTTTGATGCACAAATAACATTCCGTAAGCGCATGGAGGGAGTCAAAATGATCTCGCCCTGTCCAGTAATGGGAGAATGTGTCCCTACAGCAATGACTACTGATCTATCAGGCTGTACAGGGATATAAAAACCAAATAGTGTGCGATCTCTACATAGATGTTGAGAAGCTCTAGAGTCCATGATCCATTCTGAAGGATCTGGTGTGACTACTAAATGCATGAGTGATACCTGAAGTGCTGGTGGAGGCAGAAGCAACAACATCTGTGGGCCAGTAGAAACACTAGAAGATCCAGTTGGTGGGGGCATGATCTCTCTCAGTCGAGCAACAAGGTCATCAAAACGATGATCGGTAAAATCAAGGGTAGTCTGGACCTGCTTAGCTGCACAGACTGATGGTGGAAAGCCGTGCTTTGAATAGCACGTGTCCTTTCAATGTCAGGACCGGTGACAATATGAACACGGTTGCTGTGGGCGCGTGCCTCATCTGCGCATGTGCCCCGTCCTCTGAATTGGGACAAACCACCTTTACTTTGGAAAGTTGCTATAGATGATGACATCCGAGAAGATGCAACAGAAGGGATGCTCAGTCTGCTCAGCTTGCGGTACACCTCCTTCATAGGCAGTATGGTAGCATCTGTGAGTAATTGAGAGTTGGCTGAGTCATACTCGGGGTTAAGGGTTGCCAGAAAGACCCCAGTCATAACGGAACCACGATAAGCTTTGTGATGCTTTGGTGAGCCCGTCAAAAGTATGTAGCTATGGATCTCAAAAATACCCCTAAGAGATGTGTACAAAGCGTGACGAGGACGATCACCTTTTTGGGCATAAAAATACCATGATGGAGTTGCAAGATCTTCAACTCATTCCTCGCTTGAGTGTACGTTACTGCAGATGTCCCATATTGCCTTCGTTGTGGGCTGATTCATGATATCATTGGCTATTTCCACAGAAACGATACTAGATAGCTAAAATTTTGCATAAGCATCATCGGTCTCCTATGAGACATTGTTCTAGTCTTGTCAGTCAGCTCATCTTGCGTCAGAATATGCTTCTTACCATGGTTCTGTAAGATATTCATGAACTGCATCGCCACAAATCGTAGTTTGTGCCAGCCATATTGACAATAGGTGTTGAACCCTTAAAGGAACCTACAAATGGAATATCAACTATGTTTTCTGACATATTACCGGATTGGTACATGAATGGGACCATATACATGTGATAAGGTGTCTACACGAATATCAAGGGAGGTGGTTGTGGGTGTATGCTCATACTACAACCAACCTTAAGCAAACTCGTCCGTGGTATGTGCAACGCTTGGGCACCGCTGGGCCGCGCTGGGTGGCGCTCGGGTAGCACTGGGTAACTGATGAATCTTAGATACATCATGTTAAAATCCATTTATTATTCTCCTGTCTTAAATAATTCAATAAAAATCACAATTAAAACACTAACTTGTATTATATTGTGAATAATCTGTGTATAGTTAATCTATATTTTCTAGGGTAAATTACAATTTGGGTCCTCATCATGGGTCCGATCTCAGAATGGGTCCCGATCTTTAAATTGTAACGATTCGGGTCCTAGGACCACTTAGGAAATGAAAATTTTGGGATTCATGACGAATATGCCCTTGTTGAGAAGGGAATGAGGGGTGGGTTCCAACTTTTAAACAAGGGTATACTCGTCATTAGCCCCAAAAAGTTCCCTACATTAATGGCCCTGGGACCCGAATCGTTACAATTTAAAGATCGGGACCCATTCTGAGATCGGACCCATAGATGGGGACCCAAATTGTAATTTACCCTATTTTCTAACCCTAATTTATTGTACTAACCTTTTTTCTTTATTTGCTATTTTATTAGAAATCTCTAAAAATTAGGTTAATTATTGTTTATATTTATCTTGGTCTTTAAAAGAATTTAAAATACAAAAAATATCAAAATCTTTAAAATTAAGTGTTTTTACTTAAAAATGCTTGCAAAAATTTACTTTTGTACAAATGATTTCTTTTGGCTTTTTGACCAACATGAAACTTGTAGATCTCAATGAGATCTACAACTTTCATGTTTTGACTTTTTCCTAGTTCAATCTCCTATTTCTTTTTGAATTTTCTTTATTTTTGTTATTTTTGAATTTCCTGGAACGACCATGTGGAGCCCTCTAGGCCGTCCACGTGGCCGCATCTCTCTCTGCCACCCAACCTCATTATCCACCATTGGATCGACTCTGGCCTGCCTCCATCTCAACTGCCCACATTCAATTAATCCTCAGCCCTTGGATTTACCACCCATATCTCATCCCCACCGTTTCTTATCGCCTCAATCCCAGCTGCCTGATCTAACCATGTCTAGCGACTCACATGCCTCCACATGGCCTCTCCTTTCCCAATCGTCCGATCTCCTTCCTAACCCCATCCACACTGTCCATCACTACACCTCTCCGCTCCCTAACGGCCATGCCACATAGCCCTATCTTCTTCCATCCTCGCGTAACCCCCAGCGTCCCCTTCATCACTACTCCTCATCTCTACAACCATTCCGCGACCTCCATAAAACCTGAATTCCGTCACCTACAAATACCCCCCCTCCGTGTCACTTCTCCTTCGTCCACCAATCTACAGCCTAAACCCTAGCCCCTCTCCACCTCCCTGTGACAGATGGAGGTCGGACGAGGGTTCTTAATAGGCCTTCGGCTAGGTGTTGACCCATGGTCAACTTGGCCATGTCACAGCCAGCTCCGCCGCCGTTGAGCTCCCTGGATTTGCTGCCCAGGTCGAGCGACAACTCCGAGGTCCGATGAGGACATCAGCCCAAGCTTCCCCACTGCCATTCTTCTCCTTGAATCCTCTAGGTTCGTGTTTTTACTTTTCTCCTTGTTTTCTCGAAATTTTCCCTCGATACTCTGACATCTTCACCTCTCATTGACCACCCTACGAGCTTCGCCACACCACCTCCATCTTCGCTACACCTTCCTCTCGCACTCTCCCTTCTCCAAAGCCCCGACTATATCCGCCCGATCTCATCTCCGGATCACCTGCGATGAATCATCGGCTCTCCGCTCCTCCGCACGAATTGGGTCCAATTCCACTTAATTCCCCATCTACACGCTTCGGCTATGTGTCTAACATTTGCAAGTATCTTCAATGGTCGAAGCCCGCGCCTCCTCGCCGATCTCGAGCAATAGCTCCGGTGATGCATCGTCGACAACCATCTTCCACCACCCTCGTGGCTTCTCCACGCATCGGTCGTCATCGCCAAGAGATCACAGAGCTTCCAGGGTCTTCTACTGCCTCGTGCGAAGGCGGTGGAGCTCTGGAAAGCTCGCCGGAGCTCCATTCACGCTGCAACCTTCACGGCGGAGGACGAAGTACATGTGCCGTCAGATGGTGCCCCTACGACGGCCATCCAACAACCCAGATGACGCCACATCATGTCACCGAAGCTCCAGGCTCGGGGCAACAGAGCCACTCCCCGAGGCACGTCCGAGCCTACCACGTGTTCACCCGAGCCGAGCCGTTCGCCTCCCGAACCTCGCCCCGCGTACGTGCGTTGCACGAGGGTGGGGTTATTTGCAGAGACCACCCCGGGCTTTTCAAGATTTACACCCAGGTCCAGGCGCACGTACATCACGTGCGCGCATGGACAAATTATACAAAGGCCCAGCCGAATTTCATAAATTGCAAAAATGCCCTGTCCTTCAGGGATATTACAAAGGGCCCATCCAGGTTTTGGTTATTGCAAATAGATCTCTCCAGGGACCTATTTGCAATATTTATCATTTTATTTTCATGCATTTTATTACATTTATGCCCCTCACACTGTTTCTTTCATATCTTGAGCATATTAAGTCCAAATTAAATGATTTCAGTTTCATTTTAATACTTGTTTTACACTCTATCTAATGGCATTGATAATTTCATATTTTGACACTCTATTAAATGAGCTAATTTTTTAGGATCAATAGTGTCTCCTGCTCATTGATTTAAATGCCATTCATCATCGTTAATGCTCAATTCGATTCTGAAATCAATCTATATTTTCTTGCTCAATGATTTGATTAATTCGTGACATATTTTTATATTATTTATTTGTTAGCATATCGTTGCATACTCTATTCATTGCATCTCATTTAATTGCATTTTAAAAATCAAATAAAAATTGATATGCACCATTCTACTTTGTTCTTGCGCCATTTTATCTACATCACTTGTCTTTGCATTATTTTATCTGCTTTGCATATCACATCTAAATGAAGAACTAGTACTAGAAAATACTCACTCTTGAAATAAACAATAATCTTCGATAAATAGACAAAGAGACTCGTGTCCCTGTGTTCGACCTTGGTATACTTGCCAAGTAAAAATTCTCCATAACATTCAAAGATTGTGGTTTTTGATCGACCGAATTTCGTCTCCTATACTACAATTATCGACAATTAAAGAGGCGAAATTCGAGCTAATCAGTAACACTAGGGTAGGCTTGGGGAACCCACCGAGGCCTCGCACGGGACCCTTAGATGAGGAAGAAGGGTCTGCACAAGGCTTGAGGAAGACGGAGACTGGTGACAGTGGTGGGTTTTAGGTATAAGACCTGTTCTAGGACTATTGCTCTGATACCATGTGGAGAGAGAATGCAACAATTCATCTATTCACGAGGTCCTAACGTTCTCTTATATAGAGGAGAAACCTGTTGGGAAAATTAAATAGTGTATATAGAAAGAAAAAGAGAATACATAAAAAAAATAGACGATAACTAATATCTCAACAGTTTAGCAGATGTAGAGGACGTTGAGCACATTTTCTTTGGGTGCGAGGGAAGTGTGGGTTGCCTCGCTTGTTGAGTTGGCATCAACCTCTAATGGGATTTGTTTCTGAGATTCTTTCAGCGATTTGGGACATGGGAGTAGGCTTATCAAGGTTTGGTGGTTGCTATTTTATGGTCTATGTGGCTCGCACGAAATGGATCTATATTTCGGGATGAAAGGATGCATATGGAGAATGCTAAAGTGCATGCAAGAAATCTAAAGATCTTTTGATCTTTGTAACTCCTTTTTTGATAAGTTGAATATATAGAAGTTTACCGATGGGCATCTTCTCGATGTCCCACTATCTTTTTCCTAAAAGTAATATTTAATAAATGGTGGGTACTATTGCACTCCCATATTTTCTCTGGAACCTCTTAACTGATCGACAAAAGTATTTTTTATTTCCTTCTTTTATCAAGGCAAATGGTGCCACTTCATCCTGGCAGTCTTACCCAGCTGACCATTTTCTATAATGGCTCTATTTGTGTGTTCGATTCAGTCACTCCTGAGAAGGTAAGAAGCAAAACATCTCTTCTATTGTTCTCTCAATTAAATGCAATTAACCAAACTCCCGTTTAATGATTCCTTAATACAGGCCCAGGCAATTATGCTGATCGCTGCAGCGACAGCCTCTGCCTCTGCAGCTATAAATAGTCGCAATACTAAGTTGTCCAGATCGGCTTCTAATATGGACATTGCTGCTCCAATGGTCTTAGCAAGATCTCCCTCTTTGCAGAGTTCCACTTTAGGTGCTACAAATCATACCATTTCCCAACCACAAGTTCCACAGCCTATGTCTCAACTGCTTTCTAACACGACCAGTCCTCTCTGCAAGCTTCAGGCTGGTATGCTTGTTATCTTGTTCTCATGAATTTTGGTGTGAAAAATCTTGACTTGATGTCACCTTGATTTACAGAACTTCCCATCGCAAGGAGGCATTCACTCCAACGTTTCTTGGAGAAGCGTCGAGATAGGTATGTCTATTTAAGTTCACTTGGTGATGCTTAAATAATCATCAAAAGCATATATACATCGATAGTGCATACGTTTTCATAGGATGGCAAGGACAAGCAGAATAAATATGTTGCTGCAAAGCAAAAGGGTGCTTATTGAGAGAATCAGACGTTGTTTACAACTTTGCATGACTAAATCAATTAGTCCTTCTCATCGTCCTTGCACAAGAAGGGTTTCCCTGGAACAATTGACAGCTCGACTAAAGGGGGTCTTTAGGATCATGTCTTTCTAAATTTCCTTCAATGGGAAGCCCTTCTGTGGTTGGGACTGCTGCCGAGAATGGCCCAATATGCGCATCCTCTTAAACCTATGCCTTTTGTCCTAGATATCGATGCTTTTGCAACTAGGGCTTTTGGAATATGTGGGCAGACCTTCTGTCTGGTTCAGTGATCTGAAGGCTTAGTTTTTTATTTCTTTTGTTACACACACACATAAACACGACTACTTTAAGTGGATTATTGAGTGGATAATTTGTTGGAGGCAACACATGGTGTCGCATTGTTGTTTGTTTTGGGAAGGATCAGGGACACGGCTCAAGGTTAATAATCAGCAGTAAAATTTTGTGACTTCAAACAAACAAAGATGGAGTAGGTAAGATCTGCATCTATATAGGAAATTGATATCATCTCTTTGTACTTGATTTTTTCTTGGGGATTGTTGTTGGTCTTGTGATGGCTATATCTATGTACTAGTTCCTTATGCTTAAGAGCCTTAAGAAAAGGCTGTAAGGGTGGACTAGAGTTGTTCGAATAAATCACAAAAAAGTACCTAAGCAATACATCTAATTTCAAAGTTACACCTGAACTTTAAAATGTAACAATGTGGTAACCAAACTTTAATATTTGTCTTAATGTGGTCCTTGGTTTGAAATTTAAGGTTCAAAAGATGAAATGATCAACTAAATTTCAATAGTCAAGGACCACATAGAGACAAATCTTAAAGTTCGGTACCACATTGTTACCTTTTAAAATTCAGGTATAGCATTGAAATCAGACGTATAGTTCAGGGACTTTGTTGCGAATCACGGATGAAAACATGCATAAACAAGATCAATCAAGCAAGACACAAACACATAGATTTACAAGGTTTACCCGTAACCAGTCTATGTCCTTAGCCGACAGTGATCAGTTTTCCTATGTGGAGAAAGCAGAAAGTATAGAGGATATAAACCCTGGGGAGTTTATATACTACTCTTGTACGAACAGATCCCTGAAACAAACAGATCCATTTACTGGAATACAAATAGAATCTCTTATAAAAAAATTCATCGGGGATGCTGCCCCACACCCCCACAGGGGGGAGTGCACCTGCTCCCCCCAAGCTCGTTAACCGGCAGCCAGACACCCATCTTGTTGGGTATGGTACGACATGAGGGGTTGCATATGACGGTTCTTCAACTTGGGGATGGTTAGTGTTGGGAGAAAATGAGCAAGTTGTTTATTCCATAAGCCCTAGGCTCTCTTATATAGGAGAGTAGCCTATGGGTAAATTACATAAAGCATACAACCGAAATTAGAAATAACAGAGAGGTACGACTACTAATGTGTATGCGTCAACACTCCCCCTCAAGATGGAGCATAGATGTCTATCATGCTCAGCTTGGATGCACACTTCTGGAATGGGCCTCGAAGTAAAGCCTTGGTGAAGATATCAGCCGTCTGATTCTCTGAGGTGACATGAGATGTAGCAATGAAACCCTTCTGAATCATGTCACGTATGTAGTGACAATCAACCTCAATGTGCTTGGTCCTCTTATGGAAGGCTGGATTGTTTGCAATGAACAATGCTGCCTGGTTATCACATTCCAGCTTCATAGGGAGCGGTATATCAATATATAGATCTGTAAGAAGAGCTTTTACCCACATCATTTCTGTGCTAGCCTGGGCCATAGCTCTGTATTCTGATTCAGCACTGGATCTGGCTACCACTGTCTGTTTCTTGCTCCTCCACGAGACTAATGCCTCTCCAACATAAACTGCAAATCCTGAGGTGGACTTCCTGTCTTTGGGGCATCCTGCATAATCTGCATCGGCACATGCTGTGACAGAGATCTCCTTTCCCTTCTTGAATAGCAAGCCTGCACCTGAAGATGATTTCATATATCTCAGAATCATGTGTATAGCATCCATATGGACCTGACGTGGTTGCTCCATGAACTGGCTCACACGACTCACTGCGAATGATATATCAGGTCTAGTGATCGTGACATACAGTAGTTTGCCTACCAGTTCTCTGTACCTCCTCCTGTCCACCTCTTCCGTGTCATCATCATAGAGCTTCATGCTGGGATCCATTGGTGTCGTAGCAGGCCGACACCCTAGCATACCTGTCTCACTCAGTAGATCTGTAACATACTTTCTCTGCGACATCACTAATCCATATTGATTTCTAGCAAACTCCAGTCCCAGAAAATATCTCAGGACTCCCAAGTCCTTGGTGACAAATTCGGTTCCCAGTCTTTCTTTCGCCTGCTTTATGCCCTGCTCATCATTTCCTGTAATCAAGATGTCATCAACATAAACCATGATTACAATAATACCTCTAGTGGTCTTCTGCACAAACAAGGAGTGATCAGCATTGGAGCGCTTGTATCCTTGTTTCTCAAAGAGAACTGATAGCTTCTGGAACCAAGCTCTGGGACTCTGCTTAAGGCCATAGATAGCCTTATGTAACCTGCATACCTTGGAACACTCCCCCTCAACAGCAAACCCAGGTGGCTGTTGCATATACACTTCCTCCTGTAAATCGCCATATAAGAATGCATTCTTCACGTTCAACTGATGAAGTGGCCAGTCCCTAGCAACTGCAACTGACAATAAGATCCGTAGGGTGGAATGACGTGCCACAGGAGAGAAAGTGTCAAGGTAGTCCACCCCATATGTCTGTGTGAAGCCGCGGGCAACCAGTCGTGCCTTGAATCTATCAATCGAACCATCTGCATTGTGCTTCACTGTAAACACCCACTTGCAGCTCACTGGGTTCACCTCTGGAGGTGTAGGAACCAAACTCCAGGTTCCTCTGGACTGGAGTGCCGCCATTTCTTCCTCCATTGCTAGCCTCCATCTGCTATCCTGCATAGCTTCATGATGATTCCTCGGAATCTCGACAGCTGAAAGTGCCACCACAAAGGACCTGAAATCTCCAGATAACCTCTCAAAAGATACGGATGCTGATAAGGGATATGTAGCACAGCTTCGCTTCGACTTTCGCAGAGCAATAGGTACATCCAAATCAACTATGTTCTCCTCTGGCCCCTGCAACGTATCCTGCTCAGAAATGTTGTCAGATCCATCAACATTAATATTATCATTACATACCATAGGCGAGCTAGTAGACGAGTCATGACCATGAGCGGGAGGAGGCCTGCGGGTATAATGATATGGTAGCGGTGATATAATTTGTGGTGGCGGCGGTGGTGGTGGTGATGGCGGTGGTGATGGTGGTGTTGACGGCAGCTGAGGTGGTGGAGGTGGTGTCATATATATGGAGTCAGTGAATAGTGGTGGTTGCTGCTTGTCTCCAGAGGCTGAAAAATACATAATATTTTCAAAAAATGTAACATCTGCACTGATCATATACCGCCGACGCTGAGGATCAAAACACTTGTACCCCTTTTGAGTTCTGGAGTACCCGACAAAAACACATTTGACAGCCCTAGGAGAGAGCTTGTCAGTACCAGGGGACAACTGGTGGACGAATGCAACCGACCCAAACACACGAGGCGTAAGTGAAAATAACTCCTTGTCGGGATGGATGATGGTAAACGGGATCTGTTCATTTAGAACAGAAGAGGGCATACGATTAATGAGGTAACATGCCGTGAGAACAGCATCACCCCAGTAGGAGTAGGGGACATGACTCTGTATAAGAAGAGATCTCGTGACGTCAAGAAGATGACGGTGTTTTCTTTCTGCAATTCCATTTTGTTGAGACGTATGAGCACACGACGTTTGATGGACAATCCCTTTTGAGGAGTAGTAACTAGCAAGAGCATTTGTGCACAATTCTAACGCATTGTCACTTCTCACAAATTTTACCGAGGTGGAAAAAACATTTTGTATTTCATTGATGAAATGAATAATTATATTTCCGGCTTCAGATTTATTTTTCATCAGAAACACCCATGACACCCTAGAAAAATCATCCACAAGTACCATATAAAATCTGTTTCCCTGATGATCAGGTACACGACTAGGACCCCAGACATCAACATGAAATAACTCAAACTTGGAGGTACTACTCCGACTAGGACGACTGGGAAAGGACGACCTGTGATGCTTTCCCAACTGACACGCCTCACACTGAACAGATGTGTGAGGCAGACTATAAGGTAATACATGACGCAACTTCTGAAGCGGTAAATGACCAAAACGCAGATGCCACAGTAAAGGGGATACTTGTCCAGCAGGAGAGGAAGTGGTTCCAGCGAATGGGGTCTGATTCAAGCGGTAGAGGCCTCCTTGCTCATAGCCACGACCAATCACGTTGCCCGTATGGATGTCCTGAAAAATCAACGAAGATGGATCAAAAATTGCTCGACAATGAAGATCCTTCGTAATCTGACTAATTGACAACAGATTCATTGAAAAATCGGGTGCATGCAGCACATTCTTGAGCTGCATGGAAGATGTCAGTCTAATCTCCCCCTGACCAGTGATCGGGGAATGGGTGCCATTGGCAATGACTACTGTCCGTCCAGGAGGGATCTGAGTGTATCCTGTAAGAAGACTCTGGTCGCCACATAGATGATGTGTAGCGCCTGAGTCCATAATCCATGTCAATGTATCAGATCTACTACTGTGAAGTGCAAGTGTACTACCTGAAGAACTGGTAGATGCGGAGGCAGAAGCAGCAACATCCGAATGACTCTCTGTAGTCAGTGCCGGACTGGATGGTGGTATAATGCCCCTCAGACGGGCAACTAGATCATCAAACCGCTGATCCAGGGTAGCAGCAGACAGAGGCTCTATTTGCTCAGCAGCTCGAGCTGATGCAGGAAATCCATGCTTCGAGTAGCATGTGTCTTCATTGTGCCCGACTCGATGACAGTAGGTGCATGTTGGCCTAGTGCGGCCACTCCTCCCACGGGGTCCACGTCCACGACCCTGGTGATACGAACCACGACCTCTGGTTGCTGCCATGGCTGAAGAGTTCTGACTTGCAGCAGTTGAGGGAGCTGTGATCCGACTCAGTCTATGAAAGGCTTCCTCCATTGGAGGAATAGTAGAGTCGGCCAAAATCTGTGATCGTGCAGCCTCGTACTCAGGATCAAGTGCAGCTAGGAACACGCCCACCATAGTGGCGTTTCTATACGTCTTCTGCTGTTCTGGCGTGGCTGTCAGGGGCATGAAGCTATATAGCTTCTCGAACATCCCTCTCAGTGATGTATATAGAGAATGTAGAGGGCGACCATTCTGCTTGATGGTGAAGATATCATGCTGGAGTTGCAGAATCTTTGTCTCGTTCTTTGCCTGGGAATATGTAGCCGCCAGAATGTCCCACATATCCTTCGCTGTGGGTTGATGGAGAATGTCATTGGCAATCTCAATTGCCAACGTACCAGATAGCCAAACTTTGGCGTATACGTCATCAGCCTCCCAGGAGGCATAGGTTCCAGTCTTCTCAGCAGGCTCTGGTTCGGTAAGAATATGCTTCTTACCAGTAGACTTCATCATGCTCGTGAACTGCGTTGCCCACAGTTCATAGTTGGTACCGTCCATCTTAACAATAGGCGCTGGACCACGGAATGCGCCAATAGATGGGATATCTGCCTTGCTCTCTGACATATTGAAAATGAAAACTGGAACGATTGACAAACACTGTGATTTGTCTACAACGACATAAATGGGTTTAGTTGCACGTGTAGACCTCACGCAACCAAACCCATGATGATGTTTTGGGTCTTAGGGCTGGAAACCGTGCACCCGCACAGGAGCTACAAGACTCGGAGCACTTGATGCGCACTGGATGCGCAGTAGATCGCGTGTGCTGTGCACTTAGTGCGCTGGACTCGCGCACTGGATGCGCTGGGCACGCGCTGTGAATGCGCGTATGGTTCACGCACGTTGTAAGGTGCTGTGGATGCGCTGTGGATGCGCTGTGGATGCTCGGTCAGGCGCTGGGAATGCGCAGATCATGCGCGATATCGCGCACTGGATGTGCGCGCGTAGGTGATGCGCAGATCACGCGGTGGCGCGTGCCGTAGATGCGCCTGAGGTGCGTCGAGATGCGGCTGGGATGTGCCGCAGATGCGCAGATGCGGCGCAGATGCGGCTGGGATGCGCCGCAGATGCGCTGGAGAGGCACCGATCGGAGGAGGAGAAGCACCCGAGGAGAAGGGCGGCGCCGATCTGCAGAGAAGAGAGAGAGAGAGAGGGCCGGCGGGTGGGGTAGGGTTAGGGTTAGGGTTTCAAGAACTCCGGTCTAGGACCGTCGCTCTGATACCATGTTGGGAGAAAATGAGCAAGTTGTTTATTCCATAAGCCCTAGGCTCTCTTATATAGGAGAGTAGCCTATGGGTAAATTACATAAAGCATACAACCGAAATTAGAAATAACAGAGAGGTACGACTACTAATGTGTATGCGTCAACAGTTAGGATTCAAGGCATATCAACTATCTTCACCTTGAATTAAATCCTCTTAGAAGCTTTGCCAAGCTTCACTGTGCCACCTCTAGCCCCTCCATGGGGCTACTGCTAACTGTCGACATTGAGCAAGTTCAAATAGTGTTTGAACTTACTCCCAAGAACAACCTTTGTGAGTATATCGGCTGGATTCTACTGTGCCGACCTTCTTCATCTTGATATCTGACATATATGTGCTTGGTCCTCTCATGATGCACTTGATCCTTGGTTAAGCATATTGCATCAATTGTCAGAATATACTATAGCCTGATCCCGTTGTAGACTTAGATCTCCAACTAAGTCCTTCAGCCAGATGCTTTCCTTTGTAGCTTCTGTCAAAGCCATGTACTCTCTGCCTCTTTGGTAGACAAAGTAATTGATGGTTATAAGGTAGATTTCCAACTAATGACAGAACTTCCTAAAGTGAAAATGTAGCCTATCATTGATCTCATCCCATTAGCATCTACAATATAATTTGAATATGAATATCCAGCAATCAAATACTCTAAATCACTTTTGTAGATGAGACCAATGCCCGATGTTCCTCTTAGATAGTAGAAAACTCGGTTGACATCTTGCCAATGCCCCTTCTCTAGATTTCCCATGAAAATGCTAATAACACTCACAACATGAGCGATATTAGGTCTTGTGCATGCCATGGCATACATAAGACTCCCAACTACATTGGCATTTGGAACACACGACATGTGTTCCTTCTCTGCATCTGACTGAGGTGCGAAAGATAAATATTCTCAGCAGATGGAGTATCTAGAGGCTTGGCTGTAGACATCCAAATCTTGTTAGAACTTTCTCAGTGCAGTTCTTCTGAGATAAAAAAGCTTCCCTTTTGCACGATCTCTAATGAACTCCATCCCTAAAATCTTCTTCACTACACCAAGGTTTTTCATGTCAAATTCTGAAGTAATGAGCTTCTTCAGATCATCTATGATGCAACAATCAATATGTCGTCGACATACACTAACAGTAAGGTGTAGGACCTGTCCTCCACCTTATTGTGGTAAACCCAACAATCATATGAGCTCCTATTGAACCCGTGATCAGTCATGAAGCTATCAAACTTCTTGTACTACTGCATGGAAGACTGCTTAAGCACATACAAGGACTTCTTCAAGCTACACACTTGGTCTTCTTTGCCTTGTGTTGAGTGGTTTAATGGGTAAATGTATCTTGAGATGAGGGATCATTTACCCATCGTTTATTTATTGTACTCATCCCCCGATTATTGAAACAATAACATAGTGAAGAGAGATCCCTAATCTCTAGTGAGGGAGATTAGGTTTGTGTATGCCCCTGTGGTTCTTCCCTCATTGTAGGGTTTCCCACGTAAATCTTGGTGTCGATCTTCTTGTTCTTTGATCCTTGTCTTCAACATGGTATAAAAGCCTAATCGATGCTTGCTTTTTTGATCGTACATTATCCGACACATGATCCTTCCTCTTGCATGCAGCTCA
This sequence comes from Ottelia alismoides, assembly GCA_037367405.1. Lineage (NCBI taxonomy): Eukaryota > Viridiplantae > Streptophyta > Magnoliopsida > Alismatales > Hydrocharitaceae > Ottelia > Ottelia alismoides. Next base: position 80,738 of record JAZKJV010001710.1, read on the forward strand.
CCACCACGCCTCTTTGCGCAGCCTGAGCATAGCTCCCTCCTGTGTGCCGCCTCTCCTGCGCGCCACCACTCCTTATCTGAGTGTGGTTCCCTGCTCGCTGCGACAGAGCCCTAATCTGAGCGTGGTCCCCTGCACGCCTCCTCCGCGTGACCCCATTCTCCTAAGCGCGGCCTCGCTCTAACGTAGTTCTGTTCCCCTACGCGCGGCCTAGCGCCAGCTCGCCCTAGCGCAGCCTCCGCCTTTGAGCACCACCTCCCCCTTGGCAGACTTGGCTCCCTCCATTTGTAAACAGAATCTACAAGAGAAAGGCTGTCAAAGCAACAGAAACATAGAAAGGCTTCCATAAAATTGAGAAGATTAAGGCTGTCAAATCGAGAAGAGAAAGGTTGTTAAAGACTTGGCTTCCTCCATTTGCAAATTTTTAATATGAAAGTTGTATTTTTTTAATCATAAAGTCATTGGAGCCTATTTTCCTGACATACACAGAATGTGTTAGAATTCTACCCACTAAAGATAACAACAAGCTTTCCATAATTGAGGGATAATTTGCATGGGCCTTGCATGTTATTGCTGCCATCCTCAAAATTAAATAGTCTACTGGTTGCAGCTCGGAGTCCCAGGAAGTAATAGATGCTGAAATTGCAACATGTCTTCTATTGTCAAAGCTTGTGAATGTGGAAATTTATAGTGAGTATATTCGCTTGGTAGCAGATTTTACTTCTCCAAGAATAGCTTGAATTCTTCCCCTACCTCTGCGAGTTTTTTTCCTGCTTCCCTTGGTTGATTCCTCTGTGTTCAAGGTGATTCTTTGTGTGTGACGAAGCTTTTTGTTGAATTCTCCATGTGTGACGGAGTTGCATGCTTGCTTCTTTGTGCTTCTGGGTATTGTTCTTTTGCTCCTTTGGTTACATTCCTTTGTAGTTGAAATGTATATTATCAAGGAATTGCAATTATTCTTAGAGAAATCTGTCATTGGAGAGTCATGCTTTATGCATACTAAGATATAGGTTCAACTTTAAGTACGAGGAGAATAAATGATACAAGTTCTGCCAATCTAGAGTGGATTATCATCTGGAAGAGAAAAAGTTACAGTTGCTGATGGATCTCCTATTACCGTCGCTGGGAAAGGGATCATATCTGTTGTTGATCGGTTCCTCCTTCATGATGCTCTTCACGTGCCTGACTTTCCTATAAATCTTCTATATGTTAGCAAGATCACAAAAGAATTGAATTGCAAATTAAATTTTGACCAGAAGTCGTGTATTCTAGAAGATTTGGAGATGAGAAAGAAGATTGGAATTGGTCGAGTTGAAAGTGGATTATATCGTCTTCCTGCTCGAGTTAGTCAAGCTCTTACTTCCGCAATGAAGGTTCGAGTTGAGAAGGATTGTTCGATGATAGTGAAATGATGGCATGAGTGTCTTGGTCATATCAAATTTTCTTCTCTGCAAGAGTTGATGCCCGATATTTTTTCAAGCTTATCTGAAGGTGATTTGCAATGTGATGTATGCCAATTTGCAAAACAAACTCGCATCACTTATCCCATTTCTACCAGTAAATCTACTCATGCCTTTGAGCTTGTTCATTGTGATGTGTGGGGGACCTTTAAATATAAGGAGTGTTGGTGGTCATCTCTACTATATCACTTTTGTTGATGATTCCTCACGGAGTACCTTTGTATACCTCTTGAAAAATAGGATTGAAGTCCCCAAAGCAATCAAAAGTTTCACTAATATGGTTGACACTCAATATGGAGCCAGAATTAAGAAGTTATTAAAGACGGATAATGCTAGGGAATACTTAGAAGGATCTCTATCTGCTTTTCTTGATGAGAGGGGCATCATTCATGAAACCTCGTGCAATTATACACCACAACAAAATGGAATACCTGAAACAAAAAATTGTCACTTGTTGAATGTTACCGGAGCACTCTTACTTCAACGAAACGTGCCAAAGATGTTTTGGGAAGAGGCTATCTTAACTGCAGCCTATGTGATAAACATGACACCTTCTGGTGTGATAGCAAAGAGAACTCCCTACTCTATTATTCATCCTTATAACTCTCCTTTCAGTTTGGACCCTCGGGTCTTTGGATGTATCTGCTTTCTCCATAACTCTGGACCTGGTGTGCAAAAGTTAGATCCACGAGCTATGAAATGCATCTTCTTTGGTTATTTTGTAACACAAAAATGATACAAATGTTACGATCCAATGGCTTGTCACCTTCATGTGAGTAAGGATGTCACTTTCTTTGAAGATGAACCTTACTTTCATAATAACTTTTCTCAGGGGGAGTATGTCAATATAGATTTTGAGAAAAATGAGAAGGGGATTTACTTTCTTGACGATATACAGGAGAATATCCATGTAAGGGATGACAATGAGCAATATAGAAAAGAAGATAACGAGGATAGATACCGATTCGGTCAGACTTATAGCAGACGAAATGAAGTGGATAATGTGGCGGAGACTGAAGAAGAAATGATACAGAACCATGATTTACCTGTGGTGGAGACTGAAGAAGAAATCATACAAAGTCATGATTTCAATCTCTCCTCAAATTTAGGACACGAAGACTCTGTAAGTAGTCCTCTTACTTCTGATATCCCCGTTGACAATTCTGAGCCTTTAATGGATGATCGCCCCATTGCTGTGTGAAAAGCTGTTAGAAGTGTTCGAGCTTCTACTCGTTATCCTGTGGAAGATTTTGTTGCATACACCAAGATGAGTCCAAGCTACAGATGCTTTATCACCTCTCTAGATGTTCATCATATTCCTAAAAATATTAATGATGCCCAGAATGATCATAAATAGGTCAATGCAATGAAAGAAGAAATGGAAGCCTTGGTAAAGAATGATACTTGGGATATTGTTGACGTCCCTAAGGGTGCTCACCTTGTTGGGTCTAAATGAGTATATACAATTAAATATGATGTTGGCGGGAATGTTGATCGATTCAAGGCTCGTCTTGTGGCTAAAGGGTACGGTCAGAAATACGGGATTGCCTACCTTGAGACCTTTGCTCCTGTTGCTAAAATGAATACAATTAGGGTTGTTATTTATGTAACAGCTCATTCACGGAAAATGCACTTACTAGATGTGAAAAATGCTTTCTTGAACGGTGATCTCAAAGAAGAAGTATATATGAAAATGCCGCCTGGGTTTGAGAATGATGGTAAAGTGTTGCAAACTAAAGAGGTCATTGTATGGACTGAAACAGTCTCCAAGTGAATGGTTCGAATATCTATGCGTGGTCATGCTTAGGAATGGATATACCCAAGTGAATGGAGACCACACTCTGTTTGTAAGAAGGAACGGTGACAAAAGTTGTATTCTTTTAGTGTATGTGGATGACATGATTCTTACAGGTGATGACGAGGCAAAACTTCTTAAGGTGAAGAAAACACTTGCAACTGAATTTGAATTGAAAGACTTGGGGAAGCTAAAGTACTTCCTAGGTAATGAGATGGCTCGATCTCCAGGGGGTATGTGTCTAAGTCAAAGAAAATATGCTCTTGATTTGCTTAAGAAATGTGGTACGTTGGGATGTAGACCTACTACTATCCCTATTGAGGAAAATCATAAACTTGCTAAAGAAGATGGTGAGCTCCTTAATGATGTAGAAAAATGAAGATATCAAAGATTGGTGGGAAAGTTGATTTATCTTACCCTCACAAGATCAGATATTACCTACACAGTAAACATGGTAAGTCAATTCATGCATTCTCCAACCACCTCTCATGGTAATGCGGTGACTAGAATTCTAAGCTGCATAAAAGGATCATCAGGAAAAGGGCTTATGCTCAAGAAAAATCCTGAAGTTACAATTGATGGATACACTGATGCTAACTGGGCTGGTTCTGTGGATGACAGACGATCCACTTCAGCTATGAAATATATTTGTTTGGAAATTTGGTTATTTGGAGAAGTAAAAAAGCAGAATACAGTTTCAAGATCGAGTGTTGAAGCTGAGTATCGTGCGCTTGCAAATGATGTCACTGAAATTGTATGGTTAAAAATTCTGTTAAATAACTTGGGCAAAGTGTGTATGCCTATGAAGATATTTTGTGACAACAAAGTTGTAATAAACTTGGCCAACAACCTTGTAATGCATGATAGAACAAACATGTGAAGATAAACAGACATTTCATTCCTGAGAAGATTGATGTTGGACTGTTGTGCCTTTCTTATTTGAAGTCTACCAATCAGATTGCTGATCTTTTCACAAAGGGGCTGCCTACTGTGCAATTTGAGATGAATGTAGGCAAGTTGGGCATGGTAAACATTTATGGCCAACTTGAGGGGGAGTATTGAATGGTTTAATGGGTAAATGGATCTTGGGATGAGGGACCATTTACCCATTGTTTATTTATTGTACTCATCCCCCTATTATTGAAACAATAACATAGTGAAGAGAGATCCCTAATCTCTAGTGAGGGAGATTAGTGTTTGTGTGTGCTCCCGTGGTTCTTCCCTCATTGTAGGGTTTTCCACACAAATCTTGGTATCGATCTTCTTGTTCTTTGATCCTTGTCTTCAACACCTTGAAATGCAAATCCCTCTAGCTGGCTCATAAGAATGTCTTCTTCGAGTTCACCATGCAAGAAAGCTGTGGTCACATTTAACTGGTCCAGCTCCAAGGCTCGATGTGCTATAAAAGCTAGTAGCAACCTGATGGATATATGCCTTACAACGAGAGAGAATATCTCATTGTAATCCACACCTTCATTTTGACTGTAACCCTTCGCAACTAGTTGTGCCTTATATCTGATGCCTTCACTGCTTGAGATTCCTGGCTTTTTCTTGAAGATTCATTTGCATCCATCGACCTTCTTCCTTTTTGGCACCTTGACAAGCTCCCACGTTTGATTCTTGTGAAGATGCTCCATCTCCTCACCCATATCAACAACCCATTGCCCAGATTCTGCCCTTGTTGTAGCCTCCCTATAAGTGGAGGGCTCTGGAGACTGCCTCCTTCGGAACCTGTAGTGCAAATGCAACCATGTCTTCAAATCTGTATCTCTATAATGGATGTATCTCTCTACATGGCTGATCAGTAGTAGCACTTGGTTGCCTCTCTTCTGGTTGCTCAGCTTCAGGTTATTCAGCAACAACCTGATCATGAGTAGTGTGATCAACTACATGATCACTACTAGGTGTCAGTTCGAACTCCACCTTTTCGTACACATCATCGCCTATCTCTGCATCAACAAACTCACTACTCAATTAAAGTATGGAATTCTCATCAAATGTAACATTCTTGCTAATAATAATTCTATGCTCAGAAGGGGATCGGATTCTTTACCCCTTCACTCCTGCGCCATATCCTGTAAATGCCTATTTCTTTGCCCTTGGTTCCAACTTCCTTTACTAACATGATAGTATACAAGACAACCAAAGACACGTAAAATAGAATAATCAACATGATTAACGGACCATATCTTCATTGACATTTTACAGTCGATAGCAGATGCGTGACTCCGATTCACCAAGTAAAACGTTGTATTCACAACTTCAATCCAGAATGATCTATCAAAATCAACATTTGAGAGCATGCACCTTGCTCTCTCCAGAAGAGTCACGTTCATTCGTTCTGTAACTCCATTCTGCTGTGGCGTATCCCTGACAGTGTGGTGTCTCGTAACATCCTCCTCCTTCAAGAACTCAATGAACTCTGACGAACAAAACTCCAACTCATTATCTATACGAAGACGCTTTACCTTCTTAGAAGTACGTTTCTCCACCAAGATCTTCTATTGCCTGAAGGTTTGAAATGCCTCGCTCTTGTGCTTTATCACACATACTCAAACCATCAATAATGGACAGAATTTGGCACCTCCCAAAGATGGGACCGTGAAGGGCCCTAACAATCAACTAGATGTAGTCGATCATCTCCTTTGTTTTGTGGATATCTTTACTGAATTGCTTTCTATGTTGTTTCCTGAATACACAATGGTCACATAACTCTAGCTTGGATCCCTTGAGATGCTTGATGGGAATCTTCTGACTGAGGATATCCTTCCCCATTTGACTCATGTGTCCCAACGTATATGCCAAATTTTTGACGCTAATATCACAGCTTAGGATGCCACTACAACAGAAACCGTAAATGTAGACCCTTGTATGATGTATAGGGTCTTTTGCTTGTTGCCCTTGATAACAATCACCCTAGATTCGACAACCTACATAACTCCATCTTCCACGCTATACCTATATCCTTTAGAGTCCAAGACTTTAAGGGATATCATGTTCTTTCTCAGATCAGGAACACAACGTACTTATATCACTATCCTCACGACTCTATCATGCATCTTGATCTTCACAGAGCTGATCCCTACAATCTTGCATGCTGCATCATTATCCATGACGGTGTTTCCACCATATATCTTTTCATAGATGTAGCATTAATCTTCATTGGGAGTCATACGGTAAGAACAACCTAAATCAAGAATCCATATGTTATCCGTCGTCTTCTAGTCTGTGACGAAGAGAACATGATCGTCTTCAGAATCCGCGCCTCGTTGAGCCTAGAAGAAACAATGACTTTCCATTTCTTCTTCGTGCAATCCTTCTTCCAATGTCCATCTTCCTTGTAATAATTGCAGATGTCATTAGAATTGTGATTCTTTGACTTGTACTTCTGCTTTCCCTTCTTAGCGTAGCCATATCGGGATCACTCTTTTCATGAGTTATAATCTAACCTACAACGTTGGAGTCCTACTTCCTGGTAAAGTTCATACATATGCAGACTCGCACGAACTTCCTTTAGGATTATCAATTCTCTTCCCACAATAAATGATTGAGCAAAATTCTCATATGAAAGCGGAAGAGAAACCAGCAAAATCAATGCAACATCCTCATCTTCAATATTAACCTCTATGCTTCTTAAATCCATCGATCCCTGCTATAATTGTTGATCGACCCAATCTTAACTGGGATAGTCATTGATCTCAAGTGATCATTCGCTCATTCATTAAAACAGTGATAAACGAGTAGTCAGATATTAGATGGATGGTTATGAAAAATTTCAGGGTTGGAATCATGATTTCAAGGATCTTAAAAAATAAGGCTTGATGCCGCAATCGCCGAAGATATTGATGGTGATATAGCGATAGAGTAGGATGACGCGATCGTCGGAGGATTGGGTCGAGGTGCATCACCGGAGGGTATGCCAGTTACATCAGGATGTCTTGCGCTCTCCACGTAAGCACGGAGGACGGTCGGAACAACGACATAACCCATTCGGTCGGGGTTGCTACTGCTGCGGATCCCTTTGGCACTGGGCGAAAGTGTGCAGGGAGCCGGTTAGGTGTTTTGAGTGCCGCGGTTTTGGACACAGAGGACATGTCTTCCCGGAAAGATTGGTTCACTGCTCCCGTGGTGACACACTGGTTGGAGAAGGAGGCGGTCCTGGAGCCCTCTTCCTTGCATCGTCTGACGTGGGTATGATCTCGGGGGGCGCTTTCCAGGGGGATGTGATCGAGGTCAGCCCGTGGCGTGCTGTTGCGAGGGGTCTTTCCGAAGAGGAGGAGAAGGGCTTACTCAGAAGGTCCACTGCAGGTGATACGATGCTGAGATGGCGCAGGTTGGGAGCCTGGGACGACGCCATGAGTTGCAGGGTGCTGGAGCGTGTTAAAATCAAGGAGCTCCCCTACGCTTTGCGTAATATTCGGGACATTTGGAGCTTTTACAAGGGATTGCGGTGGTTGAGGGGATCGATTGTACTGGTTGCATGCCCGAAGATCTGAAGGATCCCATTCTCAGGGTACGACGTCTCAACCCTACAAGGCTTGGCTGGTGGAAGGTTTCTTTGCTAGGAAGGACATTTTTCTTGGAGATCTCATCGATGGATGCGACTGTACGCCTGGATAATCACCTTCGCCACGGATACCACGGGTTGTTGGCGAGTCCAACTAATGAGGGTCCGATGGCGGTGGGCGGCGGAACTGGTCGGTACATGTAACGTCTGTTTATTTCCCGGGGGAGGACGTCTCGGGAAACGGTTTGGATACATTGTCGGGCCGGGAGCTGAAGGGGGCCGTGCATCATTCCTTTCTCGGATCTGGGAAGCGGAGCGAGGGTCCGGCTCAATATACGGATCTAACTGCGCTTAGGTGGGCTGAACAAGATGCGATGCCCAACTCCACTCAGAACCCCACCATGTTACCTGAAGTTGTTTCTTTGGAGGAAAGAGTCTCTGCTAAGACTATGGGCGGCGAAACAAAGGGGGTTAAAGGAGGGCAAGAAGGGGAGGAGCTCGTTGGAGATGATCGAAATTTAGGGGAGTCTTCGTTCTCGCAATTTGACCTGCATGGTCATGAAGGGAGCGGCGCGACGAGTGGGGTTGATGGCGAAGATGGAAACAAAGCAAGCGAAGGCCCTTGGTTTGGGGCCTGCTACGAGAGGCGTCGGCTACCGAGACATGAGAGAAAGAGGTTGAGGCAGGCAGCGACGAGGGCTCAGGCGGCTGCTGAATTGGGTGCAAGCGTTGAGTATTTGAGTGATCGCTTGCATTCGACTTTGGGCAAACCGGTTCAGGTTGTTGGATAGGGCAGTGGTGGAGCGGCTGGGTATTGTGCCCCCGAAGAGGATGGACAAAGGGTTAGCCAAATGAAGGTACTCTCCTGGAACGTGCGGGGAGCAGGTCGTACCGAGACACGCCTGGCAATAATGAACCTGGTGGAGGAAGCGAAGGCTGATATTTTTCTCATTCAAGAATCAAAGACATCAAGGCAAAAGGAAGAGGTGCTGAGAGACCTCGGTAGGAATGGGCGATTCAGTGTGGATGATTTGGAGGCTACAGGCAGCTCAAGTGGACTGATTACGGGTTGGAAAGACTCCGTATTCGAGTTGGTATCTATTTTACGGTTGGAATCCTCTCTTACGGTATTGTTGCAGAGACGGGCAGATGGGCTCAAGCTCCTGACTTCCATCATCTACGCTCCGACGGGCCAGGAAAGGGGCCCTCTGGCGCAGAGCTGGAGACGGTAGGGGCGCCGCGTGATGCCGGGGCGTGGTCGATCGGGGGAGATCTCAATGTTACGCTGCTACAGGGTGATCGACCACATCAGGGTGGGGGCAGATACCCGGGATCTGAATTGTTACGGAGGTCGATGGATGCTTTGGGTCTATCCATTATCGACGCTGCTGGCTGCTCTTACACCTGGCGCAATGCGAGGGCCCGGTCGAGGCTTGACAGACTTCTTCTATCTTCCGAGGCTGTGGAGACTTTTCCTTTGTCGAGGGCGTGGGCCTTGCCGCGGGCGCATTCCGACCACACGCAGATCTTTTGGTCTTCTGGGGAGGAATCGAGGAGTAGAGCCACCTTTAGGTTCGAGAGGTGCTGGCTTCTTGAAGAAGGGTTTCGTGAAAACGTGGAGGACCTTTGGAGAGGGTGGGCACCGGTGGGGACGGTGGTCGCTCGTTTCGTAAAGAAGTTGGCATTCCTGAAGGCGCATCTGACTTGTTTTGGTAGGGAGAATAAGAGGCGAAGGAAGCTCAGACGGGTGGAGGCGCAGGAGGCCTGGCCCGGCTGGACGGGTTGGATGACGATAGGGGCCTGGAACCGGTGGAGTTAGAGGAAAGACAAAATTTGCTTCAGGAACTACTAATGGAGGACCGTAAGGAGGAGGTCGAGTGGAGGCAAAGATCGCGGCAAAAGTGGTTGCGCGAGGGCGATGCAAACACGCGCTACTTCCACGGCGTTGCGTCGCGGAGGCGGCGGCGGAATTATATTCACAGCTTACATGTGGGGGGGGGGGCAGCGGATATCCGGGGAGGCAAGGCTGGGTTCCGCGATCCGGGAGCACTTCATCGCAAATTTGAGAAGACATAGGCGGGGCGTTTGGCGATGGCAGGGAAGCGGAGCAAGGAGACTGGCTGAATCACAGGCGGCAGACCTGCAAGCACATTTCTCGGAGCCAAAACTAAAAGAGGCAGTCTGGGGGCTGAATGCGGAGGGCGCTCCAGGTCCAGACGGATTCCCTGTATTCTTGTACAAGGAATTCTGGGAGATGTTAAAGGGTGCGACCTTTGAGGTCCTGACAGAATTCGCGGAGGGTAATAATGGGTTTGAAAGAGTGAACAAAGCTTTCTTGTGCTTACTTCCAAAGAAGGAAAATCCTGTTAATGTTGAAGATTTCAGGCCGATCGCGGTATCCAATGCGATCTACCTCATTATCGCAAAAACCCTGGCAAATCGCCTCAGGAGGGTTCTCGACTCGGTGGTCCTACAGGGGCAAACTGCTTTCATCCCAGGCCGCCAAATGGCGGATGGTTTGGTGATGGCAACGAAAATCTATCTCCACTGGAAGAGGTCGAAGAAGAAAGGGGCACTATGGAAATTGGATTTCTCAAAAGCGTACGACTGCATGGATTGGCCCTTTATGTGGACGTCGTTATCCCGAAGGGGTTTCCTGGCGAAGTGGATTAGTTGGATGAAGAGGTGTGTTACGACCTCTTCTTTTTCGGTCTTGGTGAATGGAAGCATGGCCTCAAATTTTAGCGAAATTCGGTCGAATTTCTGTCGAATATCGATATCCAGTCGAAACCGAAATTCGACCGAAATGATCGAAATGACCGAAATATTGGGGTCCTAGTACAAAAAATGACCGAAATGACCGAAATTTCGGTCGAAATTCCACCGAAATTCCATCGAAATTCTGTTTTGGTCGATACCGAAATTGTGACCGAAACCGACATTTAAGGCCTTGAATGGAAGCCCATAAGGCGAATCCTTCCAGCCGCAGCGTGGCGTGAGGCAAGGCTGGCCTTTGGCACCCATGCTCTTCGTATTAGTTGCTGATGCTTTGGCGGTGCTCTTCAATTAGGCGGTGGAGGCGGAGATCTGCGAGGGGTTTCGTCTGGAGGATATATCCATACCTTTAATACAATATGCGGATGACACTCTATTACTTCTGGGGGGCTCGGAGGAGCAAACAAAGACCACAACTTTGGTGGTCGAAATATTTTTTGAGCTATCCGGCTTGGTGGTGAATAATAGAAAGTCGTTTGTCATCATATTTGGGATGAATAATGATGAACGTCAGAGGATAACCGAGACTACTGGGTGCCCACTGGGGACTCTGCCTATTACGTATTTGGGATTACCTTTGGTTGATGGGAAGTTGAGGAAGGCGGACTGGGATGTGGTACTGCAAAAGATGGAACATAGATTAGCAGGTTGGAAGGCTTTCACCCTATCGAGGGGGGAGGGGAAGTTGATCCTGTTAAAACATGTGCTCTCCGCGATCCCTATGTTTTTCTATTTTTTCTATTCCGCGCGTATTCTGTCGATTGGGATTCGTAAGAAGATGGAGGGTCTTATGAAGAAATTCTTTTGGTTTGATGGCAAGCAACATAATTCGGGGATACACCATGTATGCTGGAGAGTGTTAACGTGGGAAAAGGAGGGGGGGCTTGGCATCCGGGATGTGGAGTGCATGAATAAGGCTCTGCTGGCAAAATGGGTGTCATTATTTGGGGAGCCTCTTCGTCGCTTGTGCTCATATTGATTCGCAAGATATACGGCGTGGGGGGAGAGCTGGTGGCGGGCAGGATGAGGTGGGAATCACCGTTATGGGCTGGTGTGCGTGTGGTACTTCCTGAGTTGATGCACAAGCTACGACCGCGGGTCGGCGATGGCTCTCTGTTTCGTTTTTGGGGGGACAACCTGACAGGCGAGGGGAAGTTCAGTGCTAGATTCCTGTGTTTGTTCGCCCTCGCAGCTTCGAGAGATGTGTTACTCTGCCAAGTAATGGGATCCGGTACTTGGGCTCCGGAGTTTGTGAATGATCTTTCTGAACAGAGGCTGAACGACTTCCTCAAGATGCTGGCTGAATTGCCGCCTATAGATTAAGGGAGATGGGTGCAACCGATCACGCTGATCACTTTGTGTGGGAGGGGGGTATGTTCAGCACGAAAATGGCATACTAGGAGCTTAGGCAGCCGATGGATGATCACGACACGGATTTTAAGCAGGATATAAGATTGATTTGGGCGGCTAACATTCCTTGCAGGGTGAAGATTTTCCTTTGGTGCTTGAGGAGAGGCCGTGTCTGTGACAAAGTTAGGCGGGCATGCCTTTTTGGAGGGCAAGACACTGCGTGTGATAGGTGCCACGGCCATGACGAGGATGCGGACCATCTCTTCTTCAATTGCCCATTCTCGGCCGGTGTGTGGAGTGGGCTTGTGTTATCCTGGCTATTGGCTGATGATGAGGCAACTTTCTGGCATTCCATCAGAAGGGTGGGAGGCGGCTCCACGGATGACGTCTCTCCTGCATGGGCTGCTCTGTGGGCTATATGGTTGGGGCGCAATGACCTTATTTTCAAGAACCAGAGATTTTATGTCGAAAATATCCTGTCACATTGTAAAGCGCTTTGCAAATTCTGGGCTTATTGATGTTGTAACGGGTTTTCTTTAATGGAATACTACTAACGCGGTATCTCCCAGCTTGGGAGAGTACCCGATTTACTTTTTGTCAAAAAAAATTAAGGCTCTGAAATTCTTTTAGTAGGCAGTGGGTGGTTAGCCATTCTGTGTTGTTTAGGTGCTTTGTATCCCCTTGGGTTGCTACATCACCTGTAAATGGTTTAGCAATAAAATTAAATTAAATGCTACAAGGAACTTTGCGTATAATACACCTTTGAAAATGCTATGTTTTTAATTATATACTGCAGATTTTGAAATGTAATTTTGTAATTGAATTATGTATTTGTTTCTGTATGGGCAATGATGAATGCTTAGGAGTGCCTTGTATCATCACTTTAAGCAGGCATTATCCTCTGGTAATGTGGAAAATTTTATTCAACCTATTTGGTTTGGCAGTTTAGTTAATTGGGATGGTAATTGATCTCAAGTAATCATTCATTCTTTTATTAAAAGAGCGATAAACGAGTAGTCATACAATAGATGGAGGGTTGTACGAATTTTTGGGGTTGTCAAAATGAATATTTTGAGGCTTTTAAAAAATCAAGGCTCTAAATTAGGCAGTGGGTGGTTAGCCGTTCTATATTGTTTAGGTGTATTGTATCCCATGGGCTGCTGCATTACATGTAAATGATTTTAGGAATGAATAAACTAAAATACCAAAATGACATAAAGGACTTTGAGAAACCCTATAAATGATATGTTTTGAATAATATATTATGAGATTTTGAATATCATATTAACTTTGTAAGTAAAATATATTGTTTTTTCCATATGGGCAACAATGGATGGGTACTTTTCTTTTCATAAACATAAAGCAGTATACGCAAAATGTTCACATTTTGAAATGACGAGATAAAAACAATGGTTGAGAAGTTTGCCTATTAGTGAGTATTGTACTTGGCTAAATCTTGAGTGTGGATCCGCTCAGTCATTTACAATGTAAATAATTGTTTGTGATTAAGCGGGGAAGAAGAAGAAAAACCTAGCTGCACGTGGACATTAGATTATCTCTTCTGTGGTTTTCCCTTGTGTTGTTGAGGGTTTCCACATAAATAATTGTGTTTGTATCCTTGGTTTCATGGTTGCTTGCTTTCACATCTAGTATTAAAGCTAATTCATTCAGGGTCTGGGATTTTTCATGGAGGCTCTCTGCGATTTTTTTATTTTAAGGGTTTCTGCATGACTGGTTATTGGTTCAAGATTTCCATCTTTGCATCAAAGTCCTCCCACACAGATTATTGGTTGCAGGGCTTTCAAAGCAAAACCTGCTTAAGTCTCTTGTACCTGAGGTTCTTGCAGATGACACTGCTGTAATTGATCTAGATGTTCTTTGTGCTTGGTCAATGTTGATTTGGTGTTGTGATTGATCTTCATCAAGTGGTTGATCACTTTTACCCCTTGTCTATGAAAAAATGTGTCAGGATCTATCAATTGAAATCGGGTGGTTGATCATGATGATCGATCTAGTCTCCAGTCTGATTGATTATATTCAGCTTTTATCAGAGAGTGCTTCGACAACTCCGATGAGGTGGTCGATCACTTGAATGGACATTCATTTTTACTGGGCGATCTTAACCTGGAATTTGAGAGAATTCTGAGTTAAATGTTCAATTATGATGTTACAATATCATATTCAAATCGAGTAGGATAGATGGTGCACGATGATGCATCCGTCGGTATACTCAAGCTCTTAAATGTAAATATCTGAAATAAAGAGAAAAACACGGAAACAACAAAATTAAAATAATAAATTTATGTGGTTAGAAATCGGTCGGAAGGAATGATCTACTCTATTCGAGAAAATCCTATAGGGTTGAATCTTGTTATTGCCATTTTCAAAGATTACGAAAGGTATGTGGCTTGTTATATAGCTCCACCATCATACTCAAGTCCCACTGCGACACAATACATAACTAAACATAAGAGATGTGTGTAATTGGATCTTGGACATTGTTAGAGTTATGTTAGTTATTTGATTATTTTTTCTTTATCTCTTGATTGAGTCCAACTCACTTAAATGGTTCCAGAATCTTTAGTTAGTGGAAGAGTTGACTGAGTGTATGAGTATAGCCAAGTGGTAAGGCACCGGTTTTTGGTACCGGCATGCAAATTTTCGAATCATGTTACTCCATCGGATTCACAAAGGCGGTACGTCACCCTGCATCAATGGTAGCGCAGTGTGTCTACCGCCTAAAAGACCAGGGTTCAAATCCCCCCTTGTGGGGGTTGCGTTATGTAGTCGACAACCCGCGTAAAAGATAGTCGAATCTTTCAACATGGATTTGCACAAGAATCCATGTAGCCGACCCTACATATAGTGGGAGAAGGCTTCACCAATTTATCTCTTTATTCAGTCATGTAACCCTTTCAGAATCATAACATAATTTTCTCTTTTGGACTTTAGGGTTTCACACTATATAAAATATCCTATGCCCCTCGAATAAGACATTTTATTCATTATCATTTTTCTCTATATGGTATCAGAGCAATAATTCTAGACTAGGGTCGATATCCCAATCCCAACTGCCACTGCTTGCCTCTCTATCTCCGTTGACGCCAACAGTCACACCATTGAAGGGGCCACCATTGGAATTGCAACCATGTTGCTAGGCCTTCGGGGGTAATCAACGTCACCCAATGTCACGTCCAGGCCTTCGGGGGCCACCTTTTACCTTCTACCATCGTCATCGAGGCGTTGAGGGCCACCAACGATGGCCCTCTATTGTTGCCAGGTCTCTAAAGGATGTCTTCAACCCAACATTAACATCATTAGGGACCGACTACAATGCTGCAACCATCTTCTAGGGCTTTGAAGCCTAAAGACATCGTCACTGCCGTCATCTTAAGCCTCCTCTGTGGCGCCACTTCTTGCCTCATCTTCTGTGGAGCCACCTCCAGTCACCATTGGGTCTTATTAGATCCTTCTTCGAGTGAAAGAGAATCTGCTCAGTGCGGGAAATCAGGGCAACCGTCCCTACGTACATCTAATGCATGATTAAGAATTTTCAGTCTCGTTTGTTTTATCTAACCCTGACCACGATGACCATGATTCCCACTAAGATAAATCCGCTATGTTCGACATCCTCTGTGATGATGCAATGCGCAACTATCAAACTTTAGGGCCCATAGAATTACATGCTCTAATTCTTGAGTTGTCTAGATATTCGTCTATGGTCAGAGGAAGATATCAATCTTGACAAAGGAGCCTCTAAAGGAGGTAGAAAAGGTCTATGAGTCCTGGCTTGAGGACAACTATTAGGTCATGACATGGATGACGAATAACATTGAGTACCACATTGCGGCAAACCTCCTATACAAAGTCACCGCAAAGGAGATGTGGCATGAACTAGCATAAATGTAGTCTCAACAACCTACCAAGTCTTGTTTGGCCAAATCTATATGCGGATCTGGTCTGCATCTCAGGGATTAGAGTCCACTGTTGTGGAGTACTATCGCCATCTCACTAGCATCTAAAAGGATTTTGCCTCATTTTAGCTGGCCAGGCATCAAACATGTGACGATGAGATCAGAATGGCAGATATATAAATTCCTAGCTGGTCTACATCCTCGCTATCAGAATGTGAAGGAACAATTCCTTACATCTGGAACTTTTCCGTCCATCAAGGCAATCTTTGGATGTCTACAATAGATTGAGATCTCTACTGTCCGTACTATGTTTCCATAGCTCGTGGAGAGCTCCACCTTTATTTCTTCGTCTGGAAGAGGAGGTCGCTTTAGCTATCAGGGAGGCTGAGGCCGTGACTCTGCTCGTGGCCGTGGCTGCATGCCGTTTATTCACTATCGAAAGACCAATCACCCATATGAGAGGTACTGGGTAAAATATGGCATGCCCCCATAGTCCAATTTTGCATTTGTCTATGACAATAGTGATAGAGGCACATTCTGACCAGGATCCCAATGGACAGACAATTCAACTCTCCATCGCAGAATACTCACTCCTGATGCAGTTGATAGAGAGATCCGGCGCCACTCTAGTGAGACCACTCCTACTGTGCACCTGGCTACTACTTCAGGTATTATAGCCAACTCTGCTACTGCGAGTCTGCGACAACACCGACATGGATCGTTGACTCTGGTGCATCCACTAATCTAAGTGGAGAATGTAGCTTGTTGACCTCCTCTCAAATCTCTTCCACTGTGAAGTTGGTTCAACTTGACGATGTTGCTCACTCACTTGTTATCACCATTGGAACTATGGAGTTTTCTTCCAAGCTCAGGCTCACCAGAAATCACTATGCTCCTGACTTTTCTTAGAGTATATTAACCTATTCATATGCTTTGTGCTGAATCGAATTTTTAAGTGATTTCTAATGAGTTCTATTACTATTTTCAAGATATCCGGCCGATGCAAATTTTTGGTGGACATGAAAAGAATGATCTTACTATCTTGATCTTCCTGCCGATTCTACTTTTGTTGGTGCTTCTTCTGTTTCCATTGGCTTGTTCCTATGGTATTTGTGACTTAGATCACCCTTTTGCCAAATCTCTTTCCCATTAATATCTCAGGTTTTGTGTATTGGACATTCAGGGGCTAGTTTTGGTCATCTCCCAGTTCAAGTCATTTGAGTGTGAAGCCTATCAGTTCGGCAAACATCACAAGACCTCTTTTCCTTCCAGGATCGAGCCACGACAATCTTCACCATTTTTTTTGGTCCATTGTGATATATGGGGCCATGTCTTGTCTGTACTATTGGAAGTCATAAATATTTGATGTCTTTATATATGATTACAAAAGATCTTCTTTGGGTAATTCAATAAAGGAACGGTCAGATATTAGTAAAATAGTCCAGTCCTTTCAGTTTATTAAGAACAACCTTTTTCTAATTGTATTCAGACTATAAGGACTGACAATGCTCTTGAGTTTACCCAACAAAACTTGGTGTCTTCTTTGTTTCTCAGGGAACCCTTACCTGATATCTTCTCCGTATACCTCTTAGCAAAATGGTGTAGCGAGAAGGAAACTTTGCCATCTTCTTAATATTGTTTGTTACTCACATGAGGGTTTTCAAGACCTACTGCGGGATGCCATTTTCACTACCACTTATCTCATCTGTAGGGTTCCATCTTCTATTTTCAAGGGGGTAACTCCTTTCTCACTCTTGTATCCTGATGAGACTCTCTTTCTGCTACCATTGATTTTTAGGCTTTATTGCTCTTGTAAATAATTTTTAGACTGTGCATAAATTATCTCCTTGTGCTATCAAGGGTGTTTCTTTAGCTATTTTCGCACCCAAAACAGGTACATGTGCTATGATTCTATTGGTCATCGCTACTACATTTCTGCTGATGTCATTTTTTTAACAGGCCGACTACTTTACTCAGTATATTGGTGACATACCCTTGGAGCTTCTGCCACCACACATTGTATACTAAAGCAAACAATGCTCATTCCAATCCTATACCATTACCTGCTCCTTGTAGGATGATGTGCCCTCTTCAAATGTTCCCACTACTGCAGCTCCAGATGTTCCATTACAACTCCATATGGCACTCGGAGGACAAAAAACAATGTACAATATATCCCTTGACACATTTTACTTCCATTAACAGTCTATCCACTTGTGACAGGCGATTTGCATATGCTCTTATGGCTATTGCTATTCCTCGTGATCATCATAGTGCATTGCAGGATCATGGTTGGAAAAAGGTCATGGACGAGGAGATGGATGCACTTGCACTGTGCCATGTCCTCCAGGTGTCAAGCATGTTGCCTGCCAATGGGTCTTTACGACCAATTAATCTCCAGATGGTTCTATTGACATGCTAAAGGTCATGCTTGTGGTAAAGGGATTTACTCAAACTTACGCAGTGAACTACTTTGAGACTTTTCTCTCATGGTGAGGATGAGATCTATTCAGACTATTCTTTTAGTTGGAAATAATAGGAATTGACCCATCTTTCAGCTCGATGTGAAGAATGTCTTTTTTACGGCTATCTTGAGGAGGTACATGATGCAGCCGCTGGGTTATTTTGTCAACGGAGAGTGTGTATGCCAACTCCGTAAGGCTATTTATGGCCTAAAACAGAGTACATGAGCTTGGTTCGACAAGCTCTTAGCTTCCACATGAGGACATGTGATTATTCTGTCTTCGTTAGATGACAGTCCATTGGCACTGTCATTAGGGATGCAAATGGTTATGGATATATCCATATCCGATCCATCACCATATCCGTTTTATACAAATTTTGACATATGTATCCGTATCCGTTTAAAATGGATATAGATATGGATATCATTTTGGTATCCGCAAACATCCTTATCCATATATCCTTTTTCGTATATAAATATAGTCAGATTTATTTTTAACCCTATATAACATAATTTTATACCTTCTTTTACCATATTTGTATAATTTTTATGACACAAATACATCTAGTAAATTTATATCATGTGTTTTCCATCCAATTCGTATATATTCAAGTCGATTCTATAGAATATTTCTAACATTACTTGTATGCGACCAGTATTCGTTTTACATCCGTATCCGTTTTTTAAGGATATGGTAAGATAGTTTTAATATCCGTCAATATTGTATCCGCATCCGTATTCGTATTCAAAAATAGATAAGGATACAATAATACCTATATCCATATCCGTATCCGCCCGTTTGCATCCCTAACTGTCATACTGACTGTCTATGTTGATTATATGGTGGTTACTGGTGATGAGAAGGCATGTGTTCTAGAAACAAAGACCTTCCTCTAGAAGGTGTTTGTCACCAAGAACCGTGGTCAACTTTGATACTTCTTTGGCATTGAGGTGATATGCAGTATAGAGGGATTACACTTATCGCATCGAAAGTATTGATTGGATTGCACCTATCACATCATAACTATTGCCTAGATATCCGTATAGAGCTTGTCTTACTCAGATGCAAACCATCTGACATCCGAGCATAGTTGCAGAAACATGCAACATCCACTGATCTTGAGTTTGAGGATACTACACGATATAAAAACCTAATGAGCAAACCGTTCTACCTCACTATCACTAGTTTATTCTGATCAGAGCCATCACATGGAGAGACCTCTCTACAACCATTTGCAGGATATTCTATGATCCTTTGATATATGAAGGAATCTATAGGGAGATGCCTCTTCTACGAGATTAATGGCCACATTGATGTCATCGCTTATGCAGATGCAAGTTATGCCAATTCTCATGGGGACAGACAATCTACGGTGGTTTCTAGATCCAGTGCAGAGGTTGAATACGTAGCGATGACTCAAGCCACTTGTGAGATTACCTGGCTAGTCTACTTTCTATAGGAGCTTGGACTTCATGCTACTACTCCCGTACCTTTGTATAATGACAACAAGTCTGCTACATACATTACCACCAATCCCATATTCCATTAGAGGACTAAGCACACTGAAGTTGATTATCACTTCATTCGAGATGTAGTGGAGGAGGGAAGATCACCACTCCTCACATTTCCATAGATCTTTAGCGTAGATATATATTCATGAATGCACTATCAACAATCTTGGCTGATTTCAAGTTGGACATGATCGATAGATATACTCCAACTTGAGGGGAGGGGCCTTAAAGTTATTTCAGTTATTTTTTATCTCTTTATTGAGTCATGTAACCCCTTCGAGGTCATTGTGTAATTTTTCTCTTTTGGGTTCTAGAGTTTCACACTATATAAGAAATGTAACATCCTGGTAATTTAGGGCCTCACTCATTAGCAGGGATTACTGGCCTAGAAAACATGTTGGGCTTGGACCCAACTGGAGCCCTTGACCACAATCCAAGCCCATGTTGACTAGTAGTATCCCCCACTGCTTATAAGCTACTACTGCCCTTCGTGATTACTAGATGTCGTAATGTATTTGTGGTAATACTGATACCGTATATAACGTCCTGGGGATCTAGGACCTGATCCGTTATCAGGATTACTGTCACAGACAACCTGTTAGGCTTGGGCCCAATTGGAGCCCTTGACCACAATCTAAAATGCTTAAGCCTATGTTGACTAGTAGTACCCCCACTAATATGCTACTACCACTCTTCGTGATTACTAGATGTAGTACTATGTTTGGGATGCTACAATTACCCCACTTATATCCGTAACATGCTCGTTGTGCAATGGCCCATGACCTATTCTCAGTAATAATGGCAACTTCACCTCTCGTATTGTTCTTTCCTATTAACTCTATGGTAGGGATGACTCCACCTCTTTGCAGTCCCTTCCACAATTAGCGGAAATATGCTCTGATACCATCTGTAATGTCCTAGGCCCACGTCTAGTCTGTTATCGGGGATTACTAATCTAGACATCCTGTTGAGCTTGGGTCCATTTGGAGCCCTTGACTACAACCCAAACTGCTTAATCACAGGTTGACTAGTAGTAGCCCCTACTACTTATAAGCTACTACCACTCTTCGTGATTACTATATGTGGTACTGTGTTTGGGGTGTGTACTCCTTGAGATCATAGCCTGCGCATATACTGATTATGCATGATGTTCTAAAGACAAGAAGTCAATGTTTGGATTTGCTATATTCATAGGACACATACTAGTCTCATGGAAAAGTAAGAAGCGAGTTGTTGTTGCTAGGTCGAGTGTTGAATCCGAATACCCATGGCACAAGGATGGAAGCACTGAGGTAATGTTAGTCAAATCTGTTCTGACTAACCTAGCTATTGATGTAGCTCTTCCCATGCAACTACTATGTGACAATCAAGTTGCAATGTTCATTGCTAACAATCCAATTTTCCATGAGAGTACCAAATACATCAAGGTGGATTGCCATTACATTAGAGACATGATGCATAAGACTTCATATTTACATCCCATGTTGGTTCAGGCGAATAGACTACAAACATGTTTACTAAGGCTCTAGCCAGGGAGCCATTCCAAAAGTGTTTTCACAAGCTGAACATGATAGATATCTACGCTTTATCTTGAGAGGTAGTGTTATAGGAAATATTAGTTATGTATTTGATATTTCTTCCTATGTAGTTTCCCATTACTTATTTGTCGTTTAGGGTTTTTCTTCTTTATTAAGGAGCCTATGACCTCATAATAAATAAGTTATGCATTTCTTTCCATAAAAATACTACATCTCGAATAAAATGGCAACCCACGTCAATATGCTTGGTTCGCTTATGAGATAGGATTAGTAGCAATGTGATGCAGCGTGAACTGGAGAAATAGGGCTGCATTTATTTAATTTTATCCGTTAATTTTATTTACGTTTATTTTGAGTCATCGTAATTTTATTTAAATAAACGGGATCGCCTGTGATTTCAATTAGTTAGAGATTTGAATTTCAAATTAGTCGGTTAGTCGGTTAGAGTCAAATTAGGATAATTAGTTTGAATTTAAATTTGAGTTGCTATTTTTGTAATATCATCTCTCATATATAAAGGGATGATAGACTAGTTATTTGGGGAGTTCAGTAATTTATAAAATTGAGATTTTATCTCTATCTCCCTCTCTAGTCTCTTTCCTCCCACGTGGTCTTCACGTTCTTCTTCCCCAAATCCCTCGTGTTCCCGACGAGTTTCTTCTCTCAACCCTTCCAATTATTCTTCCACCAAAAATCCACCGTTCAAATATTTTATTTTTTGCCGTCGCCGATTTCAATCCGCATTAATTTGGTATCGGAGCACATCGATCCGTTTCGTTTGTTTTATTGCATATTAAAACAAAGCAAAAAAACACACAAAACGAAAAAAAAGAGAAAAGAAGAAGGCATAGGAGTCCCATGGCCGAAAAATCGACTACCTCTAAAACCGGCTACACCCCACACACTGAGCTATCGTTAGAATCCTTATCTGTTCAAATGCAACAAATGCAGCGGATGTACGAACAAATGAGCGGACAACTTGCCACCCTAAGTAGTCGCATGCTAGGGAAGGATCATAGTGATGAGACACCAAACAAAGGTCGGCGTACTAGTCGGATACGACACTCCCGGAGTAACACATCCCTCGACTCTAGCTCTTCTACTTCTGATGGACACGTTAGCGACTATCTTTCACAGGAAAGCGAAGATGAAGGATTAAGTGATGACACCCCTTTCACTTCAAAGAATCAAGATCCACACACTTTTGGATATACTTCACACCCTGCTAGTGGATATCAATTCCCTCCACGACCTGGTACTAGGCCCGATGATGGATGGGATCGAGGCATCCGTCTTGATGTTCCTGAATTTGATAGAGGACGAGACCCTGATGTCTTTTTGGATTGGCTCCAAACCGTCGAACATTTCTTTGTATGGAAGACTATGCCTAGCGAACGAAAAGTTTAATTTGTCACAATCAAACTAAAAGGACATGCCCTACTATGGTGGGACCGTTTGCAATCTGAACGCAAACAAAAAGGAAAAAGTAAGATTCACAGTTGGAGCAAGATGAAGGCCAAACTAAAAACAAAGTTCGTGCCTGAAGATTACAAACGAGACTTATACGCGCGACTGCAATCATGGAAACAAGGTATTATGAGTGTGAGAGAATACACCGAAGGGTTCTAGTCCCTCATTCATCGCAACCGATTACAGGAGACTTCTGTCCAAGAAGTCACCCGCTACATGCAAGGACTCCGCCAAGTTATCCAGGATGAACTCTACCTCCACAACTGTCGAGACGTTGACGAAGCCTACAAGCAAGCTGAACGGGCTGAGACTAAGCTTGCTACGGCCCTGACAAGGAGAATGTCTTTTCCTGTGAACTCCGTCCCACGTACTAGTACCCCGATGACGACCTCCAAACCAATAGTTTCCCCATCGATTATTACGGGTAAATCCCAAGCTAAACCATCAACCCCTGCCGTCGCCCGACCACCTACTGGAAACCTTAGACTAGGCATCTTGGGGAGTCGACCTATTATAGGACCGGACACTTGTTTCCGATGTTATCAAAAGGGACATCGAGCGGCACAGTGCCCAAACCCTAAGGCTAGGCCCGCCCATTCATGCACCATCGAAGACCCTGAAGACCCTGACCCTGACCAACAGGAATCACCCGAAGAGGATCAAACCGCTTTGACTGCTGTCACCACGGGAGCTGATGACTATGAGCTTCTGGAAGTGGATGGAGATGTATCCGGACCTTTCCTGGTAATTGAACATGAGGACTTTATCGCTCCTGACAACGCACCCACAAACATCTTGCTTACACCCGTTGTCAACGACGCTGATGGTTGGCTACGACGCAACATATTCCGAATCACATGCACCTCGGGAGGGCGTCACTGTTCGTTGATCATTGATGGAGGAAGCGTTGAGAACTTCGTGTCTCAAGAAATGGTCGACAAGTTGGATCTACCAACTCAACCACTCGAGAAACCATACGGTGTGGCTTGGTTTCGAGGTGGCACTCAACTTCTGATCCACCGTCAGAGCCTCGTTAGCTTCTCGATCGGGCCTTCATATAAAGACGAGGTGTGGTGCCATGTAGCCCCTATGGATGTCTGTCATGTACTTCTTGGGAGACCTTGGCAGTTCGACCGAGACACTGAACACAGAGGAAAATTGAACACTTACTCATTTCTCATAGACAAGGTGCGCGTGACACTTAGACCACAACGCGAAGCCCTTAGCCCTCACCAGGTGGCTACACTTCGATCCGCGACCGCACAATCTGGTAAAAGTACTCCACCGTCAAAGCCTTCGACTACTGGTCCCGTATTGCTGATGGAAGCCCAGACATTCCAACGGGAAGTTCAGGAGAGCTCCACTATTTATGCATTAATGGGACGTGAAGTGAGCAAACAAGAGACAACTACACCCGAAGTCCCGCCCGAGGTAAAGCCCATCATCCAGGAGTTTGCTGACATTATGCCTGAAGAATTGCCTGAAGGACTACCCCCATTGCGAGACATTCAGCATCACAGTGACCTAGTTCCTGGAGCAAGCTTACCCCATTTACCACATTATCGGATGAGCCCAAGTGAGCACGAAGAAATGAACAAACAGGTCACTGATCTTCTACGTCGTGGGTATGTTCGAGAAAGTATGAGTCCCGTGACGGTTCTTGCTCTGCTTACCCCAAAAAAGGATGGTACATGGAGGATGTGCGTGGACAATCGTGCTATCAACAAGATCATGATCAAGTATCGTTTTCCGATTCCATGCCTTGATGACATGCTCGACATGCTATCGGGTGCCAAGTTATTTTCCAAAATGGATCTTCGCAGTGGGTACCATCAGATTCGCCTCCGACCTGGAGACGAGTGGAAGACTGCTTTTAAAACCAAAGAGGGCCTTTATGAATGGACAGTAATGCCCTTCGGCCTGTCTAATGCTCCCAACACATTTATGCGAACCATGAATCATGTATTACGGCCCTTCATCGGTAAGATGGTTAGGCGCTAACCATCTTCAGTACTTCCTAGGTATTAAGGTGATCCACACGACAAGAGGATTGCATTTGTCATAAAGGAAGCACTATCCGGATATTCTTGCATGGCCTTATTTACTTAGCTGCAAACAATTCTCTATTCCGATTGAATCACAGAGACATGTCACCTCCATGGATCACGTGTTTGAAGATACCATACGGTACAGAAGCCTGGTGGAAAATAGATACATCTTCTGCAGGTATGCCTTGATCTCAAGAATACATGCGCTGCCATCACCGATGAAACCATATCGTCAAGATATACTACAATTATCATGATACTCGAGGGACTTTATCTAATGAACAATGAATAGTCATATGCAGTCGTTTGGAAATCAAGAGAGCTGATCTCAGAAGTGAGTTTGTCGAACCATGCTCGTTGACTCTACTTTAGGTTATATATGGTCTTATATAGTCAACATACATACTTCCCCTCAACAGAGTATTCGGTCAGTTGTCATGTATACCTCCTCTAGATCACCGTAAAGGAACGTGCTCTTCAGATTTAGCTGAGAAATGTGACAATTCTAGTTGGTTGTTACAGATAGAAATGCGCGAATTTACCCCATCATTGCCACTGGGAAAAATGTCTGAAAATATCTGGTGCTATAAGTATGAGTGAACACTTTTGCCACCAGTGTGGCTCCATCGACTGATCCACCACCTGAATGTTTGGTTGTAAAGACCCATTTGCAAATAACAAGGGTCATGCTTGATGGACATGATACAAGGTCCCACATGTCTTTGGAAGTAAGTGCAGTGATCTCTTCATCCATGGCATGTTTCCAACCATGGTCCTGAAAGACATTGTGATAATCTAGAGGAACAATTGTTGTCATAAAAGTACTGTAAAAGTCATGTCACAACTAGATAGACTATCTGCAGAAGTAAAATTTGACAAGGTATGTAAAGTACATTGACTATTGGACTTCCGTAGTGTAATAGGAAGTTCTGGAGGAGCATTTATGTTTGCGATAGACTAGTGGAGCCACTTGAAAAGGGTTTATCATCTTGCAAGAGAGGAACATGCAAGTGGATGGACTCAGGATGTATTAGGTGCTTCCCTTCATAGACATGGAGAAGTAGAGGGAACTCCAATGTATCTCATTGACAAACTTCTAGAAGTAACAAGTCTGTTCAAAAAAGGTGACATCAGCTGAAATATGGTAGCGATGACTTATATGGTCGTAACATTTGTACTCATTTTAAGTTCGAGAATACCTAAGGAAGGCACACTTGATTGTATGAGCATATAACTTATCTAAAGTATGAAAGTTATGAACAAAAGCAGTAAAACCAAAGATCCACAGAGGTAATGATTCCTCGTCTTTATACAATAAGGAAAAATGAGTTATCCTATTAAGAACAAAATATGGTACTCGATTGATGAGGTATGTAGAAGTAAGAATGGCATCACCCCAAAAGGTATTATGGTCTTTATGTGAGTAAGGACATTGCGTGCAATGTCTAGAAGTGACGGATTTTCTTCTCCACGTTTTCCTACGAGGAGTAGGAACATGAAGTTTGGTGGAATATCCTAGGAGGCAAAGATGGTCAATTCCTAATCTACAAACTCAAGAGTATTGTCAGTTCTGAAAATTTTAATGCGCTCAAAGGAGGTTTTATAAGCTCCAAAAAGGACGATAATTTTATTTATTTCTGACCATTTCGTTATTCAATAAACTCAAGAAAATCTTCTATAATCAATGGACAAGAGAAAAATGTGAGGAACGATGAGCTCGATCCTATAAGGAAAACAAGCTTTGTGGTGTTTACCAAACTGGTATTCTTCGCACTCAAAAGACTTCGGGGATGTCAGTTTAGGAAACATCTGAAATAGATTTCTGGCAGAAGGATGACCAAGATGTAAATGTTGTATGAACGAGTCAGTATACGTAGAGAAAACACCAACAAAAAAAAGAATCCATAGTGATATCGAGGTAGTAAAGCCCATTGTTCTCATTGACCCCAACAAAGATCATTGTCATGTGGATGTCCTGAAAAAAATTAAAGCACTCAAAAAATCATTTTGAAGTTGAGTTCCTAAGCATATTCTCTGTAAAGATAGTAAGCTCAAAAGAAAATCAGGAGCACAAAAAACTTCAATCATTTTCTAAATGTTAGAAAATAGGAATGCAGAAGAGATTTGATAAACAAGGCATAAATCAAGAAATATGAAACATTAAACACAATGATTTTACGTGGAACCCTACTCCCTAAGGAGCGGGATGAAACCACGGGAAAATCCCTCAAAGGGCAGATATTCTATTGAATTTCTCAATGTATACATGAGGTCTGGGGCTCCTTATATAGCCTCCACAGAGCCTCCAAGTCCCACCACTGGTAGATGTGGGACTAAACACTGGAATGGGGTAAATGGATTGTGGAGTGATCCATTTACCCATCTACATCTCATGTGGCGCACAACCAAATACTCCATCCCCCCTCAAGCTGGAGCATGCAATGCTCAGCTTGAACAAACAGAAAGAAAATCTCAACTCATGCTACAAGACACTACAAACAATATCAACTCAACGCGCACAACTGTTGGCTGCTGTCGAAGACGTTGCTTCTTATGCTGTGCATGTGAGGAGTACGAATGGGCTGGAGTGTGAGTCAACTGAATCTCCTCGTTAGAGAGCATGTGCTCTGAATTGCGCCTGTCGGAGTCACTGCAACTGGAGAACTCTGGCCTGCCACAACATGTGAACAACTGTTCCATCTCTGAAAAGGGCCGAACTGAAAAAAGCCGTGGAGTGCAATCCTCGTCGGAGTCCACGGTCGCTGGAGAATGGAGCCTGAAGAAGTCTCCTCGTCGGAGAACTGGGTCTCTCCCATCTGGCATAGAGAATGCTACTCTACTCTGGAGTCCCTATGAAACCGCATGAAAACCCTTGCGCACATGACATAGGAAATGGTCCTTTACTCTGGAGTCCCTGTGGCTCACATGAAAACTCTGGCCGACAAAACAAGAAAAGATGTGGACAACTGAATTGATGGCATACATGTGCACATTTGACAACTGAAGACTCAGAACCATGATCGTCGAGTTTGAATATCTGATAATTGTAGAGTCTGGAAGAAACTGGCCGGTCTGGATAATCTGACATTTGGAGAAGATCTGTGACTCTACATAATACTCCCCCTTTCTCCCATACTTGTCGGAAAATCAACATCGACAAAGTTGGGAGAAGACACCAAAGATTGAGAGAAAAACAATCAATAAGTCGATTTCATTTTTTTTATCTCAAATAATTTTTTTCGGGCTTTTCATCTCAATTTTTTTTAAATTTTTTTATCAGCTATTTCAAAAAAATAATAGCCATCACCATTTTTCTTTTTCCCCTTTTTTTCAAATCATCAATTTTTTAAGCCGTTCACCATTTTTTCCGACTTTCTATTTTTCCGTGTACGTTTTTTTGTACGCAACTCTCCCCCCCTTTTTTTTGAACAAAAACTCTCTGCCTTCTTTTTTTAACCACACTCTCTCTTTTTTAACAGTGCCCAAAGGGCACAAACATACGGCTCCCCTTTTCTTTTTTTTTGTTTTATTTGGGCTTTCAAACATCCCCCACAGATTTTTTAAGGGATTTTATCACTTGTGCCCCTCCGAGATATCGCAATATCAGTTGTGCCCCTATCTTTTTGGTAATATCAGACTATCAATTGTGCCCCTCACATCTTTCTCCGCCATCAGTTGTGCCCTTCCGTCAGATTGACCATTAAAAAATTGAAATAACCATAGTTTACTCAAACCATGGTGTGGTTAATAGGGGTATTATGGTCAGAACAAAATCAAATGAGGAGGTGTGGGTTGGCGGAAGGGGCCGGGGGAGGTACGTGGCTGCATAGGAGGTCGGCTTCACGACGTGGCTGCGGGTAGCGGTGCAGGGCAGGGGGGAGGGGGAGCAGGGGGCGGTGCCAGGGAGGGGAGGAGGTGCGGGGGGGGGGAGGTGCGGGGCTGGGAGGGTCCGCAGCCCAGGGGGGAGGGGGAGCAGGGGGGCGGCGCCGGGGAGAGGAGGAGGTGCGGGGTTGGGAGGGGCCGCAACCTAGGGCGGAGGCGGAGCAGGGGGCGGCACCGGGGAGGGGAGGAGAGGAGGTGCGGGGCTGGGAGGAGGTGCGGGGTTGGGAGGGGCCGCAGCCCATGGGGAGGGGGAGCAAGGGGGCGGCGCCGGGGTGAGGAGGAGGTGCGGGGCTAGGAGGGGCCGCAGCCCAGGGGGGAGGGGGAGCAGGGGGCGGTGCCGGGGAGGGGAGGAGATGCGGGGGGGGGGGGGGGGGAAGTACAGGGCTGGGAGGGGTGCAGCCCAGGGGGAGGGGGAGCAGGGGGCGGCGCCGGGGAGGGGAGGGGGCGGCGGGCTGGGAGGAGAGGGGACGACGGGCTGGGAGGAGGTGTGGCGCGGGGCTGGGCAGTGGGCTGGGAGGAGGTGCGGGGAGCTCGGGGCGGAGCTGGCCGGCGCGGGGCAGGGGCGGAGAGGGAGGAGGGGAAAGAGGAGGAAGAAGAAGAGGATGAGGAAGAGGGTATAAAATGACCACATAACCTTTTTTTTAAATTAATTCCGCTTATGTCCTCAAAGTTAACGTCCGTTTGCACTGTGGATGGACGGTCACTAACCCGAGGGGTACAAGTGATAAAATAACAAGAAGTGAGGGGCACAACCATGGTTTAAAAAAACGCGCCTCGAGGCGCTGAGGCGGTCGAGGCGAAACGGGGCGTTGAGAAAACGCCCTGAGGCGACCGCCTCAGACCCCCTGGCTGAGGCGTGCGCCTCAGATGCCTGAGGTGGTCGAGGCGAGGCGAGGCGCTGAGGCGGGGCGAGGCGCTAGGTGAGGCGTGAGGGCTTTTTCAAGTATTTTTTAAAGGAAAAAATTATTCCTATTCATATTTTCATATGTTTATAAAGGTCTTGTTGTTGAGTATATATTTATGCAAGATGAATGCTTAAATTTGACCTCTTTGACCTCTTTCACATTCATATTTACCATTAACATGCCAAATTATTTCAGTGAACTCTTACTATTACATCATTAATCATATAAAAAACTGTATACGAATTTGAATACTAATATAAGACCATTCTTCATTTGAGTGCACAGGAAGGATATCAGACCATTCTTTATTTGAGTGCAGTAGAACATATGGTTAGTATTCAAATCATATGATTCATATCAACAACTTGGATATCTATAATGACAACTATAGCCAATCCTCTTTAGATAAAAATTTTAGCAATAGTTACAGCCAATGATTTCCTTCTGATTGGGTAGAAATTCAGTAGAAAGGTTTATGGCATTGACATATTCTTTTTTCATGCTCTTATCTTCGTAATATCATCATATATTACATTGTTACATACTATATGTTTGTCAGATTATATTATTTCACCAATAAATATATTTATTATATATTTTATAATTATTTTTCTATACAAACTGAGGCTTACGCCTCGACCGCCTCGAGGCTACGCCTCGCCTCGCTTCCAGGGAAAACGCCTCGTTCCGCCTTTCGTTTTTTCGAACCTTGGGCACAACTGATATTACCAAAAAGATAGGGGCATAACTGATATTACGATATCTCGGAGGGGCACAAGTAATAGAATCCCTTTTTTATCCCATCGTGGGAACCCTTCCCACGTAGTAGCTATCAGCACGCCGCCACCCTGGAGAATGCATCGCAGGAGCAGCCACATCGAGATCGCACGCCAAATGCGCTGCGCGCGAGTAGCCTTATGCGTGTCCTGATGCGTCGCCGCCAATGGGCTTCTTCGCTCCTACATGCCGTCCCGATGGAGCCTGATCGGGGTTGGTCGCCTGAGATAGAGATGTCGACTGGAGCGAGGCTGCGCTGCCGCCTGTAGGGAAAACTGTGCGCCACCTGCGCACGATGGAAGGAGGGTACCATGGGAATGCCTAGACCCTGTCGCAGGAGGTCCCCTCGCACCGCCTGCGCGAGGGCTTGAGATCTCCTTGCGCCGCACGGAGGGAACAAGATCGACGTAGGGCTGGAGGGCTCCACCCCGGTCGCTAGAGATGTGCGGAGGTGCGCAACCGAGCGAGTTGGGTGCGCCGCCAAGTGTCTGGGCGATTAGGGTGCTGTCGCCTGGTGGTTTCCTCCGAACTGATATTGCGGCGCCATCTGCGCCTGACCGCTGATGGGGCTCCTGAGCTGACGCCTGAGAATTGCTGAACTGGAGAGCACCTTCCCCCCTTTTCCTGAGAACTGTAGCTATGTAGGGCTGTGCGTCCTGTGCGATGAAACTGGAGCAGACTTGGAGATGGTGGCAGAGGAGCAGGCCAGGAGCATGCTCTGGATCCGCCAGGAACCCTCATGCAGATGCTTGAAGTCTATGGATCATCTTGGGTTTCAGAAAACCTTGGATACGTGGAATCGATGACGTTTTTCCGAGCTCCAACATGAACCAAATTTGACTAGATCCTGTGCGCAAGAATGCGCGTGCAGCACGGTGAACAAAGGTGTTTCGAGAACAATGCTTGGAGGAGATGCGATGCACGCCTTCTCCAGCAGGCTGTTGCAATCTGTACCACCTAAAGAGCTGGATATTCACGAATAAATTTAGGGTTTTAGAAAACCCTAGAACATGAGCTTGGACTTGACCAAATCAGATCACAATAATCTTCAATAAAATTTCAAGAACATAATTAGGGTTTCAATAGAAACCCTATAATTGAATCTTGAATCTCGAACAAAACAAAGAACATAATGAAAATATCTGAGAATCGACCCGCTTTGATACCATGTTAGAAAATAGGAATGCAGAAGCGATTTGATTAATGGAGCATAAATAAAGAAATACGAAACATAGAATACAAAGATTTTACGTGGAACCCTACTCCCTAAGGAGCGGGATGAATTCACGGGAGAAGCCCTCAAAGGGGCAAATATTCTATTGAATTTCTCAATGGATATATGAGGACTGGGGATCCATATATAGCCTCCACAGAGCCTCCAAGTCCCACCACTGGTAGATGTGGGACTAAACACTGGGATGGGGTAAATGGATCCTGGAGTGATCCATTTACCCATCAACAACTCATGTGGCGCACAACCAAATACTCCAACACTAAACCAACAGAGTTCACGGTGGATGAAGGGTTTAGAGAAAGTCAGGAGGCTAGCTTCTCCAATCAAGTTAATAGATGTGACAGAATAAATATTTATGAAACAACGTTAACTATTGTAGTTAAGATAGCATCTAGGTTTGCAGTTGGAGCATGTTAGGAGCATGGGGGATCTATAAACATTATCTAATCCTAAAGTAGTCTGTAGAAAGGCCTTAAATATAAGTTTCACTTACCAAACCGATTACAGGCCACAATGAAATTTCAATTGAAACTTGGCCAAAATTTTATCAAAATTAAGCCATTCGTTTGAACTTTAATCACTTGCCGAAATCGAATTACGTACAAATTGATGCCATGGTCTGTAGCAGAAAGTTGGACGATCTGTCCAATCGGCTTTTGGTCAGGGGTCATTTCTACCGCTGATGCATCATAATTAGAAGATGATGCCAAGTTGGCCTATGGAGGCCTGCGAAACTTTTCCCAACACCTATCAAAGGGGTGATTGAACTTGTAACATTGAGTGCAAGGAGGTTAAGTGCAACCACATCCACAACTAGTCATAGCTTCGGTCTCCTCGAGAATTGTAGCGACCACCACATCTGGATTTAGCAATAAAGAAGGTGTTCTCTTTAGCCTGAATAGGACTTGTCTATCCAATAGAAGTCTCGAGTTGTTGCAATCAACCAAAAATCGCCTTGATAGAAGGATCCATATCAAATATGAGGAATTGGTCCTTCACCCTTTTATAACGAGGATGTAGTTCGATAAAAAACATGTAAACTTGCCATTCGGATTGTTCTGCCACCTGTTTGAGACAACAAATTGAATGGAAAATTGTTGGATAAATGAGCAACTTATTATTCCAGGGAACCCTAGGCTCGCTTATATAGGGAGAGACCTCACGGGTAAAATACAAAGTAGTCCAGAGAACAATAGGAAATTATGAAAAGGTACATAACATATAATAATATCGGTCTCTACACTCCCCCTCAAGGTGGAGCATAGATGTCTATCATGCTCAGCTTGGAAGAACATCTCTGGAAGGGTCCTCTGAGCAATGGCTTGGTGAGTACGTCACCAGTCTGATCCCCCGAGCTCACGTGAGATGTAGATATCAAGCCTCTCTGAATCAAGTCTCTAGTGTAGTGGCAGTCAACTTCAATATGCTTTGTTCTTTCATGGAATGCTGGATTGTTGGCAATAAACAATGCTGCCTGATTGTCGCACTGAAGCTGCATGGTAAAGGTACGGCTACATGTAAATCCTCTAGCACAGATCGAACCCACATCATTTCAGTGCTTGCTTGCGCCATGGCCATATATTCAGATTCAGCACTGGACCTTGCCACAATAGTTTGTTTCTTGCTTTTCCAAGAAATCAGAGAGCTCCCAACAAAAACGACAAATCCTGAGGTCGACTTTCGATCCTTAAGGCATCCTGCATAATCGACATCTGCACATGCTAAAATAGATAAATCTGTGCCTTTTCGAAATAGTAACTCTGAACCTGGAGAAGACTTTAGATACCTCAGTATCATGTATATGGCATCCATATGAACTTGTCTTGGCTGCTCCATAAATTGACTCACCCGGCTTACTGCAAAGGCAATGTCGGGTCGAGTTATGGTAATATAAAGGAGCTTACCCACCATTTCTCTATATCTCCTCTTGTCTACTTCAACAGTGTCATCATCATACAGCTTCATGCTTGGATCCATGGGAATACTCAATGGTCTGCATCCAACCATGCCTGTCTCAGTCAAAAAATCTGTAATGTACTTCCTTTGGGTCATCACCAGACCCTGTGCATTCCTGGCAAATTCCAACCCCAGAAAGTATATTAGGGTTCCAAGATCCTTCGTGACAAACTGACGTCCTACAAATGCTTTTGCCCTTTCTATTCCCTGAACATCATCTCTTGTAACCAGAATATCATCAACGTAGACCATGATGACAACCGTACCTGTAGAAGACTTCTAAACGAGTGATCTGCATTCGATCTTTTGAATCCCTGTCGCTCAATCAAATGAGAAAGCTTCTGAAATCACGCCCTTGGGCTCTGTTTGAGACCATAAATTGCCTTGTGAAGTCTACACACCATATGCTTCTCCCCCTCAGCAGTGAACCCTTGTGGCTGCTGCATGTAGACTTCCTCCTGCAGATCTCCATACAAGAAGGCATTCTTGACATCAAGTTGAGATATAGTCCAGTCACGTACCACAACAATTGATAAGAGAATGCGAAGAGTAGAATGACCGGCCACGGGAGAAAATGTATCCATATAGTCCACGCCATAGGTTTGTGTGAAACCTCGCGCGACCAGCCGTGCCTTGTATCGGTCGAGACTGCCATCAGCGTGGTATTTCACTGTGAATACCCATTTACAGCTAACAATGGATGCATCAGGAGGAACAATAACCAAGCTCCATGTGCCACGAGACTGTAAGGCACGCATCTCGTCTTCCATAGCCGTTCTCCAGCAATCAATCTTCATAGCTTCCTGATAGGTCCGTGGGATGTCCACGGAAGACAAAACTGCAACAAACCTCTGAAAGTCGCCTGTGAGGCGATGAAAAGACACATGAGAAGCAAAGGGATAAGATGCTCACGCCCGCTTTTGCTTCCTGATAGCAATGGGAATATCAAGGTCATCGTCCACTGTACTGGATGGGGTAGTCTCCTCTTGCAATGAAGAATCCTGTACATGTACCATATCTGACCCGTCAGTAGTACTACCATCTGAACATACCTGAGGCGTGATGGATGGCTGACGTGTAGCCTGAGCAGGACCTGACTGACGCGTATAGAATTTAGGTAAAGGTGGAATAGGAGGTTGTAGAGGTGGTGGTGGTAGAGGTGGTGGTGGTGGAAGTGGTGGTGAAGATTGTGTGGTAACTGGAGCTGGAGTGGATCAGGTGAACTCCAACTAGGAGGCAGAGGAACTTAGACATCATCGTTGGTAGTGGATGGTACCAGTCGGTCACCTGCAGGGGAAAAATACATAACAGACTCAAAGAACGTGACATCAGCATTGACAAAGTATTTCTTGTTGACGGCCTCATAACAACGGTAGCCCTTCTGAGTCCGAGAGTAACCAACAAAGACACACTTGACAGCTCTAGGAGAGAGTTTGTCAAGTCCAGGAGTCAGGAGATGAAAAAATGCAACAATACCAAAGACATGAGGAGTAAGTGAGAATAATTCCTTATCAGGAAAAATGATAGAAAGAGGAATTTTCTCACCAAGGACAGATAACGGCATACGATTGACCAGATAACAAGCTGTAAGAACATCATCCCCCCAGAAAGAGATAGGAGCACAACTCTGAATAAGGAGAGTTCGAGTGATGTCAAGAAGGTGACGGTGCTTTCTTCCTGCCACACCATTCTGCTGAGATGTGTAAGCACAAGTAGTTTGGTGAATAATGCCCTTCGACGAGAGAAACTGAGAGAGAGACCGTGTGCAGAATTCGAGAGCATTATCTGTACGAACATATTTGAACATTCTGCACTTCATTAATCAAATTTTTAATCACATCTCCTGCTTCAGATTTATTCTTTAAAAGAAAGACTCAAGATACACGAGAGAAATCATCCACTACAACTAGATAGAACCTGTGTCCCTGATGATCGGGTTCACGACTTGGACCCCAAATGTCAATGTGAAACAACTCGAACGGGGAGCTACTGCTCCGACTCTGACGACTAGGAAAGTTAGACCGATGATGCTTTTCCAACTGACACGCTTCACAGCGAAAGGAAGACCTGGGAGAATCTGAGGCAGAACATGTCGCATTTTCTGGAGCGGGAGATGACCAAAGCGAAGATGCCAGATGTACGAAGATACAGGTTCGGCGGAATGAGAAGAGACGCCAGCATAAGAATTTCGAACCAACCGATACAGACCATTTTGCTCAAAGCCACAACCAATCACCCTGCCCGTTGGTATGTCCTGAAAAATAAGAGAAGTGGGGTCAAATATAGCATGACAGTGCAAATCCTTCGTAATCTGACTAATAGACAACAGATTCATGGAGAACTGTGGAGCATGTAGAACATTCTGTAGACTCATAGAAGGAGATAGGAGGAAGACCTCCCCCTGTCCAACAAGGGGGGAATGAGTACCATCTGCGATCTGTACTGAACGGCCATGGGGAATGTCCCTGTACGACTCAAGTCTGTCGCGATCTCGGCAGAGGTGATGCGTGGCACCAGAATCTATAATCCAATCAGATATATCATGAGATGACGTAAATGCAGTAGCACTACCTGAGGTACTAACAGCAGCAGAGGAACTGGCAGATGCTGTAGCAGCAACATCTGAAGGTCCACCAGAAGAATCACCAGATGATTATGGCATAATATTACGTAGACGTGCCACAGGTTCCTCGAAACGATTGTCTGCAGTGGATGCTGATTGGGGCAGAGCATGCTCGGCTACACGCATCGATGCTGGGAACCCATGCTTAGAGTAGCACGTATTCTCCGAGTGGCCTGTGCGGTGACAGTATGAACACGGCTGACGAAAGCGACCACCCCTACCACGGGGTCCACGTCCACGACCAGAAGATTGACCACCTCTCCCACGCGATACTGCCATCGCCGATGGGGGTGGAGTAGATGAGCTGGAAGAAACTGATATGCGACTGAGCCTCCTGTAAACATCCTCCATTGGAGGAATAACTGCATCCGCCAAAATTTGAGAGCGGGCGGCCTCATACTCAGGATCTAGGGCTGCAAGTAGAACGCCCACCATGGTGGCATTCCGAAATGTCTTCTGCTGCTCAGGAGTCGTTGTGAGTGGAATGGTACTGTATAACTTCTCAAACATCCCTCTCAGGGACGTGTACAAGGAGTGAAGAGGTCTGTCGTTCTGCTTCATCGTGAATATATCATGCTAAAGCTGTAACATCTTGGTCTCATTCCGCACTTGGGAATACGTTGCAGCCAGAATATCCCACATTGCCTTGGCAGTGGGCTGATGGAGGACATCATTGGCAATCTCCATCGACAGTGTACTTGACAACCAGACCTTGGCATACGAATCATCAGCCTCCCACGAGGCATATATCCCTGTCTTCTCTACTGGCTCATCCTCGGTAAGAATGTGCTTCTTACCGTTCGACTTCATGAAACTCATGAACTGCATCGCTCATAGCTCATAGTTTGACCCGTCCATCTTTACTATTGGCACGGGACCTTTGAACGTGCCTATGGAGGGCATATCAACCTTGGATTCTGACATATCTCTGCTGGAGAAGAACTAGGGTTTGTAGACAGAGTGACAGATGTCTACACAAACTGCATAGGATTCGAGTGCGTATGTAGACGTTACACACCCAAATCCATAGATCTGAAGGAAGAGACGGCTACAATCAAGGCGACAGGAGGCGCTGCGGTGCCGGCTAGAACAAAAGCCGACCGGCGGCGGGTGGCGGGGCCGATTAGGGCGGGGACCGGGGGCTGGCTAGGGCACGACCGGGAAATGGAGGCGGAAGCCCCTGGGCTGGCGGCGAGATCCCGGGGGCGGGAGTGGGGGCTGACGAGGGGCTGGAGGCCGGCGACTGGGAGCCGGGACCGGGGGTCGGGACCAGGGGCCGGGACTGGGGGCCGGCGAGCGAGCCCGGCGGAGAGGAGCCCGAGAGGGGGGCGGCGGAGAGGAGCCCGAGAGGAGGGCGGCGGAGAGGGGCCTGAGAGGGCGGCGACGGCGGCGGAAAGAGAGGAAGAGGAGGGGGGTGGTGGAAAGAGAGCCCTAGGGTTTAGGCTCTGATACCATGTTGGATAAATGAGCAACTTATTATTGCAGGGAACCCTAGGCTCTCTTATATAGGAAGAGACCTCACGGGTAAAATACAAAGTAGTCCAGAGAACAATAGGAAATTATGAAAAGGTACATAACATATAATAATATCGGTCTCTACAAAAATGATGAGCTCTTGATACAATACAATGATATGTCGGTAGTACTCCACTAGCGAGGAATCACATTGAGAAGAGGACCAAATCTCCACATGCAGATATTTGCAAGACATGATTTGATGTTTGAGTCAGTCCATCCCACATATCCTTGGATGTCTTCTTGGACCAGAGATTGGATGTGATGTTGGGGCCGATGCTATTGATCATCCATGACATGACATAATAGGTCTTTCAACTAGGTATCATGTTCCTTCTCTGTTTATTTAATGGCTCATTCATTAGAATGCAGATCTTCCTCTAACTGCCAAAGGCTCAAAACCAGAGTACATAGTTCTATGCACCCTTTTGTTTGATAGACGTCTTGTAAACCGCCATGGAAGAGGTGGATATCGGGGGTTTAGTCCCGGCTGGAGTTGTTGCCATTGCGTTTATGGAGAGAGAATCAAAGGGATCCAGAAATAATTTACCCAAGCATTATAAGTAGCAGTGGTGAAACTGCTGCAGATGGTGATGGCAAGAGCTCATGGACTATACACACGTCTAGGAGAGGCAGTGACGATGCGGTTGCAGCAGTTAGGCAGCGATGTCGGAGGAGAGCTAGCTTCCGCAAGGGCAAAGATGACATCAAAGGAGGGCCACTAGGATAGCGACAACGTCAATGGTGTTGTTGTTACTGTTAAGGCAATGCGGGACGTCATTGAGGAGCCGTTACGGCAACGGCGACGCCATTGCTACCAAGCAAGGGGCGACATCGGTGAGGAGTTGCTAGGATAGTGACAATGTCGAGGGTAATGGTGATGACGGGATTTTAGGAACGAACTCTGTTCTAGGATCATTATTCTAATACCATGTAGAACAAATGAAATGATATTTATTCATGGGGCATGATTTCGTATATCGCATAAAACCCTAGGGCCTTTTAGATAAAATTACATAATAGTCTTCAACAAGACTCCTAAACATGGAAAAGCTACAAAATATAAATAACTAACATAGAAACATGGTAGAAAACAAAAAACACGCAATTGTTTATATTATCCCAATGACATCAGCAAATGTGCAATTAATTACGTAATTACGTTACGAGCCTTCTATAATTTTGAATCACTCTCGGACGTGTGGATAATGCCGAACCATTATATGACATGCTCCTTTGTTAACTTCCATTCATCTTTCTCCATTATCTTTGATAGCATTCGTTAAATATTGTCGAGTTTGCCCCTTTATATTAATTTTATTTTTGATTTTCTCGACACCGTGTGATCACATCCTCCAACAGAAGCGGTTGGGCAAGTGACGTGTCGGTCCTCAAACCCCTTTGTTCCCCTCATACGCCATTGTCGTGGCCTCGACTGGTTGGCTTCTGTTCACCGCTTGAGTGCCTCCACTTCAGCATGGTTGCCACCTCGCGCGAACACTGGCACTGCTCCAACCCTCTTCATGTGAGCAACGAATGCCATCCCCACTTAAGGCACCAACACATGCAACCAAGGATGCCACCCCAGCCTTCCCCGTGCCGGGGGAGGTGGTGGTAGTGCGGGTTGGGGTTGGGGGAGGGGAGGGTGTTGGGGCGGGAAAGAAGGGGGAGAGATCTTGTTGGGTGATTAAATAGATAAAATAAATACCAAGCCTAGGATTAAATCTAGTTAGATTAACTTGAGGGAATGATTGAGTTTGTAGAATAAAATAACAGAGGGCCAGCATGTAAATGGAAGTCCTATAGGGATTAGAGTGTAATATGAAATTATGAAGGGTTTAAAATGTAATGGTGAAAAGGATAGAGGGATATGTGTGTAAAATCCTTAATTAAATGAAACGATTTTTTCGTTCATTTAAGCACAAATTTCAATTATTTTCGGTTATACTTAAAGCACATTCTAAATATACATAAAATACGGGAAAATCTTGCAAGTTTTTTTTAAAAGTTTTTACCTTATGGTCCTACCCTATGTGGTGGTGGTGACTGGTGAGTCCGTAGGTTGACATCCCTCTTTTCGAAAACTTAAATCCCTAACCTTCCTAAAACACCAACTCTAATCAGCCACATAAGTTTTTTGAAAAAATGAATTTTAAGATGAACACTTAGATGAACCATAAACCCACTTCCTCAACAAATCTAACCGAGACTTGTTTGAATTTTGTAATGAATGAAACTAAATGAACCCTGCATGATCTGAATTAAGACTAAACACAAACTTTAATGAAACAAACCAAAACTGAACCTAATAAGACAGTAATCTAGCTGAACTGAGCTTAGGTAGGTAGGTTTAGTTTCGGTCCATTTACACCTGGTATACAAACACTTAAAATGATTGTTCGTGGAGGCTGTGTAATAGACGAACATAAATCTGACACAAATGAGGAGACTCATATGAGATCAATGTTGATGTTTCGAAAAATGTAAATATAGATGATGTGTTAGTTGTCACCATGAAATCGTAACAGAGAGTCTGAGGTCCAAGCATACTGGGTTATTAACTTGTGCCGCTAACTTGCTAGAAACATCACCTTAAGGGCTTTATTTTGTTCTGTCCATCCATCAGTATTGCATCTCAAGATTATTTCAATTAGTTTCCTGTGGATTTTTTCTTACGTTTGTGTTTTCACAGCCACTGCGAGTCAGCTTCTTTTAGTAATTTTTTTTGATTACATCAACTGAAGTTTCTGATCATCGTCACCCACTTAGATCTTGCTCTAAATTTCTATAAAAAAGTTTGTATCATATTTTAATCTTTACATGCTTCTTACTCTTTTAAGAATTTTAAAAACGGGAAATCATTTAAGTCTATGTCCCAGGTAGAAATGCAAGTCATTATTATCGGAAAACAAGATGGTTATGACTGCTCCATGGGTTTATCATCAGGCTCCTATCTATTGCTTTTGCAGGCTAGTGAAAAGGACCCCTTATTCCTCAAAAATGATGGAAGCGTCTGCAAGCGATGTTCACAGTGGTCCATCGTCCCCATTGAGTTCTTTCGATGACACCACTGCGTCTTACTAAGACCAGCCTTCCGTGTGGCGCAGCATGGCCCTTCAGGATTATGGCATAAAGAATGCGAGTAAAGACTTCCTTCCAGGTGCTTGTATTTCTGAAAAATAGACCTTGGGGGAGCACACTACCTTCCTAACTAGTTTTCTTTAGCTTCTGTAACTTGTTTAATGCTTCTGACTGGTGCCCCTACCCTCTTCTGTAACAAAACTAGCTGTGAATCTTACCTGTAATGAAATCCGCCTACGAGTAGAGAGTCACATGTACGCACGACATATGCTATCATGCAGTGCTAAAATATCGCATAAGCTAAGCAATCAGAGTATAGATTGCATTGAGGATATTGTGTCCTGTACTTCAATACTTGGAATCCTCTGCATAAGGAAATAGCATATAAGGTTGAAGAGAGGTGCGCATATTAGAGTGACCTACCTATGATTGGAGTATGGAATTTGGTCGGGTGCTTAGCAAGCTTGGAGGCAGGTCGGGTTAGTTGATGATGTGGGCTATAGAGATGATCGGAGATGCGGGCACTGGTTTATCAGGTTTATTCTTGAAGGTCTGATGGCAGTCAAATAAATTGCTCACCTGCTTTCGGTTTATAGAAAATGTAAGCTTTAAATATAATGACAAACTTGCACAGAAGCCCCCGCAAGTACTATAAATTATATAAATGAGTTAATGACCCCATAAATTTCAGAAAATATAGAAAAATCATGGAATACTATTGGAATGCCTTCAAGCATCCTTGAAATTTGAAATTTATGAGAGATCAAAATTAGGTTAAATTACAAAGAAGAAAGCCAATTATGTGTCGATTCTCAATTAGGGGTGTGCTTTTTCAAATGTAGCAAAAATGATTTTGATCTTTTTTAGCAAATACACACTTCTATAAACTTCCACAACCTTTTCATGTCGATGTTAAATCCTGAAAGTTGATGTCCCTCTTTGTTATATTTGAGGAGGCTCTTAATTGGATATTGACGCATAGTTGTGGTCCTTTTTTATTTGTACAGAATAAAGTTATGGTAGTAATGCCTCTAAAGGTTTTAAGATAATTTTCCAAGTACGAATTTTTCACAGAGCAGTTATTTCATTTTGTGCATGACATGATAAAATGAGAAAGTTAGATTTGAAATCATAATTGATGTACATAACGTGTTATGCTCATGCTTTATGTGCCAACATGCTATTATCAATCTTGTTAACTCAAAAGAAGAATGCTAATAATCTCTATAACTAGATAGGCTTGATAAGTAATATAAATTAGCATGGAATTTTTTCGTGAATCTTCTTAAATTCCTTACTGTTTATACCATAATGACTTGTGTTCATGCTTATGTATCATACCGCAAATTCTAAACTATTTCATTATAACTAAAAGATAGAAGTAGAGACGGAAATTTAT
Organism: Ottelia alismoides; assembly: GCA_037367405.1. Lineage (NCBI taxonomy): Eukaryota > Viridiplantae > Streptophyta > Magnoliopsida > Alismatales > Hydrocharitaceae > Ottelia > Ottelia alismoides. Next base: position 122,940 of record JAZKJV010001710.1, read on the forward strand.
ATGTCTTGGGTGAATCATACACAGAATTTTTTTTGCTGAAAATGTAAGAATCTCATGTTCTACCACTTAGAGATTAGGTTTCCAAATAGAGACAAATATTCCATTGCAAAATTGAGAGTAAAGATTGGTAGAAGTTCGTAAGTAATAATGCAATTGTTGTTGGGATAAATAAATGTGCTTGTGGACTAAGGTAAACATAAAGGAGTTATGACCCTAAAAGACTTTGGGTAGAGCAAGTGGTGAAAGGAAGGGAAAGATCCTTACAATTCACATCTCAATGCACTTTATCTTGAGCCATATAACTCCATGTACTAAGCATGCTTCAGTCATTGGGATGTACCTAGTCTAATCATTGCTTGCATGAACCACATGAGGACGTTTTGAGTAGCCATTCACTCACAGTAAGAGAGATTGAAAGTGCATTTAGATTATTATTGTAGTAAAAATCTAGTTATATTTTCCTCCCTCTACAAAATGACCAAAGTATTTTTAATAAAAACTTGGTGAATACAAAAAGAGATCAAGTGTAACTTGATAGTTTCCACTACCATATTTTGTGAACTGCTTCACTTGCAGAATTGAATATGCATACGCTTAGTTGTAAATTATTTATTAAATATTATTGTTAACTACTTATTACATGTTTGAATGCCATATTGATTATCTCTCCATACTTGCCATTGAAAATTGAATAATTGCATATTAATGTGGATGCATTTATCATATACTAGTTCTTAAATGTTAGATGATATCCCTTAAAGTTGTTGGTAACTTTACACAATCACCTTGTTATATTTTGTTCACTAGGCTAAATTTAATTCACTCTATATTTATAATCCAATAGAATGCACACTTCAAGAAAGGGATTGCAATGTGCTTAAAGGATATCACGGGTAATAAGTTTGTCTTTAAGTATTTACTTAAGCTTCCATATTTGTTGATGATATGTTGTTAATATCTTTTCATATTATACATGGACTATTCTTTACTACTTGTAATGAGAATGTGGTCGAACTTCATTTACTTGACTAGGGTTTATAGTATGACTAGTCATATGACTCAATCATGGTTAAGGGTGATACCACTGAAATTTTCGAGAGAAAAATAGTTAACTTTTCATATTGGAGAATTCTGACAAAACTAAAATTGACTCATGTAGGGTTGTCGCATTTTTTGAGCATCTGAGTATTTTCGAGACACTCCTTTAAACAAGCGAGGATCCAAGTTTTCATGTATAAAGATTATGCATGATGCTTGTGTACCCAAACACCCTTGGTGTCAATGTACACGGATTTTATGGTGGGTATGAAATAAATTACATGATCTAATGTTGCACTCCTAAGATATGGATACTCAGCAAACCATTTCCAAGGATTTTATGATGGGCATGCAATAAATTACAAGATCTAATGTTACATTCCCAAGATCTGGATACTCAGCAAACCATTTCCACGCACATAAGTTCCACATTCTAAATACACAACAAACATGAGAATTTGTATAATTTAAATATATTTTTCTCATTCTATTCATTGTATCACAACATATCCATGTCCAGAAAATGTATAAACATGCATTAACGGAACTGTCCATACATCAACATATACATATTTCTCGAAACAAAAGCTACAAGTAAAAGCATTAAAAATATAACTACAGTAGCTGTACAACAAAAGTGAAACTGCACCAAAAGTCTCCAAATTCCCAAGCAATTTCTTGTTGGAGCTTCTCCAGCGCACTTGTCGGATCCACACAAAATGGTACATTATGAGCAAAGTTGCTCAGCACTACACTTAAAACTATAAAAAGGTAAGGTACTAAGTAAAAGTATGCTAAAGAACAACCGGATAAGCCCTTCCTCACAAAAGAACAACCGTATAAACCCTTCCTCACAAAAGAACAACTCTCCTATCTTTCCATTAATTACTATGGTCTTAATTCACATGGGACCTCATCCTATATATGACTCTAAGACACTTATACACTTTATGGGTGGGGTGACTTTGTAGGAAGGCAATAAGGGTACAAACATCCTAACTAAGTTTTCAACATGTCGATTAACTTTGTTATTTCTCATATATCATTCCATATATACCAAACTATTCAACTTATCGTGTTCCATTTAATTTTGCCAAATTTGATGCTTAATTTCAGTAATTTCTTTCCATTATCTTTACTAAACTTTTCCATTCTCACACTTAAGCAATTTATAATAGTATCTTGCTCATTCACTGAGGCTAACTCCAAGTCTGAGATATCACAAGGGGATGATTAACTCTAATAAATACTCCAAGGTGGATAACTCTCTTACATGACTTTATACGTTGGTTTATCACGTAATATTCGTATACTGAGTATCACTTATGATTCATACTACGTCATTATTAATCAATTTTATCTTGACTTATGAATCATAGCCTAATGTTGCACTTTCAATTCATATTGATATCATGACTAATTTATATTATCTTGTTAGTGAAGGGATAGACTGCAATATTGGCTTGCAAGGGTCTCATACTATGACCCCAAGATTCTCAGTATCTATAGGTTGGGGGGCCTTCGTAGGTATGAGGTGAAGTAAATACATCTTATCTAAGTTCCCAACCGTCTCTTACTGACCAATTCAACTCTTTTACAACAATTATTTATAGATGAAAACACACAACTAGAATCCCATAAAGTCATCGCAAAATGCCCAAAACCATTACCCATTGACAAAGTCCACAATGGCATAGGGCACAAATCAGGGCATTGATCACTGAGGTTGCCTAACACTATAGTCAAAACAACCATCGACTACAACATCTTCATATGGACATGAAAACCCAAAACACATACTCCAACTTTCATATCCCAACTTTTGTAACTAGTTTCTATGTTATAAGACTCGAAGTACTAACGAATGTGGCATACATTTGCTAGTACCTAAGTGTTAAATCTAAGTGAAAAAGTGAAACATAGACTACTAGCCATGACTACTTGGCTCACACACTATATATTAGGGAAAACACCATCAAGCAGCCTGAGATGTTAGGTTCACGACCATCTAGGTTTCTATCTGGGGCTCCAAGGGTGCATGCCCCTCAATTGGCGGTGCCTACTCCACTACCCTGATGCCACTTAAGGATGCCACTGTGCATGGAGTTAAAGCTACAATGGGAAATTCATCCGCAGACCCTATGAGAGAACTTAGATATGAAATCTCCAAAAATGTATATAGGATTCTCAAAATGCTCTCACCCAGGAAGCTGGCCGCGTAGATTTGAACTTAATGAGCTAGTCGATCAGGCCAGCTACATCCACATTTTTCTACACAACTTTTTGTCTCAGATCGTGAATCCAAACACATCTATGTGTATCTCTATTCTCCCACATCCACACATAAAATTTCATTGCGGTATGATGGTTGGATTACCAGAAAATTGGTTCCAAACTTTCCGATACAATATGGAAGGGACAAAACTTGTCACTTGCAAAACTGCTCAGATCCTCGATCCGAGAACATTCATTGTGATACTTACTCTACCTACATTACAATATTATAATTTTTATTGATATGTTATGATTCATCGGAATTGCCCCGAACATGTCATGATAAGTAGATATTCCCAAAACACGCCACATATGAAATTGCTCAAGGCAAATCTATGATCCAAGCACGTGCATGTCATCCTTTTGTCACCCGCATCATAATGATATATTTCTATCGACATGCGATGCCTGAATATCCAGAAATGCTTGATGAATATCATTTCATTCACATTTATTCTTTCATTTTGGCTTCAAATCCCTAGTAAAATACATGCAATACTACTAACTTGTATAAATTACCATCCAACATTCATTTGTAATTAGCATGTAAATACATGTATTTAAACTTAAAATTAAAGAATAAAGAAAAGAATAAATTAAGTAAGTATCAAAGATACTGATTGGACCTAAACCTCGAGACCAAGTCAAATATTGACTAGGTCTAGCTGGAATAAAGTAGGAGGAGATATGACAAAATACTATACAAATATACACAGAAACCCTAATTCAATATATTGTGTAAATAAGCTTAAACTTACACTATTTTATTCTGCAGTATACACACCTCAAACAATAACATGTTCAACACAAAACATGTACATAATAATGTATAAAAAATAAGAAAAATATTTGGCAAAATAAATCATGCACAATGCACTTGGTGCATTCATATGAAAAATCCACAAACAAACTTCATTGATCAATATCTACTCCTTATGAATTCAAATTGAACCAAACTCACCTCCATTGTATTTCAAATCTAATTATCTATCAATTGAAGGTGATTTCATTGGAAATGGAGCTAAAATGCAAAAGCTGGATTTTAGGGTATTATTGTACTTGGGCATCTGTACATATAGCCAAATATTTATTCTTTATATTTTTAATCTCCTTATATTTTTGAAATATTGTATATATTATACAATACATATAAAAAATAGAAGTATAAAAAAAGCATTTAAAAGACATCCAAAATAAATAATAAAGTTCAAAATATATGTATAATATATATATAATGTACATACACATATTTATTTATACATATAAACAAAGTTACTACAATACCTTAAAAATATGTAAATAAATATTAAATAATGTTGTAAATATATAAATATGTAGCATATGATATTATATATAAAAATACAAAATAAAAATACAATATACATTATAAAGGTATGTATACCTACTTATTAACATGTAAATATTAACACCTAATAAATAAGATTGTAAAAATTAATAAAAATTATAATAAAATAGTTTATAAAGCAATAAACATGTTTCATATTTTTAGGTATTTTTAAATATAATCGTTTATTATTTTTTTTGAAAATTCTTTCATTTTATTTTTATTCTGTCATTTTGTGGCCCATGTGGACCAATGAGCGCCCTGGGAATGTTAACCCCCCAGTCAACACCCCCTCCTCACTCGAAGCCACCCCATACGCTTCTAATCTCCTCACTTTGCTGAATTTTCACGCCATTTCTATGCTTCTGATCAACGTGAGACCTTCGTCAAATCTTGTGCACCTCACCAACATCCATCTTGCTATGCACATAGATCTCACCTACCGTCATCGGGTTGTTCCCAAATTAAGTTCCAAAATTGCCCCTCTTCTCTTCTATAAAATCAACTCTTCTCCTTCCTTCCCAATTTCGATCCACTTTGAGCCACCGTAACATCAAAAATAAGTACTGGAGTGCTTCCCTTGGCTATATGAAGGAGAAGCCCCTGATTGGCAACGTTGAGAATGAGTTCGAAGTCGGTTCCACCTCGCTCGAGTAGTTCCAGGAGAAGTCTCTACTCCCAGGCCTCTGACCATGTATGAGCCGCTTGGATAGGTTAATTAGGTTGAATTTTCAATTTCTACCGTAGCCTAGCAATTTATTTCAGTTGATCTATCTTAATTTTCATTAAAAACTAAAATCGTAGTTTATCGGATCATAGAGCTCTAACCATCTGTTCGACCGTGAATCTCCCAAATCCGACACCTCTTGACTACCTCATCTCGACCCGATCACTTCTACATAATCTACATCATCTATTCCACCCAGATCTTGCTCAGATTGGGTTAGTGGGGTTTCCACCTCCGCCGCTCGCCAGAGACACATCACCTCTTCACCCCCTTGCTATTTAGCTTCATTCTGGGTCGAGGCCAATTGCCCTCGAGCCCCCATCCTTTTTGTGCAAGATAAAGCACCAGAGAAGGCACCTAGATGTTGATTTAAGCGAATAACATCAGTCCCATGTCGCTAGAGAAGAATTGAGCTCCATGCCTCCTCCGATGAGGCCCAGACCTATCAGAGCTCACCTGCTGATGGGGAGGAATTCCAGGAATGGTTTAAGCCCTTCAAGAGCACATGAGGTGGCTCAATCAAGGAGAAGGATCCGATCGAAGATCGGGGAAGACATTGTTCTTCCATGTTCTTCCAAGTGCCTTCAACACTGATAGATCAAGAACTCATCCGAGATCTAATCTGGGCCGTCCAATTAAAATGAAGCACCCTTCCTCAACTACCATATCATAAGTGACACACATCTCAACAGTCTGATCCAAGCCATGCGTAAGGCACATGCTTCTTGGATATATTTCGCTGACCCCTCCACGATTTATATTTATTATTTGAGTACTTTAATTATTTAGCGTAGTGTATAATAACTTGTATATTTTGTGAGTGGATCCTCAAGCTTTATTGTATCTACAAATAGATCCTATACCAGGTCACCTCACGTGATCCACCATGTGAGGTGCATTGGTTAATTGCATATATTCCCTTAAACTCTTTGGATCTATTATGAAATGGATTTTTATTTATTTTAATTGCAATCAGGTCCCTCTACTATTGTATATTTTATATTCTTATATTTTGCTTGTATTTAATATTTTCTTTAAGTGAAAAATTGTAGGAAAATTAGGATAGATGCTTGGAACAATGATATTTCATGCATAATTGTTTTTGGCATTTAGATACATTTTCCTTTTTTAGAAATACAAAAACATGCATATTTCCCGTGTTTAGCTATTAAAAATCCATAAAAGTTAAATTATAACTCCAAAAATTTCAAAAATATTGTATCATCTATATTATAGTATAATCTACCACATATCCAAAATCACTAAAAAAATACAAAAGTTAAAACTTAAAAACGACAAAATCTTAAAATATTATAAAAACAACAAAATTCTATAAAAATAAAAATATGGTTTTCTATTTTTGAATTTTCTTTACGATATAGTATATATTGAATTAATTTAGGGATAATTTTGGACATGTAATTATTTATTAAACCCTAAACAAGCTCACATATTTATTGTATGCACTATTTTGACTTATTTCCAACTTTAAAAATCCATAAAATTATAAAAATAACATAGAATTACTAAAAATAGAGAAAATTATACAAATACAAAAACATTTTATTTCATGTATTTTGACTTATTAAAATATAAAAAATCTATATCATCAATATATACTATATATATTACTTATATATTAAATATAATATCTATTAATATCTATATTAATATTATCTTACTTAAAAATAAAAAAAAGAAATTAAAAATTTGCAAAATTAAAAACAAATATAAAATTAAAAAAATAAAATAAAAAGTAATAAAAAATCCAATAAAATTATATATAATTAAAAACTCACATAAAAATAAGAAAAAAATAAAAATCCATAAAAAGTAAGTAATTAATTATCAATAATTAATTATAATTCGTACCCCAGGGGTTCCTAGTGTTTGATACTCTACAACACTTACGCCTATACATAATAATGTAGAGTTATAATAAATTTGGAATCATATTTTCACTTTGATTATTATTCACTGTTGTTGGGTTGGTTGTTGTTTGATTTTGTTCTTAATCGCCACAACGATTACTTTCCTAGCTTGTTATGTGCAGTAGGCTAGGTGCATGTCAACAATGGTGCCATTGTTGGGGAAATGCAACAGTTTTTAGGGTAGAATTATACATAGTTGTTTATTTCTTTTAGTATTTGCCTTTTATATCTTCTTATGTATTTTACATAAATTGTTCTAATTAAATCTCTTGTTTGACTTTATTGTGAGGGCTCGTGGAGTGAAGGTGGATTTCGTAGGAGACTCGAGCCACCCAAGCAAGGCAGAGGCTAGGTCATTCAGACCAAGCCAACATGAGAGATCATCCATAGGAGAACATAGAGCTGAGGAGCAATATAGTTTAGTGTAGTGTAGATTTTATTTTTATTTTTGCGAGAGAGTGATTTTAAATATATAATTGTAATAATTAAACATTCTTAGGACACAGATTCTCATGGGTCTATTTTACCGAGTGATTGTTCACTTGGGGACCCAATTAGTTTTTATCTATTTTTATTGGTTCTATCTTTTATTCTCCCTATTTTCTCTTTATTTTATTTATTTCTCGTGCTTTGAGTTTTCCACTTTATTTTATACTTACATCTTCGTTGATTGAGTCCTCAGATTTAGGATTGCGTGACTCGGTAAACTTGGTCCACAACCTAATACATTGCATGTACCTATAGTCTATTATGCTTGGACTTAGTCAAATTAATCAGTTCTTCACATTAATAGCAATTCTTGTTCTAGGGTGATTCATCGAATGCATGTACATAAATTATGTTTAATTTATGTGCAGATCATATTGCATGTAGAGTGTTAGATCAAGGTATACATTTCTCACGATGCATGCATTCATATATTTCTCTCGCATCACCTGTTCAGTATCCATTCCCTTGTTTCATTGAACTTAGAATAAAAAAGGAAAAAGGAAAAATCGTTAGGTGTTTATTTAAAAAATTTCCAAAAAAGGTGAAAATCAAAAAAATAAAAAGGGATTTTTTTTAAAAAAACTTGACCATAATTAAAATCGATTAGTATATTGAGTGATGCATGAGCCTTAACGATTAGAGCTAAAAATCCAGCCCGGGTACTTCCTCGTTTATCACCTGGGCTTGTGAAGTAATAGAGCTTCTATCGGTGTGTGGGCAAGTAGGGCCAAATCCTCTTGCGGGTATGGTTTGAAATACATAGGGACACTACGACAACGGGAACCTATCTCATCATGGTTTATCTGAGTACCCTTCAGAGGAAATATCTGACGCTACATTGACTTCCTTTCTATTTATTTGTTTGAGTATCATGTCTAGATCTGATAACAAGGAGCTCAAAAAGTACATGCTACATGTTATAGAGGAAGTGAGAAGTACATGAGGCTTGGCTAGTAGTACTCACTCTCCTATAGGGGCAACACTAAGCTAAGTGTGAAAAGATTGCATGAAAAACAACAATAAAAATGATTAAGATAAAAAGCCGAACGCTCACAACTTCACGTGTTGTATTGGTGAATCCACCCTTGTTTTGTGTTTGACTGATTTTAGCTAAGGTCAAAGATCAAAAAATTTTGCGCACTTGTGCCATTTTCTTCACTTATTTTTATGACTTCTTTTCATTTTGCTCACTTTGAGCCTTTACTCATTTTCTCTTCACTCCATTCCTTGTTTATATCAATGTTCATAATTCCTCATCTTGCATTATTTTGATTCTCAAGATGGCAGATCAGGGATGGTTTTGTTCGGACTCCGTGAACACCCACATCAATTCCCTGGCTCCGACATCTGCAATAATTTGGGGCAATTCCAGAGAGACCGGTTCGGATTTTGCGAACCACTCTCGAGTCTCCCTGCTTCTTTCACCTAGGATTCGAGATGACTCTCTTCCCGAATTCTCTTCCTTTAGAATGTAAATAGACCAATCTCCATTCACATCTCCAACTCTAATAAAATTTAGGATTGACCCTAGTCTTGAGCATTTCTCATCATCTGGTGCCTGTTTCCAGTCTGATTAGGGCATGTTTCCACTTGCACCTGAAGAACCCAATATGGAATTCTTGTCTGATTCATACATAGATATGGCTGCTTAAAAAGGTAAGGCACAACAATAGAGCAGAACGAGGTCAATACACATATGCGCTCCTATATACAAGCGATCCAGCATCAGCTGACTGCACAAGCCAAGACTCATGCCACCTTCCAAAAGATACCCATGGAAATGAGAGAGACAGAGAACAGAGAGGAGGAGGAGAAGAGCACCATGCTGATGGACCCCATGGAGGGGTGAAGAGAGAAGAGAGGCTTCAAATCCCACACTTAATTAGACATACAATCCTAGTTCTAGCCAGGCCACTGATCCACGACACTTCAAGTTGAAGTTGCGGCTCTTGTCCCTTCTTCCCACTTTTCACGGGAACACAAATGAAGAACCGTATATCCACTTGCAAGAATTTAACCACATTGTGGAACTACTCATTACCCCAACATTCTATTGGAGTTTGTCAAGATGATCACTTTCCTGTTCAGCCTTAAGGACAATGCTTTATACTGGATAAATCATTTAGGGAAATTGGTAACGACCTCGGAGGAGATGAAGTTAGCTTTTCTCTACAAACTTTATCCCCTAGGTCATTTCAACGAGATGCATGCACATACTTCAAACTTCTCCCAACAACCCCACGAGCCCATTCATGAAGCGTGGGAGAGATTCAAAGATTTACAAAAGAAGGGCCCCCATCATGATATCCCGAGAACTAGTCTCGTCCAACACTTCTTTGGGGGCTTGAATCAAGAGAGTCAGAGGCTAGTTGATCCCTCCTGTGGAGGATCCCGCTTCAATAAAGATGAAGATGTTGTCTCGCAGATATTCGAAGAAATGGTCGAAGGAGAGGTCACACTATCTTCATCTACATCCTATCAGAAAACCATGCAGGTGCTTTACAAGAACATCAACATGGCAGCTATTGGACATATGAGCCCACGATGAGCCATTATGCAATAAATGTTGATGTAACTTACTCCTTAATCTGAAATGAAGAATAGTTAATTTACATAATAGGTGCCTTAGTACAATTAGGGTTATATACCATGGACATATTAATGATCATATATCTATTGATTCGAATTTTGAATCATAGATGCTGGTGCTTGGACGATATCTAAAGAGTTAGACTGAGGACTCATCAAGCACCGTTAAATGATTGTTAAGAAAAGATCTCCAACATGAGAAGAAGATGGCAATTATTCTCTAAAGGTTGATATCTAGCCGACCTCTTGATGCATGTCCTCAGCATAGGAATAGTGATGAAGTATAGAGTTTGGGCCTTAGCGCATCACGGAAGCATGAAGATCACATCGTATGAGATTGGAAGCGACTGCTCATACTAGTTACTCGGGGCAGTAGAATTTAAAAAATTTAAAGTGATGAAACCACATAATTCGAGATCACTTCTCGAATTATCTCATCAAGACCACAAATAAGATATATGAATACCTCTTGATGCATGTTGCGATCGAAGTCTCTAAAGTAAGAGACCGCCTATCTTAAGTCTAACTCGATGAAGGAGATGCTTGTGAGTGCATTGATGAGATGTGTCCTTCTCGTAATCCAAGATGTAGATCCAAGCAATGAGTCTCCTGATTTCATCACACGAAATTCTAGGTCTTCTTCACATGCAAGGATCACCAATGAAGACATAGATACACGAGCGGTCAAAGTGGCAGCATGACGGGGTAGCGACGATGACAAGTGTCTCTAGGGAAAGAAGTGGATGGCCACTCTCTATCTCTCTCGGGGGGGGGGGGGGGTGATGAGAATGAGAGAGAGAGATTATGAATTATGTGTTGTAAAAGAAGATCTAGGGTTGCCTCTTCTTTTATAATATTTTGGGAGTCCATGGATCACAATCTATACGCTAAAAAATTCAATGGTTGAGACTGATTTGTGTTTTCATTCAATGTCCATGATTTTATTGTATAAATTTAAAACAACAATTAATTTAAATTGAATTAAAATATTAAATAATTATCAATACAATTTAATTCAATCAAATCAATGTGCATAGAAGGATTATGAAAGAGGCAAGGCTTCTTCCAATTAAGGAGGAGGCCCACTCTTGATTTAGGACTCAAGGGTGGCCGTCCACCCTCCTTACATGGAAGGTGCCTTCCTCTTCATATTATGTAAGATTACAATCTCACATAATCCTTCATTATTTGCAACAACTTTTATTGCATATTATTTCACAAAAATAATTCTAAGTTATTTTGTGACAATGTCAATCATGTCATTGGAAATTTTGAATCATATTCACACCCAAAATAAAATGTAAATTGTATTTTCAATTAATTGTCCAATATGAATCCAATTCACATTAACATTTAATTTGTACTTACTATTTACAATTAGATCTCTCTAATATATTATAATTCACATTTACAATTTATATGATTAATATGGATATTACTATCCATATTATTCATATTCATGATAATTCAATCATATTTAGATATCTTGAATCATCATTCTCATGCATCTAAATAATATGAATCATATTCACATTATTCATGATAAATAAATCACATTTAATTATCTAACTCAATGCTCAAATATACAATTCAACAATGGAATTATTCTTCAAATCTTTCAAGAATAATATGCTTTCTCTGTGGATACTTGGAGATAAGGACACGATGATTGTACGCTCCACCTATAGTGACTTGGATATTGAGATCATATCTCAAATCCAGATCTCGGGGACCTCTCAAAGATGCTTGATTAAATCAAAGCAGTAAGTCTAATCTTCTCATTGCATCTGGATCATATTCAGATCAATATCCAACATTTGGACTATTATTAGGTTACTTCTCTATTGAGAGGAGTCACTAAAATCTAAACCTATTTCATCACTCCCTCGAAATGGAAGCGTCATGGTTATACAATCGTTTATGATCACATCACTCTCGAGTATTTCTAATACCCGTACATCCAACATACTGGAAGACCTAGAATAAACCCGAAGTTGAAGATCACTTTGAGACTGTCTTCTCCAAGGTTTTATCATTAAGATTCTCATTTGGTCATTGGGAGTTGGTATCGATCATATGCTTTCCAAAAGCATATACCATACCTACAAATTATCATCATGCTTCCAAAGCAAGACAACCATGCATGGAATTTGATTGGTCCTAATACCTCTTGAGTGAGCTCATGTCTTCCGGTTAAATAGTGAACCTGTATGATCCCTTCAAGAGATCGTAATCATATACCCTCGTATGCACACCTACTTGTCAGTGTATAGACCTTGTTTAGGTCATCAACCTATCAGTCCACCAAGTGTACATACTTAGACATATAGTAATACATCTGTCTCTGGTCAGAGGATGCATGCATATATCATGATAGTATACGACATAGGTCTTGACTATCTCGACTCGTTAAGTCAACTCCTTTACCTAAATTACCTACCATCTCAAAATCTCTATTCCTATTCAGAGGACCTACATCAAGAGGTCAGTTAGATATCAACCTTTAGAGAAGGATTGACATCTCCTTCTCAGGTTGGAGATCATCTCTTTACAATCATTTGATAGTGCTTGATGAGTCATCAGTCTAACTCTTTAGATATAATCCAAGCACTGACCTCTATGATTCAACCATTGAATCAACAGCTGTATGATCATTAGATGACCATAATACATAACCCTAATTGAGGGACTTTATAGTGCATTCATTCATTTAATCTCAGACAAGGAATGAAATAAATCAATAACCTTTATTGATATATCAAATATTACAATAACATTTATTGCAGAAATGGTTTGCCTCGAGCTCACATGGCTAACAAGAGATTCGAAGGTGTTAGATAAGTTAGGTCAAAGAGTTGACTTAACAAGATCGAGATAACCAAGACCTATATCATATACTGTCAGATATAGTCATGCATCCTCTGACCGGAGACAAATGTATTGCTATATGTTTGAATATGTACATTTGGCGGACCATTAGGTTGATGATCTAATCAAGGTCTATACACCAACGAGATGGTGTGCATATGAGGGTAGATGAGTAATACGATCTCTCAAAGGGATCATATTGGTTTACTACTGAACCGAAAGATATGCACTCACTCATGAGGTATTGGTACCGATCAAATTCCATGCATGGTCATCTTACTTTGGAAGCATGACAAGAATTTGTACGTACGATATATGCTTTTGGAAAGCATATGATCGATACCAACTCCCAATGACCGAATGAGGAACTTAATGATAAAACACTGAGGAAGACAATTAAAAGGTGATCTAAAACTTCGGGTTTATTCTAGGTCTTTCAATATGCAGGATGTACGGGTATTATGAATACTCAAGGGTGATGCGATCATAAACGATTGTATAACCATGACACTTCCATTCCTGAGTGATGAAACATGTTCGGATTTTAGTGACTCTTCCCAGTAGATAAGTTATTTAATCTCAGTCTAAATGTTGGACATTGATCTGAATACGATTCAGATTCAATGAGAAGATTAGATTTACGTCTTTGTTTCAAGAAAGCATTTTTGAGAGGTCCCTGGGATCGAGATTTGAGATATGATCTCAACATCCAAGTAACTATACGTGGAATGTACAATTATCCTGTCCTTATCTCCAAATATCCGCAGAGAAAGTGCATTATTCTTGAAAGAGTTTGTAAATAATTCCATTATTGAAAATATATCGAACATTGGAAAATTGATAATTAAGTATGATTTAGTTATCATGAATAGTATGAATATGATTAATATTATTTAGATATATGAAAATGGAGATCCAAGATAATTAAATATGATTTAGTTATCAAGGATATGAATAATGTGGATATGACTATCCATTAATCATTAATCATATATATTGTAAATATGATTTATTATATATTAGAGAGAGCAAATTGCACATAGTATTTATGAATTAAATGTTGATGTGAATTGGATTTACATTGGATAATAATAAAAATACAATTTATATTTTATTTTGGATGTGTGAATATGATTCACATTTTTTCAATGACATGATTGAAATATTCACAAAATAATTTAGAATTAATTTTGTGAATTAATTTACAAAATTTTTTTTGCAATTAATAAAGGATTATGTGATATAATATCTCACATAATTGGAAGAAGGATAACACCTTCCAGTTATGGAGGGTGAACGACCGCCCTTTGACTCCTAAAATCAAGGGTCGTTCACTCCAATGTTGGAAGGTGGCTAGCCTCCTTCCATATCCTTCTATGCATATTGATTTAATTGAATTAATTATATTGATGATAACTCAATATATATAATTTGATTTAAATTAATTGTTGTTGCATTTTATGCAATAAAATCACGACCATTGATAGAAAGTACAAAACAATCTCAACCATTATTTTTTCGTAGCTCATGGATTGTGATCCATGAACTTCCAAATATTATAAAAGAAGAGACAACCCTAGCTCTTCTTTGACAACACAATTGCAATAGAACTCTCTCTCTCTCATTCTCATCACAAACCCCCCTTTCTCTTTCAAGAGTGTTCGTCCACCCCCTTGACATAGAGAGTGTCATCGTCATCACTACATCGTCGTGTTGTTGCTTCGTCTGCTCGTGGATTTCTATCTTCTTCGGTTCTTATCTCTCATGAAGAAGACATCAGATTTCAAGAGATGAAATCAGGAGATTCATTGCTTGTATTTTGGACTTAGATTACGAGAAGAACACGTCTCATCCACGCGCTCGCAAGGGTCTCCTCCGTCGGGTCAGCCTTGAGATAGGACGTCTCTTTCTTTAGAGATATTGATTGCAACCACACTTTCAGAGGTATTCCTATATCTTCTTTGTGGTCTTGATGAAATGATTTCAGAATTGTTCTCAAATCATGTAGTTTCATCTCTTTAATTTTTTTAAATTATGTTGTCCTGAGAAACTAGTATGACTAGTTGCTCTCGATCCATTAGATGTAATCTTCATGCTTCCATGATACTGTAAGGCCTAAACCCTAGCCTTCAAGTGGTATTAGAGCTAGGTTAAAGGTCTTGGATATGATCCAAACCCTTCGAGAATAAGGTTTTGCATATTGGATGAGCGGGGACTCATGATTTGTGCATATGATGCCGTTTGTTTTTCACTAAATGGAAACCCCTTGTTTATGCACAGTTTGGACATATTTCTTGGTTATTAAAATGTATTTAGAATGTATAAATATGTCCCAAAAATAATAGTCGATTGTTGGCACCAAAAGTTTATGAATTAAAATTCGAAAAGTTCCCATGTTGAAATAGTTTTTGCATGTATTCACAGATCTGTAAGAAATTAATTTCTGCTTACTATTTTCACCTCATGAAATATGAAATAAATACTAGAATTAAGTAAAGAATCAAATCAGCAAATCACTCGAATTTATTTCGTACGAGTCCGTCTCTGTTTACCCAAGATATTCCATATTTAGTACAGATCGGTCAGATGATGATTGGATCACCAAGTCTTCTTGCTTAATGTGTTTATTATTCAATGAAAATCATGAAAATTATGAATTTGACTTGATTAAAATTGATGTTTAACATTTATGAAAATAATTTATTAAACATCAATGGCCATTGAACTATGTTTCATGATAAAACTCTAGTTTATTCTATAATAGGTTTGAAGGATATGGTTTACACCTTAGCGCATCACGGGAGCATGAAGATTGCATCATATGTGTAAGAGCAACTAGTCATACTAGTTGCTCAAGGCAACATAAATAAAAAAAAACTTAAATAATAAAATCACATGATTCGAGAACACATCTCAAGTC
Source organism: Ottelia alismoides (assembly GCA_037367405.1). NCBI lineage: Eukaryota > Viridiplantae > Streptophyta > Magnoliopsida > Alismatales > Hydrocharitaceae > Ottelia > Ottelia alismoides. The sequence continues at coordinate 139,121 of JAZKJV010001710.1, forward strand.
GTTTCATCAAGATCACCAATGGGTTAAAAGGAATACCTCTTGAAGCGTGGTTGCGATCGTCAATCTCTAAAGTAAGAGATTCTCCTGTCTCAAGTCTGATCCAACGAAGGTCGCACTTGCGGGCACATTGATGAGACACATGCATCCCACAATCCATATTGATGATCTAATCTTGGATTCTAATGACTTCGTCTCATGAAATCCGACGTCTTCTTCATGAACTAGATGCATCGAAGAAGACGGAAATCCACAAGTAGATGATCGGGCAATACAACGACGACGCGCCGGCTACAAGGTTCTCTAGGTCAACATGTGGGCGGCCACAAGTTGAGAAAGAGAGAGAGAGAGAGATAGAGTGGACAACTATGAGAGAGAGTTTGCTCTTGCAATGTATGTTGTGTATGTGTGAAAGAAAAGGCTAGGTCTACCCTTTCTTTTATACGAAATTGGATGGTGGAGATGCACTCTTATTTCAAATCAATCGTTGAGATTATTGTTGCAAAAATTTGCAACAACAATTAATTTAATTTAAAAGAAAATAAATATATTTTAAATAATCTTAACATTCTTAATTAAATGAAAAATCCTCAAATGAAATAGGACTAGAGGGCCTCCTTCCGTGTAAGGAAAAGGAGATAGATGTCTTCCCCTTAAAAATGGTGGACGACCACCTTGATTGGAAGAGAAAATATCTCTCCAATTCAAATACTTATTATTACATTAAGTCTTATTTTTTGGAATCTTTTGTCAACAAAATATCATCAAATAATTATTGCAAATTGTTTGTGATAATTTCAAACAATAACTATTGATAATTATGAATCGAATTCATCCTCCCAATAAAATGTAAATTACATTTACAATTACATGTACAATGTGAATCCAATTCACATCAACATTTAATTCATAAATCTTATTTGCAATTAACTCTCTTTAATATATTACAAATCATATTTATAATATTTATGATTATTATGGATAGTAATATCTACATTAATCATATCTTTGATAATTAAATCATATTTAATTATCTCAGAGAATTCATATCATATGTTCAAATAACATGAATCATATATTCATGGTAATTAAATCACATTTAAGTATCAATTTTCCTCAATGCTCAGATACATTATGAACGTATTCTTGAACTCTTTCAAGAATAATGCGCTTTCTCCGCGGATACTTGGAGATAAGGTCATGGCATTTGTACGTCCACGTATAGTGACTTTGATATTGAGATTATATCTCAAATCTATATTAAGGGGATCTCTCAATGATGTTTATTAAATCAAATCCATAAATCTAATCTTTTCATTGCATCTGAATCGTATTGAGATCAATGTCCAACATTTGGGCTAAGATCGAATTACTTCTCTATTAAGAGGAGTCACTAAAATCAAAACATGTTTCATCACTCCCTCAGAATGGAAGTCACAGTTATACAATCATTTACGATCACATAACCTTAGAGTATTCCTAATAATTATACATCCTGCATACTGGAAGACGTATAATAAACCCGAGGTTTTGGATCATTTTTAGATTGTATTCTTCAGGGATTTATCATTAAGATTCTCATTTGATCATTGGGAGTTCGTACCGATCATATACTTTCCAAAAACATATATCATACCAAGATAACGATCATATACTTTCCAAAAGTATATATCATACCTTCAAATTCAGTCAAGATTCCTAAGAGAGACGATCGTGCATGAAATTTGATCCCAATATCTCATGAGTGAGCTCATGTCTTTAGGTTCGGTAATGAACCTGTATGATCCATTTGAGAGATCATATCACTCATATGCCCTAGTATGCACACTAGCTCGCCGGTGTGTAGACCTTGATTAGATCATCAACCTATCGATCTGTCAAATGTACATACTTAAACATATAGCAACACATTTGTCTCCAGTCAGAGGATGCATGCCTATATCATGACAATATAGGCATAGGTCTTGGTTATCTCAATCTCATTAAGTCAACTCTTTGACCTAACTTATCTAACACCTCTGAATCTTTATTCCTACACAGAGGACATGCATCAAGAGGTTGGTTAGATATCCGCCTTTAGAGAAGAATTTCCATCTTCTTCTCAGACTGGAGATCCTCTTTTAATAATTATTTAACGGTGCTTGATGAGTCCTCAATCTAACTCTTTAGATATCATCTAGCACCAACCTCTATGATTCAACATTTTGAATCAACAATTGTATGATCATTAAGATAGCCATGGTACATAACTCTAATTATATTAAGAAACCTATAATGCAAATTAGTTAATCTTCATTGCAGATCAGAGAATGATTTACAATAACATTTATTGCAAAATGGCTCGCTGTGGGCTCATATGTCCAACAATCTCCCACTAGCCCAAGAGCCATTAATGGACTAATCTATTAAACCCACACTCATGTGATAATCAAAAGCTATTTAGAAAAAATAACTTGGTGAGCTTACTAGTTACTTTATTCCTGAAAGACTATGCCAAGTCCTTTTACATACATGCATATCTCCTAGTAACCATGCTCGCACCCAATGTGAATGTTGCATCTTATGCTACCAATACTCAATTTTGTTAAAGCAATTAAAGTGTCTTTGGCACTACAATTCAATATTCATTATAACCAGTAAGTAATTTTCATTATCCTTATTAGAATACTCTTATTTCCATTAGATCTCTATCTCCTTAGACTAAGACCCAATTTTATGTCATGTAAGGCATCTATAGTTAAGACCTTTTAGATCACTATCTATAAAGTCTTAAGTTCTTGAATATAAGACTTTGAGATCACTATCTCAAAAGTCTTGTCCTCTTTGAAGGCATTTTTATCTCTGCATATAAGTGTTTTATTCTCCATAGTAGGATTAGTGATAGTTTACTACTCCCACTGCATGACAGACATCTGGCTTTAATATACATCCAGCATGCACCACGCTCCCTATAGCTGATGCACAAGGGCATGCAACTTTAGGATTCACATCATCAAACACTTTGAGATGTTATCCCTTCAGATAGTTAGTACCAAGCCTTCCTTGGATTTTCCAAAAAAATGGAATATGTCCAAGATGTACCACTAATGTAATAATCCAAATGCTCTTTTCTATTTGATTCGGAACAACTTGAGAACTAAGATCTAATAGGTATCCTTGAGATGTTTCATCTCAAGATACAGAACAACCATATTATAAAACACTTATTATCATCCTTATATCATTCCAAATGATTAGGATTTTATCTACATTTAACATGATGACTACAATGGCCCTCCTACTAAGATTCGCACGGTTCATCAAGATTCTATAAGAAATTATAACCTTTATAACTTCAACTAACCTGATGTTCCAATAGCAAGAAGCTTATCTGAGTCCATAGATTGAGTTCTTCAGCTTTCACACCTTTCTTTCCACAATTACGAAGTCCTGGGGCTACTTCATATGAATATCCCTGTTGAGGTATTCATTGAGGAATGCAATATTGACTTCCATCTTACATATGTCATAGTCAAGTTGTGTAGCTTTAGTTAGCAATGTTCTGATGGGTTTAAGCACGGTCACTAAAGATTAAGTATCATCGTAAGCGATGTCTTCTCTTCATATGTATCTTGTGGATATAAGCCGTGCTTTGAAGGTCTCTACCTTCTCATCAGGTTCCCTCTTTCTCTTGAAGATCCATTTACACCTAACAGATCTCACACTTATAGGTGGATCCTTGATGGTCCATACACAACACATGTGTATGAAGTCTACTTTAGACTTTATTGCTAACATCCATGTTTCCATGTCATGATCCTCAGAAGCTTCATCATATGAAGTTAGATCATTGTCAGACTTATCTGACACATGGAATCCATAACTTTGAAGAGGTATGAGTGTTTCATCTTCAATTGTCCTTTTAGTTTCTGATTTCAGGAGCCACATTATCTTCTCAAGATTCAATGAGTCTCTTTACTTTATTTTCATCTTGATTCTCAAGAAAGTCATCCTCTAAGAATCATATCCTTAGAGATGCAATCTTTTAAGAATATCAAGGTCATAAAGTAGGTATCCAATACCAATCTTTATATTCCTAATGAATTACCACTCTTTGGTGCTAGATTCCATCTTACTTGCATATATGATATGATCATGGACCAAGCAACCCTAAATCCTCAAGTGTCCAACACTGGGATAGGTTCCAAAACATAGCTTATGAGGGTTTGGGGTTCAGATTAGCATGGAATCTTATAAAGGATATATATTGTAGTACATATATACCTAAAAACTAAGAGATAATTATGATAATAATCATCATTGGTCAAATCATGTCATACATGATCCGATTGCATCTCCCTACAACTCTATTGGGTTTAGGCTATTAGGAGGAGTGGGATAGGAATTATATTCCTTTTTTATAAGGTATTCCCTAAATTTATCTAATAGGTACTTACTAACTTGGTTAAATCAAACTCATTTCATCTTCCTTATAACTTTGGTTCTCAACCAAATTTGTGAAATATTTGAACATTTCAAAGGTTTCTAATGTGAAAGAAAGAAATCTCATATCACAACAATCATTAATAAATATCACATATCATTTATTATGATATAGCTGATCTACATATATCACTATGTATAAGAACATGAATACCTATGCATCTTACACCATTCCCAGAGAAGGGTGAACCAGACATTTTACTTTTGAGTCGCTATTCATAAGTATGTAAGTTTTGAACCTTCAAACAATCTAAAGTTCAATATCTTACTAGTCTTTTGATCTTATCAATAGACATATGTCCAAGGATTGGTGCTAGATCATTGTCAAATGATATTTAACCTCCTTTTGATCCTCTAAGATTTAATTTTTCAGTATTTAGAAATGTTAATGAACCATTCATTAATTTTCTAATTTAGTGGAGTTCTCTAGATGTTAAACTACTATCTGAAATATATCCATCATAACTCTTTATGATAGGTCTATTATAGAATGCATGTTTATTTCCAACATTTAAAAATAAACAATGAATGTATTCTAATATCTAGGTCATAGAGATATTCTCTAAGGCTAGGGGCTTTCCCACTAAAAATATGTAGTGTATCTATCCAATGGAGATTGTTGCAAAAATTGCATCAATATCCATGTGGATGACTATTAAACTTTAAGATCAAATTTTCTAGTCTTCTAAAACACATGCAACTAATTGCAGGTATTATTAGAATAATGAGATACAATTATTAGACTTTGATCTTATCGAATAAGAAAGTCAGTTTCAATGATTATATGTATAGTATGATATAATGATGCATTATCCGAGTCCTTCTCTAAGGATCCTAGACAGTCTAGATACTCATACCATTAATACATTAGCTTGTTATAGTATTAGCATTCATCCAACTCTTTGGATGTCATATATGTGGAAATTATAGAAGTACAATCAACTCTTTGATTTTTCTTCTCACTTGTGTCAGACCCATGCTTCCACTGTGCTTCCTTCATCTATAAACAACCATTGCTCAAGACATAGGATCTCTTATGATTAACTCAAAAGATTTCAATATAAGATTTCAATATAAGAGTATTTCAACATTTATATGTGCTTCATTCAATTCATACAATATGAACATTATGAAGCTTCATGAAATACTAGAGTACATATAGTAAAATGATGAAACTTATCATATCTGCATCCATGTCAACTCTTAAAGACTTCGGTTCAGGCATGTACTAAAAAATTTTGAGTACATCATCGTTTGTCGAGCCACCATTTTGCATAATGCAGTGAACCATGTCATTCATGATTAAATACCAAGATCACATATGTATGAACATCTTCTTTAATTTTATAAGGATTTTGATAATTATGATCATCATCGGCATGATACTTCCAAAGCACATTCGATGAGAGATCAAGACTACAGAGACATAAAAACCCAAGGTTCTTGTCGTGTTGTCTATTTAATTGTCATTCCTCATTATTATGAGGAAACTTGCACATTGCAACCACATACATTATGTGTTCAACTACAAGTACAATATCTTGATCATGGATCCAATCCATGATATTTTGCTTGTAATTATTGAGTATAGTTTTGAGTAGGTTTAATGCAGGTTATCTGAAATAAAATAATTTATATAAATACATATTTTACTTTGATTAAGAATTTTATATCAAAGTTGTCATGCCTTGTCAACTCTGAAAGTTCTTACCTTATTCACATTCAAAGTAAGAGACATACTTACCATTATATCTCAATCAAGATATATGATCTCCTTCTTACCTTTGTTGCATTCCAATAATATGAGAAACTACAATGTGGATAAAATGAAGCGGGAACTCATTCCGCCTTGGAAGTCCAACTAACATTTCCCAATTCGGTTTTAACACCTAATACCACCACCCCTAAGATGATGTTGAACCGTTGTTAACTAAATCAACCGTCAACTGGAATAGAGCTCGCTATGCGCAATTCAATATCATCCCAATAATATAAGGAACTAATATTGAGGTCACTATGCATACGACCTCAGTCTTTCGAGAAGTAAAGATCCTGATCCATGTGTGCTTGTATGTAGGAGCTGTCATTCGAACATGCATCTCTAGCATACGATCCATGGTAACGGAACCATTCACCTTGACGAGAGATCATGGATGCCATTTATATGATCCTCCATATTCCATTCAAATTTTAATTATTATTGCGAATCATATTTATAAATTAATTCTTCCAAGGGAATTGCATATCTATTCATAATAGAATGTTTATTTTAATTAGATAAAATTATTTTAATCATATTAAATCGATTATTAATCCGATCATTCAACCAACAAACAATTAGAGTTTGCTTGATATTATCATATGGTATAAGATCTTACTAGTAAGTATTATTTTGTATTTTACTTATTAGAGTACAACTTGACTTACTAATATTATTCTTTCCTCCGAAATGGATCTATCCAGTACACTCGAGTTATGCTGGGAGGGAGCATTTCCTTGACATATAAAGGGCTAATTAGTAAACCAAGCTAGCATACACGGACTAGACACCTTCACCATTCCGATTGAGAACAACATAAAATAATGCCAATGTGTTTGCGATTTTATCGATCAATTTTGATGACCGTCATTATACTATATAGTAATCACTCAAAGATTTAAACATATTTAAAATAATTTAAGGATCATAAATTTATAGTTATATCAAGCAAATGTGTTCTTAGTTTTGCATGTAAAAGTTATCCTACAATTATTGTAGGATAAACTAGAGTTTTATCATGAAAGATTCATTCAATGGTGACCGATGTTTAATCAATTATCTCCATAAATATTAAGTATCAACTAATAATAGTAAATTCCAAATTTCCTTGAATTACGGTGTATTATAAACACAATAAGTGAGAAGACTTGATGATCTAATAATCATCAGACCTATCACCACTAAATATGGAATATCGAGAGCAAACTGAGTCTTAATAACGAGAAATAAATTCGATTGTTTACTGGTCTAATTCTATACTTAATCATGTTATTTATATCATGATTCATGATAGGAAAATATAATAAAAAATTAATTTCTTATAGATCCATAAATACATGCAAAAATAAATTTATTGCGGGAAGGATTCTAATATTTATTCAAGCACTTTTGGTGCCAATACTTGTCCATTGTTTTGGGGACATATTTAGACAATCTAAATACATTTTATGATCTGAAAAATTCATCCAAAGAATGCTCAAAAAGTGGCTTTTCATCTTAGAGAAAAATAATTCGAAACACGCATCTTATGCACGAACAACGAGTCCCCACGCATCCGATATACAAAACCTTATTCCCTATGATTTTGTATCACATCCAAGACCTTTGACCAAGGTTGTGATACTACTTGAAGGTAGGGTTTGGGCCATAGCGTATCACGGAAGCATGAAGATCACACCATATACGATCAAGAGCGACTAGTCATACTAGTTGCTTGGGGCAACAGAAATTGAAAATTTTTAAATGATGAAACCACATAATTAGAGAATACTTCTCAAATCTTTTCATCAAGATCACATATGGGTTCAAAGGAATACCTTTTGAAGCGTGGTTGCGATCGTCAATCTCTAAGGTAATAGATTCTTCTGTCTCAAGTCGGATCCAACGAAGGACGCACTTGCGGGCACGTTGATGAGATACATGCATCCCACAATCCATGTTCATGATCCAATCTTGGAGTTTCCTTATTTTGTCTCGATGTCTTCTTCGCGAGCGAGATGCATCGAAGAAGATGGAGATCCGCGGGTAGACGATCCGGCAACACAACAACGATGCAGCAACTACGAGGTTTTGTAGGTCAACATGTGAATGGCCACAAGTTTAGAAAGAGAGAGAGCGTGGCCGGCTATGAGAGAGAGAGAGTTTGCTATTTCAATGTATGTTGTGTATGTATGAAAGAAAACACTAGGTGTACCCTTTCTTTTATACAAAATTGGTTGGTAGAGATACACTCCTAATTCAAATCAATGGTTGAGATTATTGTTGCAAAAATTTTCAACCACAATTAGTTTAAAAGAAAACAAATATGTTGTAAATAATCTCAACATGTTTAGTTTCAGTTAAATAAAAAATCTCCCAAATGAAATAGGACTAGAGAGCCTCCTTCCATGTAAGGGAAAATGAGATAGCCTCCTTTCCTTAAACATGGTGGACATCCACCTTGATTGGAGAGAGAAAATCTCTCTCCAATTATAATGTAATCTTATTACATTAAGTCTTATTTCATGAAATCTTTTGTCAACAAAATATCACCAATAATTATTGCAAATTATTTGTGATAATTGCAAACAAAAATCATTGACAATTATGAATCAAATTCAACCACCCAATAAAATGTAAATTGCATTAACATAACAATTAATTATATAATGTGAATCCAATTCACATCAACAATTAATTCGAAAATCTTATTTACAATTAACTCTCTTTAATATATAATAAATTACATTTATAATATTTATGATTATTATGATAGTAGTATCCACATTAATCACATCTTTGATAATTAAATCATATTTTATTATCTCAGATAACTCTTCTCATATGTCCAAATAATATGAGTCATATTCATATTATTCATGAAAATTAAATATCACATTTAACTATCAATTTTCCTTAATGCTCAGATGCATTATCAACAATGAAATTATTCTTGAACTCTTTCAAGAATAATGCACTTTCTACGAATATACTTGGAGATAAGGACATGACGATTGTACGTTCCATGTAAAGTGACATGGATATTGCGATCATATTTCAAATCCAGATCAAGGGATGTTTGATTAAATCAAAGTCATAAATCTAATCTTCTTATTACATTTGAATCGTATTCACATCAATGTCCAACATTTGGACTAAGATCGGATTACTTCTTTTTGAAAGGAGTCACTAAAATCCAAACTTGTTTCATCACTCCCTCGGAATGGAAGTTTCGCGATTATACAATCGTTTATGATCACATCACCTTCGAGTATTCCTAATACTTGTACATCATGCATACTGGAAGACCTAAAATAAACCCGAAGTTTTAGATCATTTTTAGACTGTCTTCTTCATGGTTTTATCATTAAGTTTCTCATTTGATCATTGGGAGTTCATACCAATGATATACTTTCCAAAAGTATATATCATACCAAGGTATCGATCATATACCTTCCAAAAGTATATATCATACCTTCAAATTCAGTCAAGCTTCCAAAGCAAGATAACCGTGCACGAAATTTGATCCCGATATCTCATGAGTGAACTCATGTCTTCCGGTTTAGTAGTGAACATGTATGATCCCTTTGAGAGATTGTATCATTAATATTCCCTTGTATGCACACCAGGTCATCGATGTATAAACCTTGATTAGATCATCAACCTATTGGTCTGCCAAATGTACATACTTAAACATATAGCAACACATCTGTCTCTAGTTAGATGATGTGTGCCTATATCATGACAGTATACGACATAGATCTTGGTTATCTCCATCTCGTTAAGTCAGCTCTTTGACCTAACTTATATAACACCTCTGAATCTCTATTCTTATGCAGCAGACCTGCATCAAGAGGTCGGTTAGATATCAACCTTTAGAGAATAATTGTCATTTTCTTATCGGGCTGGAGATCCTCTCTTAACAATCATTTGACGATGCTTGATGAGTCCTCAATCTAACTCTTTAGATATCATCCAAGCACCGGCATGTATGATTCAACATTTTGAATCAACAGTTGTATGATCATTAAGATGGCCATGGGACATAACCCTAATTATACCAAGGAACCTATAATGCAAACTAGTTATTCTACATTTCAGATCAGGATATGATTTGCAATAACATTTATTGCAATATGGCTTGTCGTAGGGTCGTATGCCCAACAAGTTGTAGGATAACTTTTACGTGCAAAATCGAGAACATGTTTTCTTAATATTCTTATAAATTTAGGATCTCAAAAATATTTTAAGATGCCTAATATTTTTGAGTGGTTACTATATATTGTATAATGTCGGCCATCAAAGCTGATCGATAAAATTGTAAGTACATTGAAATTATTTTCTATTATTCTCAATTGGAATGGTGAAGTTGTCTAGTCCGGGTATGCCAGCTTAGTTTCTTAATTAAAGTGTTGCATGTCAAGGAAATGCTCCCTCCCAGCATAACTCGAATGTACTGACTAGATCCACTTTAGTGGAAAGAATTATAAGAGTAAGTCAAGTTGTAGCCTAATTATTAAAATACAAAATAATATGTACTTGTGAAGATGTATATTATATAGTAATATCAACCAAACCTTAATTGTTTATTGGTTGATTGAATTGGATTGTTGATTAATTTAATATGAATAAATTAATTAGATCCAATTGAAAATAAACACTCCATTGTAATTCCCTTAGAAGAACTAATCGTAGTGAATATGATTCATAATGATTAATTAAAATTTGAATGGGATATGTAGGATCATATAAATAACATCCACGATCTCCCGTCAAGGTGAAGGGTTCCGTCATCATGGACTGTATGCTGGAGATGCCTATCCGAAGTTACAGATCATGCATACAAGCGCACATGGATCATGCTCTTTGCTTCTCAAAAGAGTAAGACCGTATACGTAGTGACCCTAATATCGGTTCCCCATACTATTGAGGAAATATTGGATTGGACTTAGCGAATTCTATTACTGTTTACATTTGATCTAATTAACAATAAGTCAACATCACCTTAGGGGTGGTGGGACTGGGTGTTAAAGATTGAATAGGAAAATACAAGTTGGACTTGCAAGGCGGAATGAGTTCCCACTTCTATTTATCCGAGTTACAGTTTCTCATATTATTAGGATGTAACAAAGGTAAAAAGGTGAATCAGATCTTGCTAGAGATATATCAGTAAATATATCTCTTACTCTGAAAGTGAATAAGGGAATGAACTTTCAGAGTTTAAAACACAAGACAACTTTAATTTAAAATATTAATATCCTTAATCAAAGTAAAATATATTTATGAAAATTATCTTATTTCAGATAACCTTCATTAAATCCACTCATAACTATACTCAACATAACCAATATAATATCATGGATTGGATCCATGATTAAGATGTAGTACATGCAATTGGATACATAATGTATGTGGTTGCAATGTGCAAGTTTCCTCACGATTATGATGATTGACAATTAAATAGATAATGGGACAACAACCTATGGTTTGTGTGTCTCTAAAGTCTTGATCTCTCATCGAGTGTGCTTTGGAAGTAACATATTCGTGATGATCACAATTGTCAAGATCATTCTTAACAACCCAAGAAGATGTTTTGGCAAACATATGTGCTCTCAACATTTAATCATGAATGACATGGTTCACTACATTATGCAGAATGGTGGCTCGATAAGAGATGATGTACACAAAATATTTGAGTACCTTCATGAACTTTTCCTTTTGAGTTAGGATGAGTGTGGATATGATGAATGTCATCATTTTGTTATCTCTATTCGAGTCTTTCATGATGCATAATATTATTCATATTGTATGAATAGGATGGATCAAGAATAAATGTTGAAATACTCTTACATTGAAGTCTCTTGAGGATATGTTTAATTTAAGAGATCCTTTGCCTTAAGAAATGATTGTTAAGTATTAAAGAAGCGTAGTGGAAGCATGGATCTGACCCATGTAAGAAGGAGAGTCCGAGTTGATTGTACTTCTGTGACTTCCATACATATGACATCCAAAGGGTTGGATGAATGCCAATACTACAACAAGCCAATGTAATGATAGTATTACTATGTAGACTATCTGAAATCCTTAGAGAAGGACCATGAAAGTGCATCAGGATATTCTACAACTACATATCATCATTAAAATTGACTACTTATTAGATAAGATTAAAAGTCTTATAATTGTATCTCCTTCTTCTAAAGACACTTGCAATTAGTTGCATATGTTTTAGATGACTGGAAAATTTGATCTTAAGGTTTATAGTCATCCACATCGGAGTTGATGCAATTGTTGCAACAATCTCCGTCGGATAGAAATACTACATATTTTCAGTGGGAGAACCATCAATCTTAGAGAATGTCTCTATGACCTAGATATTAGAATACATTCATTGTTTATTTCTAAATTTGTTAGAAATGGACATACCTTATGGAATAGACCTAGCATAAAGAGATGATGGATATATTTATGATATTAATCTAACATCTAGACGATTCTATTAAATTCGAATATTAATGAATAGTTCACTACCATTTCTAATACTAAATATTTAAACCCTAAAAGATCAACAAGAGAATGAATATCATTTGACAATGATTTGGCACCGAGACTTGGACATATTTCTATTTATAAGATCAATAGACTAGTAAGAGATGGAACTTTAGAATGTCTAGAAATTCAAATATTGCATACTTGTGAATATTGTATTCAAAGTTAAAATGTATGATGCACCCTTCTCTGGGAATGGTGTAAGATGTTGAGGTATTCAAGGCCACATACATATTGAGGAATGTGGACCCTCTATACCAAAATGAACACCAATGATATTTGATATCCATTAATTATTATCCATGATATGAGATTTCTTCCTTTTCCCATTAGAAACCTTTGAAATGTTCAAAGATTTCATAATTTTGGTTGAGAACCAAAGTTATAAGGAAGATGAAAAGAATTTGATCTAACCCAGATAGCCAGTACCTATAAGCTGAATTCAAGGAATACCTTATAAAGAAAGTAATATCATTCTTATCTCACTCCTCTTAATGCATATCAGCTCAATGGAGTTGTAAGGGTATGCAATTGGATCATGTTAGTCATGATCTGATCAATGATGCCACCTAGCATAATTTCCTCTTAGTTTCTATATATATATATATGTAGAAGTGACTGCAATATATATCCTTAATAAGATTCCATGCAAATATGAACCCAAAAATCCTCGTGAGCTATGGTTTGGAACCTAGATTAGTGTCAGACACTAGAGGATTCAAGGGTTACTTGGTCCGTGCTATAACATGGATGCAAGAAAGCTGGAATCTTGCACTTAGGAGTGCTATTTCATTAGAAAAATAAAAGATGGTATTGGATAACTGCTTTATAACCTTGGTATTCTTAAAAGATTTCATCTCTAAGAATTTGATTTTAAAAGGGTGACTTTCTGAGAATCGAGATAAGAATGAAGTAAAGGGACTCATTGGATCTTGAGAGGATAACAAGGCTCTTAGAATTTGAAACTAAAAGGATAATAAAAAGATGAAATACTCATACCTCTTCAAATCAGTTTGAAGGTGGTAAGATCACCTAGAGGCTATGGATTCCTTGTGTTAGAAAAATCTGACAATGATCGAACTTCATATGATGAAGCTTTTGTAGATCATGACATGGAAAGATGGATGTTAGCAATAAAGTCTAAAGTAAACTTCATACACAAGTGTTGTGTATGGACCCTCGAGGATCCACCTATCGTATCAAACCCATTAGGTGTAAATGGATCTTCAAGAGAAAGAGAGAACCTGATGAGAAGGTAGAGATCTTCAAAGCACAACTCGTATCCAAGAGCTACACATATAAAGAAGACATCGCTTGTGATGAGACTTGATTTCTAGTAACCATGCTTAAACCCATCCGAATATTGCTAATTATAACTAACACAACTAGACTATGACATATATAAGACGGAAGTCAAGATTGCATTACTCAATGAATACTTTAACAAGGATATTCATATGAAGTAGCCCCATGGCTTCATGGTTGAAGAATGCAAGGTGTGCAAATTAGGGAACTCTATCAATAGACTCAGATAAGCTTCTTGTAGTTAGAACAATAAATTTAATGAATATATAAAGGTTATGATTGCAGATAGAATCTTGATGAATCACGTGAAGCTTAGTGGGAGTGCCATTGTGTTCATCGTGCTAAATGTAGATAACGTCCTAATCATTTGGAATAATATAAGGATAGTATAAATGTTTTATGATCTGATTGTTCTATACCTTGAGATATGACCTCAAGAATACCTCTTATATCTTAGTTCTGAAGTTGTTCAAAAGCAAAGAGAAGAGGGATTTGGGACCATCACATTAGCAGTACACCTTAGACATATTTCATTTTTTGGAAAACTCCAAGGAAAGCTTCTTTCCCTTAAGATATGGAAATGACCTATCTAAAGAGATAGCACCTCAAAGACTCGAGAATGTGAATGTCAAAGCTACATGCCATAGTGCAACAACTATGGGAAGCTCAGTGTATGATAGACGTGAACAAAAGGCCATATGTATGCCATGTTGCGGGAGTAGTAAAATGTTACCAATCCTACTATGGATATAAAACACTAAATTGCAACAATAATCAACATCTTCAATGGCACAAAAGTTTTGAGATAATGATCTCAAAGTTTTTAAAAAATTAAGACTTTATATATAATGATCTAAAATGTCTTACCTATAGACACCTTACTTAAGACTATGTCTTAATCTAAGGAGATAGAGATATCCAGGAATAATGGTATCACTTACTGGTTATAATAATTATCGAGTTATAGTGGAAAAGGTATAATAACTACTTTAACAAGATTGAGTATTGGTTTCATAAGATGGAACGTTTACATTGGATGTGAGCGCCATTACTTGGGCATATTCTAGTCTGTAAAAGGACTTGACATAGTCTCTCGAGAATAGAGTTACTAGTCAACTTACAAAAGCTATTTTTTATAAATAACTTATGATTAACACATGAGTGTGGATTTAAATATTATCCTATTTAATGGTTTGGGCTAGTGGGAGATTGTTGGACATGCGAGCCCACAAGGAACCATTATGCAATAAATGTTATTTCAATCCACTCTTTAATATGAAATGAAGAACAACTAATTTACATAATAGGTCCCTTAGTATGATTAGGGTTATGTACCATGCCCATCTTAATGATTATATAGCTGTTGATTCAAAGGTTGAATCATATAGGATAGTGCTTGGATGATATCTAAAGAGTTAAATTGAGGACTCATAAAGCATCGTCAAATGATTGCTAAGAAAGGATCTCCAGCCTGAGAAGGAGATGGCAATTCTTCTCTAAAGACTGATATTTAACCCGACCTCTTGATGTATGTGCTCTACATATGAATAGAGATTCAGAGGTGTTATATAAGTTAGGTCAAAGAGTTCACTTAACGAGATCAAGATAAACACGACTTATGTCGTATACTGTCATGACATAGGCATGCATCCTCTGAGTGGAGACAAATGTATTATTATATGTCTGAATATGTACATATGGCAGACTGTTAGGTTGATGATCTAATCAAAGTCTATACACCGGTGAGCTGGTGTGCATATGAGGGCAAATGGGCAATACGATCTCTCAAAGGGATCATACAGGTTCACTACTGAATCGGAAGACATGAGCTCACTCATGAGGTATTGGGACCGATCAAATTTCATGCTTGGTCGTCTTGCTTTGGAAGAATGATAAGAATTTGTAAGTATGATATATTCTTTTGGAAAGCATATGATCGATACCAACTCCCAATGATTGAATGAGAAACTTAACGATAAAATCCTGAAGAAAACAGTCAAAAAGTGATCTAAAACATCAGGTTTATTCTAGGTCTTCTAGTATGCAAGATGTAAGAGTATTAGGAATACTCGAGGGTGATGTGATCATAAATGATTGTATAACCATGATGCTTCCATTCCAAGGGAGTGATGAAATAGGTTTGGATTTTATTGACTCCTCTGAGTAGAGAAGTAATCTAATCTCTATCCAAATGTTGGACATTAATCTGAATACAATTCAGATACAATGAGCAGATTAGATTTACGACTTTGATTTAATCAAGCATCTTTGATAGGTCGCTAAGATCAGGATTTGAGATATAATCTCAACATCCAAGTCACTATATGTGGAACGTACAATCGCGTTGTCCTTATCTCCAAGTATCTATTGAGAAAGCACATCATTATTGTAAGCGTTCACAAATAATTCCATCGTTGAATAATATATGAGCATTGGGAAATTGATAATTAAATTTGATTTAATTATCGTGAATAATATGAATATGATTCATATTATTTAGATACATGAGAATGGAGATCCAAGATAATTATATATGATTTAATTATCAAGTATATGAATAATGTGCATATCACTATCCATATTAATCATATATATTATAAATATGATTTATAATATATTGGAGAGATAATTGTAAATAGTATTTACGAGTTAAATGTTGATGTGAAATGGATTCACATTGGACAATTAATTGAAAATACAATTTACATTTATTTTGGTATGTGAACAAGATTCACATTTTTCAATGGCATGATTGAAACATTCACAAAAAAATTTATAATTAATTTTGTGAAATAATTTGCAAAAAAAGTTGTTGCAAATAATAGAGAATTATTTAAGATATAATCTCTCACATAATTGGAAGAAGGATAACAGCTACCATATATGGAGGGTTGACGCACAACCTTTGATACCTAAAATCAAGGGGCCGTCCACTCCAATATTGAAAGGTGGCTAGCCTCATTCCTTATCCTTCTATGCTATTGATTTAATTGAATTAATTATATTGATGATAATTCAATATATTTAATTTAGTTTAAATTAAGTTTATTGCATTTTTATGCAACAAAATCATGGCAATTGATAGAAAGCACAAACAATCTCAACCATTATTTTTGTGTAGGACATAGATTGTGATCCATTGACTTCTAAAATATTATAAAAGAATAAGCAACTCAAGCTCTTCTTTGACAACACAATTGCAAGAGAACTCTCTCTTTCTCATTCTCATCAAACCCCCTCTCTCTCAAGAGTGGCCATCAACCCCCTTGACCTAGAGAGTGTCGATGTTGTCGCTACACCGCCATGTTGCTGCTTTGACTTCTCGTGGATATCCATCTTCTTCAGTGCTCCTTGGTTGTGAAGACCTCAGATTTCATGAGATGAAATCAGGAGATTCATTTCTTAGATCTTGGACTTGTATTACGAGAAGCACGCATCTCATCCAGACACTCGCAAGTGTCTCCTCTATTGGGTCAGACTTGAGACAGGAGGTCTCTTTCTTTAGAGACATCGATCGCGACCATGCTTCAAGAGATATTCCTATATCTTCTTTGTGGTCTTGATGACATAATTTGATAAGTATTCTTGAATCATGTGGTTTCATCTCTTTGATTTTTTAAAATTCCGTTGCCCCGATCAACTAGTATGACTAGTCGCTCTAGATTGTATTGGATACGATCTTCATGCTTCTGTGAAGTGCTAAGGTCTAAACCCTAGCCTTCAGCAACATCACATGAAGAGGACAAGAATGATAGTTCGAACCTTAGCATAATCAGGAACCCCCTGTCCAAACTGGATATAATTGAGAAACGATTACATGACCTCGAGAAACTTGTTGTAATCAAACAAAGGACAAAGAAACTGGACAAGGTTGACCAGATCACCAAGCATTTAGAACTTCTAGCTAGTGCCATCAATTCATGTCAGTCTGTGAGTCTACGTGTTGGGACATCTGTTTTAGAATCGTTATGAATATATGATTTATCATCTTAATATATTAATCTTATAAAGAATCACTGAAAACAATCAAATAAATGTCCCTAAATTCAATAAATTAACAAAATAAAACTCTTAATAAAAAAAGATTAATAATGTATATTTATCTAGTAAATAAGTCCATGAAATATTTTAAAATAAAAAACACAAAAATAAAGAGCTGAAAATGTGTATATATTCACTTGTAAAAATATATTCACCTATAAAAAAGTTCAATCTTCCCTGATTTTTAATAAATTCAAACTAAATTATTTTGACTTCATTCTTATTCTAACTTGTTCATAAAAAATTATATAAAAATACAAACATACAAAAGAATTCCCACCTTGAATAAATACTTATAGGTCTTGAACCGAAAAGCCATAATGTCCAACTTCTTGGCTAAATTTCAGCTCCATATGAACTCCAACTTCACCAAATTCACTTTTAAAATTCAAGTTATAAAATTACATATCTAATGAAATTGATTTCATTAAAATGAAGCTTGTTTGCAAAATGTTGATTTTGGGATCTAGTTGTATACTGTGTGTGTGTATATATATGTACTAACTTGACACTAACATTTTATATACAAACTTAAACTGTTTTGATTTCTTTCTTCTTCTATTTCATTATCTTATATTTTAATAAATTATATAATTAAAAAAAATAAAAAGTTACCATTGAAAACAATGAAAAGTAATCTTGTGTATAGTGTAAATATATTTGCGTTTGACTTTATTTCTGCTATTTTATTTTATTTTCATTTTATAAATATATTTTTATTTAAAAATACAAATGTTAATTTGTGTTTTAATTAATTTGAGTGTAATCTAAAAAATACTTTGTTTCTTGTACATATTGTTTTGTTTTTATTTAAAGGTCTACATGAATAATGTTAATCTCATACATATCTTCATTTTCCATGTTGATACTTTTGTAATTTTCCATTTATTTTTATTTTCTCTTTATTTTATTTTAGTAGCATATTTTTTATTTTCATATTTTTTATTTTTTAACCCTCCAACTTCCATTCCAAGCCACCTTCTCCACCTCCTTTGTAACTTCCCATTCATTTCCTTTCTTGTATTCTCTTGTCCTCCCCATTTCTTCACTATCAACCACTAATGAGAGAGGCCCCGGCTTCAGGTGGTCATCACCGGTGATAACGGTGAGAGTAGATCCTTGGGAGGCTAAGACGAGCCTCGATTCAAGGCGAGCTCTAGTTGGTGCAGCACCCACTGATGTAACAACTCCTAGGAAGCTGCTTAGCTTCCATCATTCACACAACATTTCCATTTTTAGGAGTTAGAATTTTAAAGAGATTCTATCTCCATGTGAACCTCCCAGTAAATCTTCTTTTTCTTTCTTCTTCTCCTCCTCATTATTCTTCTTCATTGGTCTTCCATTGCTTGCACACAACCTCCATCAATCAACTCCGATCTTCATCTACATTCGGAGCTCCATCCCCTTCCCCCTTCTCTCTTGCTTCTCTTGCATTTGTAGGGATCCCCATCCGACCTTCTCTCAACAGGAGACAACCTCCACCTACAGTTTTAGTCGAGGGATTCCATCTCTAGCCAACGGTCATGTATCGACTGGTAAACTCACCTTCACTCTGTTTACCATTGCACTCCTGCATCCAGATCCCATCCGATTTGGAGAAGAACTCCATGCACATGCACTACACGATCCCCTTCATCCGACGGTGCTCATATTGTCAAGTCGCCATACTAGACCTTGATTTGATCCTTGAGTCTCTGGATCACCGAAGATGCCTCTACCCTCCATGTGGAGCCCCAGACTGAGGCTGCACTCGAAGCTCGGCTCGGGCACATGCGACACATGCGTGACTTAGAAACTTTGCTCCTAGTCCCCCACCTTCCTGTATCATTGCATCTCAACCCCCGCTCCCACGTGCAAGGCACATGCCCACAAAAAGAAATTGCACAAACACCCTTACGATTTTTGGGTAATTAAGGAGGCGTTAATTGCACTATTAAATTTTTTATTGATTTTATTTTCTATATTGTACATAGACCCATGCCTTTGAGTCTCATTTTTAATGTTATTTTGTCATCATATTTTAATTTCAAAAATTACATATTGTATAACATTTAATTCTCTATCTCGTGAATGTTTAATGTATTTTTTATGAGCACTGATTGATTTGTGATATTTATTATGGTGCAATTTATCATATTTTCCCCTATATCCACTTGGAAATTCATAGTAAACCACACTTTGTCCAAAAGTTCTCCAAAATTCATATTATTTAGAATTAATTATGTTCCTGCATGCCTCCAAAAATCACATAATTTGCACTCACATTTTCCTATATTTTTTGTTGTGATTTACGTAATTGAATTCTAATTATTTGTAAATCTATTATTTTTAGGAGTTAGAATTTTTCCTGGATAGATCTTGATTAGAAATACCTAAGTTCATTTTATTTCTGGAAAACAATAAGGGTTTGATATTTATAAACATTATTTTACTAAAAATCACATAGTCTACATTGTTTAATTCATAGAAAATTCCAATTGCATCCAAAAATTCTGAAAAAATTAGAGTAGGTTATACATTATATTTAACTTTTGTCAAATTTTCATAATTTCTACATTTCATTTGCATGAAAAATTGTATGAAAACTCCTGGGAAAGAGTCATTTTTCGTGTAAGCACATTAAGCAAAAATACAAAAATGTATTCTAGATTTGTCATTGTATTAATAACTAAGGAAAAACAACCTTCTATATTTTTGAACTTATCTGCATATTAATTTGGATTTTACTTCATAGACTAATTTGACCATTATAATTAGTATTATGCATTTGCATCTCATTAATATTTGCACTAAAAATTGCTAAAAAAACTTCCTCGAAAACTTAGCATCTAAATAATCTAAAAATCATCCTAAGGAGATAGTGGTCTCCCTATGTTTGACCTTGGGCTTGCCCAAGTAAAATAAATCTAGCTGCTTTTGCATTTAATTGAATATTGATTAACTGGTCTTTTTTATTAATCTGAATTTATTCGACTACAACAATCATCGCTTTAATTCCATATTATTAGCAAGAGCAATATCTAGATTTTTTATGTATCACCTGATTCACGAAGTATTGGCGCTTCTATCGGTGTGTGGGCGAGTCAGGCTGAGTCTGCTTGTAGGCTTGGTCTGAAGTACCAAGCATAGGGTAACTGTGAGTGTGGGTCTCTGTCTCAACATACCACGACCGAGAACCCCAAAAGGGAGATGTAACGATTTCACCTATCAGCTTCCTCCTCTACTTCTTTGGATGAGTAGTGGATACAGATTTGATAACATGGACCACTAAAAAGTACATGATAGTGGCTACAAAGGAAGTGGAAAGTACACAAGAATTATCAGGTCAATAGTCACTTGCCTATAGGAATAGCTGCTAAGGACTAAATTTGATAAGATTTTCTGAGATAAACCAATAAAATTGACAAGATAATCGTCGAACTCTTGTGGCTCATTGTGTTGAGTTGGTGAATCTCCCCTTGTTTCGAGGTTTGATTGAGTAGTTTAAAGCTGGTCAAGATCAAAAACATCGTGCCTTTGTGCTATTCTATCTCAGACTTCTCTTCTCGCTTCTTTTTCTACCATGCTCATTTTTAGGCTTCCTTTCTCAATTCATTTTTAATTCTTTACCACCTTCATCTACTCATTCTTCATCACTTCTCTTGACTCTCGAGATGTCACATTCGGGATGGATTTGTTCGGATCTTGCGAACACCAACATCGATTCACAGATGCCGACATATCCAAGAATACATGGTGATTTGCGAGAACTTAGTTTGAACTTTGTGAACTTCTCTCTATACTCCCTTGTCTTCATCCAATTCAAAGGCCGAGATGGATCTTTTTCGATCTTTATTCTTTCACCACTTTCACCTCACCAATAAATCCATTTTTTGAGATCGACTCTCATCTCAACATTACTCCTTATTTTAAGGATTGATCGAGTTATATTTCTCATTGTAGATTCAACTCCCGATCAGGAGCTTGAGTTAAAATTACATTTTGAGATGGCTCCACAAAGACGTGAGAAGGAGCTGAGTTTGGATGAGACAGTGTACCATAATGAAGTCAACACATAGTTTCTAGACTCAATTCAAGCCATTCAACAATAATTGAGATATCAATCTCTCATCCCAGTAGCTTTAAGAGAAATGCTCATGTAGAAGAGGAGGGAAAGAGAAAGCCGAGGAGGAGAAGATGAAGAACACCATGGTGGGAATGAAGATGAGCAGCATGCTGGAGACCATGGAGGAGGAGATGAGAGAGGAGGATAGCCGAAGCCAACATTGAAGGAAACTTACGACCATGATGCTGGCCAGATCACAAAGTGGATCAGAATACCTAAGATCCATAGACATTTTGAGTTGAAACTATCATTGCTTCTTCTATTTATGGCCTTCCATGGCAATGCTAATGAGGAGCCATGCATAAACCTGTAGTATTGCAACAGGATCTACATCACCATGCATTATCCCAACATTCTGTTGGAGGTAGTGAAGATGATCATCTTCTCATTTAGCCTTCAAGATAACGTATTATACATTATCAATCACTTGGGAAGGGTGGTGACGACCTGGGAAGAGCTCAAATCAGCCTTCCTTTACGAATACTATCCCTTGGATCATCTGAACTAGATGTGAATGTTGATATATAGATTTTCTCACATGTCCCACAAACAATTTCATGAGGTGTGGGAAATATTCAAAGATCTCATGGAAAAGTTTCCCCATTATGACCTACTAAAGACCAGCTTGGTCCCGAAATTCTTTAGGGCTTACACTAAGAAAGCCAATGGCTCGTGGATGCCGTGTGTAGTGGATCACACTTCAACAAGGAAGAATACGTCGTATGGTAGATCTTCAAAGAGATGGTTGAAGGCTCGGTCACTCTATCTTCATCCCAGGTGTTTAAGAAATCCCCATCGGCCCGTCCCAATCCTGTGAATATAGCATCATATAATGAAGAAGAGAGAGAGACGAGAGTTCCAACTTTAGCATCATCATGAACTATATCTCTAAAGTTTATATAACTGAGAAACGATCACAAGACCTTTAGAAATTACATGTGATTAAATAATGAACCAAGTTGTTAGACAACCTCGACAAAATTTCAAAGTAGCTTGAGCTTCTGGTGTGCACAATCAATGTCTGCCAATCTGTGAAGGAACCGATCAAGATTCTTGTAGAATCGAAGGAACAACCACATCCATAGAATCAACGGGCATCCTAGTCAATTCAGCATGTGTATTACGTGCACATACCCGACTAGGGATCATCGCCACAACAACATATGGTTGTGCACCATCCGAAGGCCCAAGCCTATGCAAAGCCATTTAACCCACCACCTCCACATATCCAAGAGATGAATGCCACATGGAGAAATGAACAAGCACTGACCTGTCCTAGAGGACAACCTCAAGGTCAGAGTACATGTGTCCGACCATTCAAATCGCAACATGGTGGACGGAGTTTCTAGCAACACCAATCTCACCAGTCTCCACACCAAGGCCACGCTTGGAGATCGTGTTACCAAAAACAACAACAACCGGCACACTGACAACCATATCATCATCAGCAGGTGGCTGCTCCATATCAGAACCAATTCCCTCCTCCTTGATTTCAATACTAGTAGTATTTGCCTCATTAATATCAGAATTATCAACAACTGGAATAGTACCATTAGCCTCTGCTCCTGCATATTGCTTAATCTTCAAAGATCCTTCTAGTGAAACCATCTAGGACTGCTTAGCTTAGCTGATCAAGAACATGAATGAGATGAGTCAGAAGCTAGATGACCTCACAACTGCAAAAACAGTCATACCTGCATAGGTTGATGCAAACCTCATTGTAAGGAGCAGGTAGCCAGTAATGCCCCACAACCTCTAGAGTCAGGTATAAATTATTTTATGTTATCTAATGTTCTAAATCTCATGAGTGGTAGGACACTACAACTGACTGCTACAACTAAACGAAAAAAATAAAGCTTCTATCGGAAATTCTTCTTTACCATAAACTGATCTCGTACATAGATCTGGAATCGACGAGGAAGGAGGAGGAGCAACATCATCACAGAAAAAAAATGAAGAAAATAAAAAAGAATTCATCAATAATAGCCAGGTCGAGTCGATGTAGCCAAGGAGACGTTAACACCTGTAGTCGATCCCGTGTGAGCCGTCACAACTAAATTCCATGCTTTCCATTTTCCTTCTATTATGGATGATTGTACCATGTTCAATCATCCAATACACCTATTAATGAAAATGCTATTTTTGATACACTTATATTCCATTTCCTGATGCAATGAAATCAAAAATAGTAAAAAATTGAAAACAACTTTGTCTGATCTTGGCATTGTGGATATATAGCAAAATATAATGCTCAAAATACAGTTGTTAAAAGCCATGGAATACATGCACGTGATGACAAAAGGATTAAAGGAGGAATGTAAAACTAAGCATCGTAAAAGAGGATGCGAGAAACCAGTCAAACACATTCTGACCATGGCTACTGTCAATGCTATCAGAAACCTCCCGAGCAGGATGAAGGACACGGGAGCTCCTCGCATCAGATGCGAGATGTTCAACCAAGATTCCGAACGAACACTCCTTGTTAATGGATCATCCATCAATCTGATACCTACGTCACTACTCATAGAATTTGGGTTAGGACCACTAAAGTAAGTAAGAATGATTTACCAATTTATAGACATATCGGTGAAGCGACCAAGGGGCATTTTGGAGGTCGTCATCGTCATGATCCAAGGGATGCATTTCCCTGAGGACTTCATTATTCTATATATGGACACCTTGACACCATTACTCCATATCCCGATCATATTGGAAATATCATTCCTTCTAACAACCAAAGCAGTGGTTGACTACGACACCAAAAAGATCACCTTTCACTCAAAAAACAATAAGGTCCTGATTGAGATAATCCAAGTACCGAAGCTTGCAGGGTCCGTATCAGATGAGAGTGAGCATATGCAGAAGGAGATAGAAGACAATGAATTTCTAACAGAGATTAGAGACACTGCATTATTATTGGCTGATGTTGCGACCAAGAATACCTCTCCAAGGAGGATTGCCTAGAAAGCATAGTCAAAATTTTCCCAGTTCCTGAGGATGAGTTGTTAGCAAATGAGCTAACTGAGTTGTTTGAGATCAATCCATCTCTGACAGAGTAAGAGGAATTCCTTGAAGATCTATCTAATATTTTGTATTCAGAGATAAAGATAACCAAGGGGGACAACATACAGTCGACATGGTTGACATTGACCACAGTTGTCGAAGTTACCAATGGGCTGATTCATACCCCACTATAGTTGAAACGATTGTCCTTATCGCTAAAGTATGACTTCCGTGTGGGTGAGCAAAATATGTTCCCAATCATCATCAATTCTCAGCTTATCAAGGACCATGAATCTCGCTTGCTCAAGGTTCTAGAAAGAAATGCAAGGTGATAGGATGGAAGATTACAGATCTCCATGGGATAAACATTTCATTATGCTCGCACCACATTTACTTGGAAGTAGATTAGGGTGGAGCATTGGGCTTGACCCGGCCCAACCTGGGAAATTCTGACCCTAGCCTTCCGAAATGCCTTGGGTCGGGTCATGACCCATTTTTTGTGGGAATGCCGAGAGACAAGGCTGGCCCAAAGCCAACGGGGTTGGGTCTGGTTTGGGCCAGGCTCGGTCCACCCCCATTTCTCTTATAAAAAAGATAAATATTTGGTTCAATGCTTTCAATAGAATTTTTTATTACATAACATTTACACTATGTATTTCTTTTCTTGGGTGCAAGGACTAAATTTTAATTTAAACAGTGTATTTCAATTATGTTGATGGTTCATTTCTTTAATTATATTGTTCATGGTTCTCTTTTTAATGGAATCAATTCCTTATACAACTTATACAAATGTCCATTGTTATAGAATTCTACTCTGTTATTCTATTCTCACATGTCTACTCATTTGATGCTTATTATGTTCTCTCTATGGGTTACAATTTGTGGTGACAGAGTGTATTGCGATTCGTGAGTAAGAGAGACATTAATTTATGGAATTATTTGTAAGTCATATCCTCAAATTTATGTTGTAAGAGAGACTTTAATTTCCGAAGAGGATGGAAGTACTCTCCCATGCCTCACTGCATTGGCTCGATCAAATAGTAGAAGCTATACTCCCGAAAACATCAAACAAAAGATAGACCAGTACATTTCAAAGTGTTAGACAGATCGAACATAGTAGGATCCTCTCTTTATCTGAAAACCATCGATCACATCATTGATCGACTATATGCAATAAGGGAAGCTTTTCCTGGTGAAACTCTTAGTACTCTTCGTGTTCCAACTGATTAGGAATGCACCATGATCTGTGACCATAGCTTAAGTGTCCGCATGGTGAATCGCCATTACACACATGTCCTTGGCTTACTTTCTATGCATAGAACCCTATAGATAATGAGGACTAAATTCATTACTAACTTCAAGATTAAATTCTTAAACATTCTCGAATTGGATTAAATTCATCAAAAAAGTGAAGGTCTTAATCTTAGATATACATAAAAAAGTGTAACTTGCGAGTCAACTCCATCAATCAGGAGTCAACAAGTCCTTTAATGAAGGCATCTCTATTTTGATCTCCATAGTCCAAATTATATACAAGGCAAACCAACCTTGCTTATAATTTTTAACAGACATGATACCTATCAAGCTTTAAGTACTTCCAACCTCTGGAAATTGATGAGCTGGGTCAAGTTTTAGAGAGCTAACTTTGGTTCGGGCTGGGCTCAGCCTGAACTTGAAAATTGGAAAAAATTAAGACCCAGGCCAGGTGTGAAACCCCATATTTTGGTCTCACAATTTGGTTAAGTTGACAATGACAAATAGTTGCATTCCATTTAAAAATTTATGGAAAATTAAATTTTGATCTGATTGTAGCATATTATAATTTGTTAGATGCGTATCGTCGTTAAGAATCTAACGTATCTGAAATTTTATAAATCAGATATCGAATGGTTGAGATATGATCATTTTAGTGAAGAGGGATCAACTCTTATATGGTTATACTGGATTGAGCAGGATTCATCTAAGAGATCCGCCCAACTCCGATTTTTTTTATATAAAAGACCACATGGGCTGCTCTCTCCTCTCACTTGGAAACCCTAGTCATCACACACCACCTTCCACCTCTCATCTCCTACCTCCCAAACTCATCATAGCTCTATTGAAGCATCCTCGGAGGTGGTGGATCATCATATTTTTTTTAGAGAGGAGCTCACTCTCATCATCCTCTACGAATCTACTATTAAAAAAATTGTAAGATCATCTCCCCCTTTTCTTTTATTTTGAGATTTTGTTGTAGGTTAGACTTGCAAGGGTTTATTTTGGATTAGAGGATTTTGTTGTAGCCCTCGTAGATATTTTGCACTTGAGAACACCCATCTAGGTACGGTCCCCTCCTCTTTTACTTGTGATTTTCTCACCTTATATGTATCCTATAGACCTTTGTGTCCCTCTTGCTGCATGGGTCCCCCCCCTTTGTGTCGAGATTGATAAATGTTCATGTTCCTAAAGATAAAAAAGGGGCGAAATGATATGTTTGTTAAACCCACATGCAAAATATTTTTTTTTAAAAAAATAGAATAAATGATGTATTGGATATATATGTTATCACATGGATGGATTGAGTCATGCGTAGAGACTAAGTTTATCAACAACTACATGGGAATGTAAACTCATAATGATGTTCCCATCCATCCTTGTTGTGGGTTTCACATTTTTTCATCGCACCCATATGCTTGAAACCTCATAGATTCATACGGTTCGTGATCATGATCTTTATATGATTATTGATATCACGTTATCCAAATTATTTTCCATCTATATTATCATCTAAGATACACATACTTCACAATTACTTTAAAAGATATCGTAACACATAGTGATTGAAAACTCCCAAACATAATAATGATGGTATTGGAGATATCCTTTGAAGTGTGATATGAGTATTATTTAATCGATATTAATGACGACCGTTATTAGCATGAAATGCTAAATGTTGCCCGACGTTTTCTGTAGAGAAGAAATGACGGTCTATTGTAACTGCCATCTTTATGAAACATGGAGCTACTTCAATATTACCTGTGCATAATCATGAGCATGTAGGTAACCTGATATATTAATCTAAATTTTTGCATACATTTTGTATCCACGCATATGACACCCATACCGATTTAAGCATGATCTCCAATAGCAACGTAGTCATGTCGCATGCATGGTTTCCGTTTCTTTATCGTTTAATGTTCATCATCATTAGAAATAAAATGATGAATGCATTAATACATATTACACATCATGCATGTTTTATGGGTCATTAAGTAGTATAATATGTTCATCATGTTAATTAGTCGCGAGGGGTTATTCATATTGGATGTGGATGGAGAGGGAGATGCTTTTAGCTCCCATGCTTAAAAGATAATGTGTATTTGTTCCTGTGAAATATTGTAGTCTGTAGCGAGTAGCAAATAATTAAATAGACTATAAATTATTTGCTAACATTTCATTTATAATAAAGATTTCATGTGAGAAATAATCCATGATCAAAGACGAATGTTGAATTCAGACACCGTGATGACTTTATCCCATGAGAAGAAATCTTTACATTTGGATGGATGTGTTGCTAATTGATAATTAAATTAATAAATGAATTTAGCATTGAAAACTACTTCTTCCATGTTTGTTTGCATGCTTGTCGTGCTTAGAGAAGTTAGTATACCCGAGAGTGGGGCTCAACTCTCGTGGTCCCGATGAATCCTTTATAGAGTGTTAGCTCTTGTTCCGCAAGTCTGTTGGTGTGTTTCGTGACTCTGTCGGTTGATCGTAGTGCTACGGGTATAGTCGGTGGGTCCGCATCCTGAGTACGACATTCATCGAAGACTCGTACTTTATCACAAAGGTGTATCTGGTGCGGTCCCGTTTGGCCGTGGTGTAGTTGTTCCTGGGTGTTCCCCTCATGGCAGGTAAGCTGGGAGAAATGGGTTGAAGTTGGAGTTGGGGCTGGTTACTTGAGTTTGTTGGCTTGAGTTAGTTACTCCAATTCACAAGTTGTGACTTTTGAGTTTGTTATTAATGTTTGAACTCAACTTTTAATTGATGAAAATATGTCTGAACTAATAATATACCTATGCACATATGCATAAATGATTAATCCCCAACAACTCATGTACGAAAATGAAAAATTGATGAGTTCATTTATACATGCTAATACCGTCACTTGTAGAATACAAGTAATAGTTTGTGTGCAATTTATAATAATTGTATTATTGATGGTTTGGATTAGTGAACAACAAATACAAGAATAATAATGGAACATAAACATCCCTCTCTTTACTCTTTTATACTTTCTACTTAGTATAGTGTTAGCTTGTTTTAGTTGTACTGAGTTTTTTGCTCTTATGTACTTCTTTGGAAACCCATCCAGGCTTACAGGTTGTTGAGCATCAATAGTGACTTGAGCTTCCATAGTTTATACTAGACTTAGGGTACAGTTTTCACTCGTAGATTTATACTAGTTATTGTTATACTTCTGTAACTTCTACAATTTAAGTTGCTAGTCATGTAAAAATACATTGTGGACTCTATTGTAAATTTATGAAATTTCAAGAACTATAAATATATAAATTTCATTAGATCATTTTATTGTATACTTTTCCTGCTTTACATTTCGAATGTTAATCATGATGAACGAATGTGGCTATTGCTGAGTATCTGGATCCTAGGGAGTTAGGTACGATGCTCTTCCCGTGGGGCAAGGCGTCATAGATGGTATCAGAGCAAGGATACTACATTACCCATCATTTATACATTATGATTATTTATGGTATTCGGAATGTCTGGATTATATTGGAGTTTTCCAACTTTCATATATAGTCCAACGGGAATGGTTCCCAAAAAGAGTCCTAGGATTGGAGACATCAGATATCTTGAGGATGATGAATGTAATTGATTCATGCAGAATCATATCATTTTAAAATGCTGAGATTGTTAGTCAGTTGGCGATGATGATGGATATGCTCCAAAATATGGATATGAGATTAAGTCCATATAACAAAGACTTGATGGATTTGAAGAATCCATTCGTACCCTTCAGAGAAACAGTGTGTTGGACATGCGAGCCCACGACGAGTCATTATGCAATAAATCTTATTGCGAATATCATTTCCTGATGTGAAATGAAGAATAACCAATTTGCATAATAGGTCCCTTAGTACAATTAGGATTATGTACCATAGCCATCTTGATGATCATACAACTGTTGATTCAGTTATTGAATCATAGAGGCCGGTGCTTGGATGAATATCTAAAGAGTTAGATTGAGGACTCATCATGCACCATCAAATGATTGTTGAGAGATGATTGATGAATCCGCGATTCATCATCGCAATATCTTGATCTTAGCAAAATCCCCGAGTAAAATCTCAAATAAATGTACATAAAATCATTAAATTAACAAAATGACTCTTGTAAATAAAATACATTAATTATTGTATATTAGATTGTACAAAATAAATTAACAATAAAAAGCCGCAAAATCAAAGGAGTTTTATACCTGTAAATAGCCCAAAGCTTCATGTATTTTAATAATTTTATTTCAACTCCTTTTTAGTTAATTCTTTCTTTAACTTGTTCATAAAAATGTATGTAAAAATACAAAAATATAAAACAAATTTCACCTCAAATAAATGCTCCTAGATCCCAAAGAGAAAAAGCCGTAAAGTCCAACTTCCAAGCCAAATTCCCGCTCCGTCTGAACTCTAAATTCACCAAACTCACTTTTAAACTTCAAGTTAGAAAATTATCTATCCAACGGAAGTGGTTTCATTAAAATGGGAGCTCGTTTGCAAAAGTTGAGTTTTGGGACCTAGATGAACATTGTATATCATGTATATATTCATTCTTTCTTCATTTTTTATTTTTCTTAATTACTAAAAATCCAAAAAAAATCATTTTTGTGTTGTATTTTAATTATATTATTTTATTATATTTCTTTCCCGTTGTAAATAGCTATTACTAAAAAGACAAAAAAAATTACATATAAGAAAAGCAAATAAAAAAATTGTACATGTTGTATATATTCCTTTGTAAATTCTCCACTATTTTTCCTTCTTTATATTTTTATTGTATTTAAAGTAGCCTACTTTATTTCATTTTATTTTCCTATATTTAATCACATTCTCTACAATAACTTCTCTACCACCAACTTCTATTCAACTCCACCATTTTTAATAACTCCCATTCCACTCCATATTCTTCCACCAACCTCCCATTCAACTCCACCAATAATACAACTTCCCATTCAACACCACCACCATTCTAACCTCCCTTTCTCTTCTCTTTATATTCATTTGTACATCCTCATTTTTTCGCATCTGCCATTCTATAGAAAAAGGAGAGAGCTTGGAGTGTGTTATTGGTGACAGCGGCGAGACATCTTCCTCAAGCGACGACCTCCTTCAGGCGAGATCCGCGGAGCTCCGCTCCGCGTCACGAGTTCCCCATCGAGCTCGCTTAGCTTCTCTGATTTTCATTTCGCCAATTGGATCGAAGCGATGACAGGAGTCCAACGTAGCTGCTCCGCAAATCCGGCGAACACCAGGTAAGTTATTTCTTCTCATTTCTCTAGTTATTTTATTTTTATCTAATATTTTGTTTTCTTTTTGTCTTGGTCACCACCATCATTTTTATATTACCACCACATCATTTCTCATTTATTCTACTCCATCATATTACCATCACATCATTTTTTTTACATTTGTTGCATTCTCTCTTTAAAAAAATTAAAAAAATATTAAAATCTAAAACAAAAAAAAGTAGAACAGCAAAAAGAAAAGCAAAAAAAAATAAAAAAAAATAAAAAATTTTGCAGGGAAGCAGCAGCCCACGGCCGTCGCCCCCCTGCATCTCCACCCGCGCCTCACACACGCCGCCGCCGCGGGCGGCGCCACCAGCGACGTGCGGCCAACCGCTCGGCCGCACCGCCGCCTCCTCCGCCCTGCGGCAGCGCGCGGCCTGCCGCCCTCCGCCACAGAGGCCTGTCGCCGCCCCTATCCTCCGCCCGAAGTCGCGCGGCGAAGCCGCCCGTCCCCCTTCCTCCTCGCCCTCCGCAGCGCCACCGCGGCAACCAGCCGCCACCTCCGCCAAGCTTCCCGCGCCGCCGCGCCCCCCACGAGTCGCCACCGGCGACCTTCCCCTTTGGGTTCTTCTCCCTGAGCCCACGAAGAAGAAGGTCGAATATTTTTTATTTTGTAAAAATTGCACCTTTATCTTTTCATGTTTTCAATATTGCATAATAGTCCTTGTATATATTTTGCATTGTAATTCCAGTTTCTCTTTTTGCAAAGACACCACGTGTTCGCACTTTGATTTGGACATCAATATTGCATCTTTTTATTCAATGAAAAATGCTTTCATGTTGAGCAACTAATTCTCTACATTGTGGAAATTTATTTATATTTTTATTTTATTTGGGTAATTAACTAAAATTTTTCAACTAAAATATTGCATATTTTACCCAAATTGAGCTCTTAAATTTATATCTCATACACGGTTGCTCAAAAAATTCCAGAAAAATGATACCTTGATATGTGATTAACTTACTGTCCAAATTTCATCTAAAATGGAGATGTCTTGTGCCTGAAATAAATTGTAGGGTATTTTTAGTATTTGATTTTTAATTAAATCTACGTATATCCTTTTTGCGAAGTTTCAACTCTCCTGGATTCTACATCTAAATATCTTTTTGAGATAATTCACACTCTGATTAATTTGGTGGATTTATTAGAAATTATTTACTCACTGTCACTCTGATTTCATTAAAAAATTCATAAAAAATTCATAACTTGTCAAAAAATCCAAAAAAACTTACTATAGTCTCCTTGCATCATGTTTTAGTTTCAGTATTTTTTTCATAATTTTTGCTTACTGTTTGTGTGATAAATTGCGAAAAAACCCATAAAAAGTGTGCATTTTTCATTGTTGCTTTTTAAACCTAAAAAATACAAAAGAATGTGTTTTGTGTTCCCCACTGGATTAGGACTTTAGGAAAAATATAATTTGGCTGAATTGGATTAATTTGACATTAAAATTAATTTGGCTAAGTTGTGTGATTTCTTAGTACTTAATTCACCCGCATCTTGCATTGGCATTTTCTATTTGCATTAAAAAATATCTAAAAAAATACCGCATTGGAAAACTAGACCTAAGTTTTTAAATTAAACCTAAGTTGTTCATTTGACTCCCTGAGTTCGACCCCGAACTTGCCCGGGATATAAATTAAGCCGAGACACTCTTCACGGAGATCCTTCTCTCGGTTCTGACCGAATCGCTAAGTACACGTATTACAACGAACACGAATTAAACATCGTATTCAGTGACTCGTCAATGATCTCCAGCCTAAGTAGGAGATGACAATCCTTTCTCATTTAGGATGATATCTGACCGATCTCTTGATGCAGGTCCTCTGCATGGGAATAGAGATTCGGAGGTGTCAGATTAGTTGAGCCAAAGGGTTAACTTAGTGAGATCGAGATAACAAAAGACCTATGTTGAATACTGTCACAACATAGGCATGCATCCTCTGACCAGAGACAGATGTGTTACTATATCTTTATGTATGTACATTTGGCAGACCAATAGGTTGATGACCTAACCAAGGTCTATACACCGACGAGCTGGTGTGCATGTAAGGACATATGAGTAATATGATCTCTCAAGGGGATCATACAAGTTCACTTGTGAACTGGAAGACATTAGCTCACTCATGAGGTATTGGGACCAATCAAATTCCATGCATGGTCATCATGCTTTGGAAGCATGACAAGAATTTGAAGGTATGATATATGATTTGAGAAAGCATATGATCGATACCGATTCCCAATGACCAAGATTGAGAAACTTGGTGATCAAACCCTGAAGATGAAAGTATGAAATTGATCTATATCTTCAGGTTGATCATAGGTCTTCCAGTATGCAGGATGTGCATGTGTTGGGAATACCTGAGGGTGATGTGATCATAAACGATTATATAATCATGACGCTTCCATTCTGAGGGAGTGATGAAACAAGTTTGGATTTTAGTAACTCCTCTCAGTATAGAAGTGACCTAATCTTAGTCCATGTATTAAACATCAATCTGAATGAGATACAGATGCAATGAGAAGATTATGTCTACAGCCTTGATTTAATCAAGCATCTGTGGGAGGTTCATGAGATCTGGATTTCAGATGTGATCTAAATATCCAAGCCACTGTACGTGGAACAATACAATCGCCCTATCCTTATCTCCAAGTATCTGCGGAGAAAGCACATTATTCTTGAAAGTGTTCAAGAGTAATTCTATAGTTGAATTATATCTAAGCATTGAGGGAATGATAATTAAATATGATTTAGTTATCTTGGACTCTACTAAATTAGAAAATTAATGAAATTAACATTTCTAATACTGAAGTTAAACCTTAAAAGATCAACAGGAGAATGAAGATCATTTGACAATGAGCTGGCATCAAGCCTTGGACATTTGTCTGTTAATGTGATCAATAGACTAGTAAGAGATGAAACTTTAGATTGTCTGAAGGTTCAAATCTTACATACTTGTGAATATTGTATTCAAAAGTAAAATGGTCCAATACACCCTTCCTTGGAATGGTGAAGATGTCAAGGTATTCAAGATCTCATACATATTGATGTATGTGAATCATCTATATTAGAATAAACATTATGGATATGTGTTATCTATTGATGATTATTTATGATATGAGATTTCTTCTCTTCACTTAGAAACATTTGAAATGTTCATAGATTTCATAATTTTGGTTTAGAACCAAAGTTTGAAGGACGATTAAATGAATTTGATCTAATCTAGGTAGGCAGTACCTATTAGATGAATTCATAGAATACCTTATAGAGATATGAATATCATTTCTATCTCACTCCTCCTAATTAACCTAAACTCAATAAGAGTTGTAGGGAGATACAATTGGATCATGTGTGACATGATATGATCAATCTTAGCGTAATTATTTCCTAGTTTCCAAGGTATATGTATATGCAGTAGAAGACTACAATATATATATATATATATATATATATATCCTTAATAAGGTTTCAGGCAAGTAAGCTGGAATTTAGCACCTGAGAGTGCTACTTCATTAGGAAAATAAAGGATGGTATTGGAAACCTACTTTATGACCTTGAGATTCTTAAAGGATCTCATCTTTGAGAATGTGATTCTTAGAGGATGAGACTCTTGAGAATCAAGATGAAAATGAAGTGAGGAAACTCATTTAATCTTGAGAAAGATAATGGGGCTCCTGAAATCGGAAACTAAAGGGACAATTAAAGATAAAACACTAATACCTCTTCTAATGAGTTTGAGGATGTATTCTCTGTGTCAATTAAGTCTAAAAATGATCGGGATTCATGTGATGAAGCTCCTGAGGATCATGACATGGAAGGATGGAAGTTAGCAATAAAAGTCTAATATAGACTTCATATACAAGTATTGTATATGGACCTTTAAGGATCCGCCTATAAGGGTTAGACCCATTACGGTATAAATGGATCTTCAATAGAAAGAGGGAACCTGATGAGAAGGTAGGGACCTTCAAAGCATGGCTCGTAGCTATGAGCTACACACCGAAGAGAAGACATCGCTTGCGATGAGACTTGCTCTTCAGTGACCATGCTTGAACTCATCAGATTATTGCTGACTATAGATACACAACTTGACTTTGACATCTTCAAGATGGAAGTCAAGATTGCATTCCTCTATGAATACCTCACCGAGGATATTTTCATGAAGTAGCCCCAGGGCTTCATGGTTGAGGAAAGCAAGGTGTGCAAGCTAGAGAACTCCATCTATGGACTCAAATAAGCTTCTTGCAGTTAGAACAAAAGATTTAATGAAATTATAAATGTTATGATTTCAGATAGAATCTTGGTGTACCATGTGAAGCTTAGTGGGAGTGCCATTGTGTTCATCATGCTAAATGTAGATAATATCCTAATCATTTAAATGATATATGGATAATAATAAGTGTTTTATAACTGGTTGTTCCATATCTTGAGATATGATCTCAATGATACCTCTTAGAACTTAGTTCTGAAGTTGTTCACAAGTAAAAAAAAGAGGGTATTGGGACCGTCGCATTAGTGGTACACCTTGGACATATTCCATTTCCGGAAAATTCCAAGAAAGGCTTCTTTCCCTTAAGATATGGTACCAACATATCTAAAGAGATAGCACCTCAAAGAGTTGAGGA
Organism: Ottelia alismoides; assembly: GCA_037367405.1. NCBI lineage: Eukaryota > Viridiplantae > Streptophyta > Magnoliopsida > Alismatales > Hydrocharitaceae > Ottelia > Ottelia alismoides. The sequence goes on from JAZKJV010001710.1 coordinate 175,530, forward strand.
TGTGAATGCTAAAAACTGCTAGTCCTTGTGCATCAGTTCTGAGAAGCCAGGTGTATGCTAGATGTGTATAAAAGCTAGATGTCTACCATGAAGTGGGAGTAGTAAACTGTTACTAATTGATGAATCCACGATTCATCGCCTTTATTCTTTTATTTTAACCTCTTTTCCTTAGTCAAATACCTGTAAATAACCACTAATTCCATAAAATTACCATTTCACATACATTTGTTAATTATGCATTTTTAACACTTTTTGTAAATAAATAAAAGAATAAAGAAGAAAAGAAAAAGAAAAGGAGGTATTTATGCAATAAATACAGACTGACCCAAACCCCGAGAGAAGGTCAAGACTTGACCTGATCGACCAGGAATAAAGTAGGGGGAGATAAGGTTGTCTGTCAGAAAATCCAAAAAAATAACTTGTACATATTTTTCATGTATATTTGTATAAAAATTACATTATTTTATTTGTATATAATTTGACCTCAAATCACTTACTTTTGTAAATAAAAGTTGTAAATAAATTTGTATTGTAAATAATAAAAATATTTGTAAAATAAAAAAAATGTATATAATGCAAATAATTACACCCAGAAAAAGCCGTAACGTGATAATTGAAACATCAATTCCGGCTCCATATGAGCTCAAATCGACCAAACTCACTTCCATAATACTATAAATTAAATTATCTTTCAAATGGCTGTGGTTTCGTATTTTTTGGAGTTACGGTTAAAAAGTCGGTTTTCTGGGGTGTATTGTGCAATTTACCCATATATTTATTGTATATATTTTATATTTTATTTATTTTATATAATGTATATATTATAAATATTGTTTTCAATAAAAATAAAAATTAGAAAAAAAATAATAAAAAAATAAAAAAAATCTTGTATAAAAATTATTTCCTTATTTGGACCTATGTACATTATATCTTATGTATATAATATATGTATGCCACTAACTTCCATTTATAAAATCCACCAAAAAATTTAATTACCTAACATTAATTAATTAATTTAAATTAATTCCGAATTTTTTATTTAATTATTTGATTTTATTTTATTAATTTGATTTTATAACATGCCTTATATATTGGATTTGATTGCATACCTTTAATGGCCACCATTAAGGTGGCCAATTAATTTCCAATTAATTTATTATTTTATTTAATTTATCAATTTCGAATTTCGTAATTAATTATTTAATTATTTAATTAATTTATTTATTTTATGAATCCACCCAATAAACACCTTCCTTTTTTTGTAAATATTTTCCTTTTTTGATTTTTTGCCTCTTTTTAATGGGCTCCTCCCTCATTCACATTTGATCGATCTTTGGCGGAGAGGAGCCCGGTTTCCAAGAGGTTTCTTGTTGAAGAGGGTCCTAGCCTCCGATCTAGTCGGTGACAGAGATTTGTGCTTCGTCGAGGCCATCATGGCTTGTCCGATCCCCGAGGTGAGATCCACTTTTACTTGTCTTTTTCCCTAGGTAATTGTAGGCTTAGATCTTAGCGTAGGAGTAGGGAGTAATTTTTAGATTAAAAATCCCAAAATTTCATCACACTTTAATCCACATCCGACACCGAATTTTCGCCTCATTTTCGTGTCACGCCATTTCTTTTTCTACCTCACGCAACCACACACCTCCGACCACGCACGGTGGTCGGAGACTCGGATCCTTCTTCCGCATCGTCGAGATCCGCCCATTCAAACATCTTTTTTTTGTATATAAATAAAACAAAACATAAAATCATTTTCCTTGTTTATCTCACATCTCTTTTTGCAAGGAAAATAAAAAAAGGTTTTTTTTATTTGTCTTTTCTCTCTAACCTTTAATTTGCAGGAATAAAAAACAATAAAATCTTTATGATTCTTTTTATCTCTAATATTTGTTTTGCAGGTAAAAATAAATAAATAAAAATTTTCTTTCTATCTCTAACTATTGTTTTGCAGGTTCACCATAAATAAAAAAAACAGATATTTGTCTTGTTTCTAACCGTGGTTTTGCAGGAAAACCAAAACAATAAAAAAATAATAAACAAAAAAAATTAAAAAATATAATATTTTCTTCTCCTGATTACAATATCTGTTTCAAAAAAAAATTAAAGAAATAAGTTTTTATCCTAACTCTTTCCCTGCAATTAAAAAAATAAAAAAAATAAAACACAAACAAAAATCCAGCAGCGGGTCGCCACCCCCGCTGCCATCGCACGCAGCCATCAGAACGCCGCGCCCCCACGGCCGTCACTGCCCCCCTCAACGGGCGGCCCTCCGTCCATCCGCATCTCCAGACCGTCGGCGCCCCAGCCCCGCTCTATCTGTGCGTGGCTCCTCCGCCCTCGCCGCTCCAGTTGTGCGCGCGGGCCGCGGCACCCACCTGCTGCGACCCACGCAACCGCCGCATGGTCCTCCTGCCCCCGCGCCCAGGCGCGTCCGCACCACCTCCTCCAGCGGCGCCATCCTCTAGCGCCGATCTGCGCGCGACCATCCTCCGGCCGACCTCCAACCCCCGTTGACGCCGTCCCCGCCGCCTGTGCCGGCACCGCCCCGCGCGGATCTCCACCGCTACAGGCGGCCCTTCCGCAGCCCTGCGCCACCTCAGCGGGCGGCGGCGCCGCCACGCAACCGCCGCGTGGTCCTCCTGCCCCCGCGCCCATGCGCGTCCGCACCACCACCTCCAGCGTGCGCGGCGCGCCACCACCTGCTGCAACCGCCGCGGCGACCCCGCGCGCCTCCCGTCTAGCCCGCGCCGCCACGTGTAGCCGCCTCCTCCAGCGGCGCCATCCTCTAGCGCCGATCTGCGCGCGGCCATCCTCCGGCCGACCTCCAGCCCCCGTTGACGTCGTCCCCGCGGCCCCGCGCCACCTTTCCTTTGGCGGCGGCTTGCCTCCCTTATGTGCTGTCCCTGTTGAAAGAAACGAAGAAGGAAGCCCTAGGGCTTGAGGTTTTGAAAAAGAAAAAAATAAGAAAGATTGGAAACTTTACACTTTTGCCCCTAGAAGATTCAGAATTGCAAATAAACCTCTTTAAGAGCTTCAAATCCAGATCATATGCAGGGCACAAGTTCAGTGGGTAAATTACAACCTTTTTCCCCTCGTTTTATCTCTGCTTTTATTTTCAGTGGAAAACTTTTTGAGTATCTGCATTTCAGTCCCTGTACTCCAGTCTTAAACTTTGCTTGCTATCTAGATTGAAATAAATGTTTTTATGAGTCCAAAAATTTTGCAAAAAATAGTGTAAGCTCCTGCTATGTGCTTTGACATTGCATAAAACTTTCATAGCATTTTGACTTTATTTGATATATTTAAAAAATCAAAAACATTGTCTTTTTGCTTGCCTACACTCTGAAAATTCATAAAAATCGAAAAAATGTCTAAAAATTCCACAAAAATTCATGTAGCTGTGTTTTAACTTGTTTTAATTTCTGTCCAATTTTTGTGCATTTTTCCAAATATAAAAATCAAAAAAATTGCAAAAATGAAAAAATCTTTAAAAAAATTGTAGAAAATTGTAGAAAAATCCAAAAATTCTGATTTCAGTTTCTTTTTGTAGATATTACTTTGCACTTTGTCTTAAAAATAATTTCAGGATTTTTGAGCACTAAAAAGGTTTTTGACTTGTAAAATAATCCTGATCGTCCATTGTTTGCTCTGTTTTCCACTATTTTCATTTTTATAAAATCACAAAAACAATTTCTTTTCTTTGATCATTTTGAAAAATACAAAAAGATTGCGTGTGCTTTTTATCACTTGTGAATATTATTCATCTTTTAAAAAAATAAAAAAAATTCAAAAACCACTAAAAAAATTAGCTTTTCTGAAATTTGATTGCTTAGTTTTTTCAATCGTGCTCCTTGTGTTCGACCCTGGTCGCTATACCAGGTAAAAAGAATAGCGAAAGACCGCTTACATTGTTTTCTTGATCTATCTTATTTTGAGTGGTTTTATCATTTTTCTCGATTGACCGCGCTTGGTGATTTGGGTCACAACGACCATTTTATTTACATACTTAACCCAGTTGTCAGGCGTGTCATCAGAATGGGACCAAGAGAACAACGTTCACCTGTCCGTTTGGGACGTATGCTTTTCGACGGATGCCCTTTGGATTATGTAATGCCCCGGCTACATTCCAGAGGTGTATGCTCTCTATTTTCTCGGACATGGTTGGTGAATTTTTAGAGGTCTTCATGGATGATTTCTCGGTTTATGGTGACAGTTTTGATGCATGTCTTGAGTACCTAGACCGAGTACTTCGGCGCTGCATTGAGGTCAACTTAGTCTTGTCTTGGGAGAAGAGTCATTTCATGGTGACTCAGGGGACGGTCCTTGGCCACATCATCTCCAACAGGGGCATGGAGGTCGACCCTGTCAAGGTGGATATCATCAAGAAGCTCAATCCACCGTCCAATATACGACAGTTGCGGTCTTTTCTGGGGCATGTCGGTTTTTACCGACGGTTCATACAGGACTTCAGCAAAATTGCCCGACCGCTCACAGATTTGTTGACAAAAGACACTGAGTTCCTTGTAGATGATAAGTGTCTTGCATCATTTGAGACTCTCAAGAATCTAGTTGTCGAGGCTCCTGTCCTTCAGCCGCCTGATTGGTCTCTCCCATTCGAGATCATGACGGATGCTTCTGATTTTGCCATAGGGGCTGTGCTCGGACAGAGGAGAGATGGAGCGCCTTATGCCATTCACTACGCTAGTCGAACAATGGATGCTGCTCAGCGGAATTACACAGTCACAGAGAAAGAGATGCTAGCTGTAGTCTTTGCCTTAGATAAGTTTCGATCTTACATTCTTGGATCTAAAGTGACTATTTATACTGACCACACCGCCATCCGATACTTAATGGAAAAGAAGGATGCCAAAGCCAGATTGACCAGATGGATCCTTCTACTCCAGGAGTTTGATATAGAGATTAAGGATAAACCTGGAGTCAAAAATGTTGTGGCGGATCACCTGTCCCGTTTAGAGAACCTTGAGGATTCGGATCAGATTACACCTATTACAGAGACTTTTCCAGATGAGGCAATCCTTGCAATCACCTCACTTCCATGGTACGCTGATATTGTGAATTACCTTGTCACGAAGAAGGTCCCACAAGATTGGCCCAGACAGCGACTTGAGACCTTTCTTACAAAAGCCAAGTCGTACCATTGGGAGAATTCCACTCTTTATCATGAAGGAGGGGATAGCATCTGGAGACGGTGTATTCCTCAAGAAGAGCAACATAGTGTCCTCACCTATTGCCACAAGCTTGAGGCAGGAGGACATCATTCTAGGAGACGGACAGCACAGAAGGTGCTTCAATCCGGCCTTTGGTGGCCTACCCTCTTCAAGGATTCAGATGAATTCGTGAAGAGGTGTACTGACTGTCAGAAAATGGGCACTTGTGGACAGAGAGATATGATGCTGATGCAGCCCATTCATTTCTGTGAGGTTTTTGACGCATGGGGCATCAATTTCATGGGCCCATTTCCTAAGAGTCAGGGATTTGAGTATATCTTACTTGCTGTAGATTATGTGAGTCGTTGGGTTGAGGCCATCCCCGCCCGAACCGCAGATGCTAATACCGTTTGCAAATTCTTGAGGAAAAATATCATTTCACGGTTCGGGGTACCTAGAGTGTTGATATCAGACGGGGGGACTCATTTTATCAATGACAAGGTAAGGGCCCTTGCTAACGAGTTCAGCATAGATCATAGAGTTGCCACTCCTTATCATCCACAGACGAATGGTCTTGCTGAGGTTTCTAACAGGGAGATTAAGACTATATTGTAGAAGGTAGTCCGCCCAGACCGAAAGGATTGGTCACAGCTTTTAGACTCGGTCTTGTGGGCATATCGGACATCCTTCAAGACTCCATTGGGTACATCTCCATTCCGACTCGTTTATGGCAAGCCGTGCCACTTACCATTTGAGCTGAAGCATAAGTCACTATGGGCTGTTACGGAGATATTTTTGGATCCAGAGAGTGTAGGAGATCAAAGAAAGGCAGAATTGGCAGCCCTGGAGGAACTTAGAGACACAGCATTCTCGAGTAGCCTACAGTATAAGGAACGAGTAAAGATATGGCATGATTCTCACATCAGCCATAAGCAGTTTGAACCGAATCAGAAAGTATGGTTATTCGATGCAAGGCTAAAGCTATTTCCAGGGAAGTTACAGAGCAAATGGAAGGGACCATACTTGGTCCGGAAGGTGCACGACAATGGCAGCATTGATATATCTGAGATGTCATCTGAATCCACCTTCCGAGTTAACGGTCAGCGCCTGAAGCCATATCTAGATCATGAACCGCTGATCGTCGATGTTGCCCCGATTCATTTTGCATGAGATATAGTCTTTGACTCACATCATTTGCATCTCATGCCTGATTTTCACTTTCTCTCGCAAATTGTATAGATCCAGATGTCCATATCACACACTCTTTTGTCTGAACACCCCATTTCCATCTTATGATTATGCTATACTTAGGGTGTACTTTACCCTAAGTATAGGGGGGGTGTCAGACGTTTGATTATTCTTTTAATTCTTTTTACCTCTGTTGTGCTGCCTATACTTAGGGATATTTTACCCTAAGTATAGGGGAGGTAGACTCTGTATATTCATCTCTTCGGTTTTCCCTTTGTGTACAGTCTGCTATACTTAGGATTACTTGATCCTAAGTATAGGGGGATCACCGACCTCTATTGATTTTACTCTTTTATTTGTCGTTGTAGTATACTTTTCTTTTCACTTTTCTATACGCGGCACGAGTTATGTCTTTCTTTCCAGCTCTTTGATCACTATGAGGACATAGTTAGAGATAAGTATAGGGGGGTGTCGTATATATTGTATATATACTTTAGCCATAACTCGTACTTTCATATTATTTTTAATATGGCTAAAACACTGTGTAAATACTTAAAAAAATCTTTAAAAAAACCTTAAAAAATCTCAAAAAAAAAAACAAACACCAACTCTGTATGTACTTGTATAATTTACTCAAGTTGTAAATTCTTGCATCTCATTCTTGTGAAATAATCATCTCACTCTTGTGTAAATATGTATTTTATTCAAAAAAATTCTTTTTGTATATATTTGTATATATTACTAACTATTTGAAAAAAAAACTTTTTGCATGTGCATCATCATTTTTCAAAAATCCATAAAAATTTCAAAATCTTGAAAATTGTCTCACAAAAAGATTTTTTCTTTTCCTTGCATGTACATATTGTCTTGCATTTGCATGAGCATTTTTCAGGATGATTTTGACTATTAAACTAAGTCTGGAATAAATTTGAAGAATGGAGCTTAGTTGGGCCTTAATCCACTTAATTTCAGAGGAACCTTATAAGATTTGGAGTTAAGACTTTTCAGGTCCTAGTGACTTAATTCTTTGAGTCCATAAGACTATGTTCACATGTCATCTTGATGAGTCTAAGTAGAACATTTAACAACACACACATGATTCTTTCAGACCGTGGCTTACCTTGGACACTGCACTTTACACGTAGCTCTTCATGGATGAGGTAGTGAGGGAGCAGAATCTTTTGGCTTGGGGTAGCATACGAGGGTAGTACATCTAGGCGGAACCTCTCGTCCTCCTCTAGGGAGGGAAATGCATCTCAACCTAGTCTTGTGATGTTGAGGTCTAAAGACAGGAACTGTGGGGTTGCAATAATGCTTCAAAAGAGGGATAGTCTACTGGCTCAAGAGGAAACACTCCTTATGTACATGCTGCACCTTGTATATATTTCAAAAAAAAAACAAAATATCCAAAAGTGGACAGGCCTGATAGAAAAATAAAATGCCTGTGAAAAAAAAAAGAATAAGAGCTTCAAAGTCATATATTCATGAGCTTGCAGCGGGTGACATGGCTACACTGGTCATGCATCCAAGGATAGGTAACTACATTGGTTACCGTCCATTCTCTTCTCCATCCCCTCTTCTTGAGCTGGTTGTACTTGAACTTAGAAGGGAATATCCCCGCTCCTCGAGGAAAGAGTTGCCAGATCGGGTTATTGAGTTACCTTGTTGAGAGAGGCTGAATCTTTGCTACTTTTGAGATGAAGAGCTAAATTTCACTTACACGTACAAGTAAGAATTCATAGTCATAAGAGTTTGTGTCTGTAGACTTGTTCTGATCTGACTGTTGAGGAGACCTGAATAGGAGTCTTATGGAACTTAGAGGCTGTTAGGTTTTAATTCCATGTCCCATTAATGTTCCGACACATTAATAATCCAAAGGTCCGACAGAGCTCCAGACTACATTTTTATGAAGATAAGTTTGAAAGTCAACATTGTTCTAACTTCTTTCCTTTTTCTTTTCTTTATTTTTATTTTCACTTATTTTCCAAATAAGTGTTTGCTAAGGGACTAGCAAAAGTAAAGTATAGGGGAATGATGAATCCACGATTCATCGCCTTTATTCTTTTATTTTAGCCTCTTTTCCTTAGTCAAATACTTGTAAATAACCACTAATTCCATAAAATTACCATTTCACATACATTTGTTAATTATGCATTTTTAACACTTTTTTGTAAATAAATAAAAGAATAAAGAAGAAAAGAAAAAGAAAAGGAGGTATTTATGCAATAAATACAGACTGACCCAAACCCCGAGAGAAGGTCAAGACTTGACCTGATCGACCAGGAATAAAGTAGGGGGAGATAAGGTTGTCTGTCAGAAAATCCAAAAAAATAACTTGTACATATTTTTCATGTATATTTGTATAAAAATTACATTATTTTATTTGTATATAATTTGACCTCAAATCACTTACTTTTGTAAATAAAAGTTGTAAATAAATTTGTATTGTAAATAATAAAAATATTTGTAAAATAAAAAAAATGTATATAATGCAAATAATTACACCCAGAAAAAGCCGTAACGTGATAATTGAAACATCAATTCCGACTCCATATGAGCTCAAATCGACCAAACTCACTTCCATAATACTATAAATTAAATTATCTTTCAAATGGCTGTGGTTTCGTATTTTTTGGAGTTACGGTTAAAAAGTCGGTTTTCTGGGGTGTATTGTGCAATTTACCCATATATTTATTGTATATATTTTATATTTTATTTATTTTATATAATGTATATATTATAAATATTGTTTTCAATAAAAATAAAAATTAGAAAAAAAATAATAAAAAAATAAAAAAAATCTTGTATAAAAATTATTTCCTTATTTGGACCTATGTACATTATATCTTATGTATATAATATATGTATGCCACTAACTTCCATTTATAAAATCCACCAAAAAATTTAATTACCTAACATTAATTAATTAATTTAAATTAATTCCGAATTTTTTATTTAATTATTTGATTTTATTTGATTAATTTGATTTTATAACATGCCTTATATATTGGATTTGATTGCATACCTTTAATGGCCACCATTAAGGTGGCCAATTAATTTCCAATTAATTTATTATTTTATTTAATTTATTAATTTCGAATTTCGTAATTAATTATTTAATTATTTATTTAATTTATTTATTTTATTAATCCACCCAATAAACACCTTCCTTTTTTTGTAAATATTTTCCTTTTTTGATTTTTTGCCTCTTTTTAATGGGCTCCTCCCTCATTCACATTTGATCGATCTTTGGCGGAGAGGAGCCCGGTTTCCGAGAGGTTTCTTGTTGAAGAGGGTCCTAGCCTCCGATCCAGTCGGTGACAGAGATTTGTGCTTCGTCGAGGCCATCATGGCTTGTCCGATCCCCGAGGTGAGATCCACTTTTACTTGTCTTTTTCCCTAGGTAATTGTAGGCTTAGATCTTAGCGTAGGAGTAGGGAGTAATTTTTAGATTAAAAATCCCAAAATTTCATCACACTTTAATCCACATCCGACACCGAATTTTCGCCTCATTTTCGTGTCACGCCATTTCTTTTTCTACCTCACGCAACCACACACCTCCGACCACGCACGGTGGTCGGAGACTCGGATCCTTCTTCCGCATCGTCGAGATCCGCCCATTCAAACATCTTTTTTTTGTACATAAATAAAACAAAACATAAAATAATTTTCCTTGTTTATCTCACATCTCTTTTTGCAAGGAAAATAAAAAAAAGGTTTTTTTTATTTGTCTTTTCTCTCTAACCTTTATTTTGCAGGAATAAAAAAACAATAAAATCTTTATGATTCTTTTTATCTCTAATATTTGTTTTGCAGGTAAAAATAAATAAATAAAAATTTTCTTTCTATCTCTAACTATTGTTTTGCAGGTTCACCATAAATAAAAAAAACAGATATTTGTCTTGTTTCTAACCGTGGTTTTGCAGGAAAACCAAAACAATAAAAAAATAATAAACAAAAAAAAATTAAAAAATATAATATTTTCTTCTCCTGATTACAATATCTGTTTCAAAAACAAAAATTAAAGAAATAATTTTTTATCCTAACTCTTTCCCTGGAATTAAAAAAATAAAAAAAAATAAAACACAAACAAAAATCCAGCAGCAGGTCGCCACCCCCGCTGCCATCGCACGCAGCCATCAGAACGCCGCGCCCCCACGACCGTCACTGCCCCCCTCAACGGGCGGCCCTCCGTCCATCCGCATCTCCAGACCGTCGGCGCCCCAGCCCCGCTCTATCTGTGTGTGGCTCCTCCGCCCTCGCCGCTCCAGTTGTGCGCGCGGGCCGCGACACCCACCTGCTGCGACCCACGCAACCGCCGCGTGGTCCTCCTGCCCCCGCGCCCAGGCGCGTCCGCACCACCTCCTCCAGCGGCGCCATCCTCTAGCGCCGATCTGCGCGCGGCCATCCTCCGGCCGACCTCCAGCCCCCGTTGACGCCGTCCCTGCCGCCTGTGCCGGCGCCGCCCCACGCGGATCTCCACCGCTACAGGCGGCCCCTCCGCAGCCCTGCGCCACCTCAGCGGGCGGCGGCGCCGCCACGCAACCGCCGCGTGGTCCTCCTGCCCCCGCGCCCAGGCGCGTCCGCACCACCACCTCCAGTGCGCGCGGCGTGCCACCACCTGTTGCAACCGCCGCGGCGACCCAGCGCGCCTCCCGTCTAGCCCGCGCCGCCACGTGTAGCCTCCTCCTTCAGCGGCGCCATCCTCTAGCGACGATCTGCGCGCGGCCATCCTCCGGCCGACCTCCAGCCCCCGTTGACGCCGTCCCCGCGGCCCCGCGCCACCTTTCCTTTGGCGGCGGCTTGCCTCCCTTATGTGCTGTCCCTGTTGAAAGAAACGAAGAAGGAAGCCCTAGGGCTTGAGGTTTTGAAAAAGAAAAAAATAAGAAAGATTGGAAACTTTACACTTTTGCCCCTAGAAGATTCAGAATTGCAAATAGACCTCTTTAAGAGCTTCAAATCCAGATCATATGCAGGGCACAAGTTCAGTGGGTAAATTACAACCTTTTTCCCCTCATTTTATCTCTGCTTTTATTTTCAGTGGAAAACTTTTTGAGTATCTGCATTTCAGTCCCTGTACTCCAGTCTTAAACTTTGCTTGCTATCTAGATTGAAATAAATGTTTTTATGAGTCCAAAAATTTTGCAAAAAATAATGTAAGCTCCTGCTATGTGCTTTGACATTGCATAAAACTTTCATAGCATTTTGACTTTATTTGATATATTTAAAAAATCAAAAACATTGTCTTTTTGCTTGCCTACACTCTGAAAATTCATAAAAATCGAAAAAATGTCTAAAAATTCCACAAAAATTCATGTAGCTGTGTTTTGACTTGTTTTAATTTCTATCCAATTTTTGTGCATTTTTCCAAATATAAAAATCAAAAAAATTGCAAAAATGAAAAATATTTAAAAAAATTGTAGAAAATTGTAGAAAAATCCAAAAATTCTGATTTCAGTTTCTTTTTGTAGATATTACTTTGCACTTTGTCTTAAAAATAATTTCAGGATTTTTGAGCACTAAAAAGGTTTTTGACTTGTAAAATAATCCTGATCGTCCATTGTTTGCTCTGTTTTCCACTATTTTCATTTTTATAAAATCACAAAAACAATTTCTTTTCTTTGATCATTTTGAAAAATACAAAAAGACTGCGTGTGCTTTTTATCACTTGTGAATATTATTCGTCTTTTAAAAAAAATAAAAAAATTCAAAAACCACTAAAAAAATTAGCTTTTCTGAAATTTGACTGCTTAGTTTTTTCAATCGTGCTCCTTGTGTTCGACCCTGGTCGCTATACCAGGTAAAAAGAATAGCGAAAGACCGCTTACATTGTTTTCTTGATCTATCTTATTTTGAGTGGTTTTATCATTTTTCTCGATTGACCGCGCTTGGTGATTTGGGTCACAACGACCATTTTATTTACATACTTAACCCAGTTGTCAGGCGTGTCATCACTAATCCAACTATGGTGATAAAACACTTGATTGCAGTAATAACTATATCTTCATAGAGGACAAAACTTGTAAGATAGTGATCTCTAAGTCTTATCTTCAAGAAATTAAGACTTTATAGATGAAGATCTAAAATGTCTTAACTACGAATACCTTAAGAGATAGAGATCTCCAAGAATAAGGGTATTTATAATAAGGATAATGGAAAAATTGGTTATAATAATTATTAAGCTGTAGTGTCAAGGACGCTATAACAAACAAAATTGAGTATTGGCTGCATATATGCAACCTTCGCATTGGATGTGGGCACTGTTACCTTGGGATATGCAAGTGTCGTAAAAGGACTTGGCGTAGTCTCTTGGGAACAGAGTGATTGATCAACTTACCTAGCTATTTTCTAAGTAGCCTATGATTGTCACATGAGTGCGGGTTTAAATGATTAGCCCTAGCCCGTTAATGGCTCTTTGGGCTAGTGGGAGATTGTTGGGCATGAGAGCCCACTGCGAGCCATTATGTAATAAATATTATTGCGAATATCATTCCCTGATCTGAAATGAAATAACCAATTTGCATAATAGATCCCTTAGTACAATTACGGTTATGTAACATGACCATCTTGATGATCATACAGCTGTTGATTCAGTTATTGAATCATAGAGGCTGGTGCTTGGATGAATATCTAAAGAGTTAGATTGAGGACACATCAAGCACCGTCAAATGATTGTTGAGAGATGATCTCTAGCCTGAGTAGGAGGTGGCAATCCTTTCTCATTTAGGCTGATATCTGACCGACCTCTTGATGCAGGTCCTCTGCATGGGAATAGAGATTCGAAGGTGTCAGATTAGTTAAGTCAAAGGGTTGACTTAATGAGATCGAGATAACAAAAGACCTATGTTGAATACTGTCACAGCATAGGCATGCATCCTCTGACCAGAGACAGATGTGTTACTATATGTCTAAGTATGTACATTTGGCAGACCAATAGGTTGATGACCTAACCAAGGTCTATACACTGACGAACTGGTGTGCATGTAAGGACATATGAGTAATACGATCTCTCAAATGGATCATACAGGTTCACTTGTGAACTGGAAGACATGAGCTCACTCATGAGGTATTGGGATCGATCAAATTCCATGCATGGTCGTCGTGCTTTGGAAGCATGACAAGAATTTAAAAGTATGATATATGCTTTGAGATAGCAAATGATCGAAACCGATTCCCAGTGACCAAGACTGAGAAACTTGGTAATCAAACCTTGAAAATGATAGTGTAAAATTGATCTATATCTTCAGGTTGATCATATGTATTCCAGTATGCAGGATGTGCAGGTGTTGGGAATACCTGAGGGTGATGTGATCATAAATGATTGTATAACCATGACGCTTCCATTCCGAGGGAGTGATGAAACAGGTTTGGATTTTAGTGACTCCTCTCAGTAGAGAAGGACCTAATATTAGTCCATGTATTGGACATTGATTTGAATGAGATTCAGATATAATGAGAAGATTATATCTATGGCCTTGATTTAATCAAGCATCTATGGGAGATCCACGAGATCTGGATTTGAGATGTGATCTCAATATCCAAGTCACTATACGTGGAACAATACAATCGCCATGTCCTTATCTTCAAGTATCTGCGGAGAAAGCGCATTATTCTTGAAAGGGTTCAAGAGTAATTCCATAGTTGAATTATATCTAAGCATTGAGAGAATGATAATTAAATGTGATTTAATTATCTTGATGCATGTGGATAAGAATAATGTGGATAACAATATCCAATTATTCATAATATATCATAAATGTGATTTACAATGTATTAGAGAGAGCCTATTATGATTTATATTTATTAATTACTTATTGATGTGAATTGGATTCACATTACGTAATTAATTGAAAATGTAAATTATTATTTGTTTTGGGTTGTGAATGTGATTCACTATTTTCCAATGGTAAGATTGCCATATTCTCAAAATTAATTATGAATTATTTTTATAGAATATTTTTACAACAATTGTTGTTGTAATTGGAGATACATATAATTATGTAATCTTGGATTACATAGGAAAATCTCCCATTCCATAATGGGGTGGGGACGGCTACCTATTCCAACAAGGAAAGAGTAGCCGTCCATGATCCCCATATAGAATTGGAGATTTCCATCTCCATTATCTCCAATTCTTGATGATTTGATTTGAGATTGAATTATATTTGATTTATCAAATATATTTAATCTAAATTAAATTATTAGTTGTTGGTTTTTTACCAACAACAATCTTGACCATTGGATTAAACACAAATCAATCTCATCCATTGATTTGGTGTGTCCCATGGATTGTGATCCATGGACTCCCAAAACTCTATAAATAGAGAGGCACCCCTTTCTCTCTAGGGTTATGCTTTTGAGACACATCTCTCTCTCTCTCCCCTTCCACATGCCAACCCTCTCCTCTTCTCCATTGGTGGTCGTCCACCAAGCCATAGAGAAGGAGCCTCGTCGTCGCTTCGCCATCGCGCCACCGCCTCGACGTTCCTCGGTTCTCCGTCTTCTTTGGAGTGCTTCGCTCACGAAGAGCGTGTTCGATATCGTGCAATGAGATCAGGAGTTCACCGTGCTTGGATCAATATCTTGGATTTCAAGGATCACGCGACTCATCCCCGTGCTCACAAGCGTCTTCTCTGACGATCAGACTTGAGACAGGAGGTCTCTTTTCATAGAGACTCGATCAACCATGCTACAAGAGGTATTAATTTATACTTGATGTGGTTCTAGATGAAACGATCCGAGAATCTTTCTTGGATCATGTGGTTTCATCGCATGAATTTTTTTAAATTCCGCTGCACAGAACAACTAGTCTGACTAGTCATTCTTCATTGTATTCGATACGATGCTCACGGTTCCGTGGTGCGCTTGAGGATTATCCCATATCCTTCACAGTGGTATTAAAGTTCCACTTCCCTCTCCCTCTACTGAGGATATTTTTCAGAAACATCAGAAAATCTTTGCTAGATATTGAAAGGGTCAAGTACTAGAATTTGTAAAAGATACTACTCCTGAAGATGCTGATGCTTTGTTAGAAAAGATTGAGAAAGTTCTCAAGATTAGTCGATTTTCTAGAACCTGAATCATTGAGAGGGAGAGGAGAGTGACACGCCTTGAGGGGTTCTGGGGAACACCTTGAGGAATAAATTCTCGACTTCCTCTTAGTGGATAACCGACTAGAGGAAGGAGCAGTCGTGGTTTTGGGTGGGGTCAATTTAGTTCTGGTTGTTTGCTTTGAAAGTCCAGAATGTGGTGCGGTGCTGACCATGGGTTCCTCATCAGACGAGTCACCATATAGATTATAATATTCCTGATGGGTCAGCACACGTCTCGGGAAGGTATTAGTGATCTCAGTTGGCTTGGCATTATTAGTCACAGATGTCGGATCATCGAAATGGTCAAGACAATCAGCAAAAATCATATCCGACTCAATGACATCTTCAGGCTATGAGTCTTTTATTGAAGCTGACACAATGGTGGTGATGCAAGCAGTTGGTGAAGTAGAGGTGTGGGGAGTCTCTGAACCAACGATCATCTGGACTATCGGTAACTCTGGTGTAGTAGAGAGACGGGACTCATCTATCTCTCGGTGGTAACGACTGCCTGCGGATATACGGGTCACCTTAGAGTAAAGTGTATGAAAGAATGGGTGAGGTCAAAGTTCTCTCAATGATGTAAAATCGATTTCCCGAGTCTCACAATCTATAGTCGCCTTAGACAAGGCTAAGAACGGCTTCCCGAGAATAATAGGAGACTAGGTAAACTCTCCTCGGTGCTCAATGTCAATGACCATGAAGTCTACCTGGAGTAGAGCATCTTGAAAGTAATGATGACTGAAATGGTTCCTCACGACCGTTTGATAGATCGATCAGCCAGCTGAACGATCTCTCTTGACTTTCTAATTGGCTTGAGTTTAAGCTTGTCAAACACAGAGGTCGGGAGGATATTTATCAGTGAGTCATCATCGACTCTTACATGGGTAAGGTAGTTTCCTTGATTTCACATTCAAACCTAGGCAATTACTTTACTCTGCAGCTCTTGGTCTTTCTCCCCATCACCAAGGAGGTGGCCATAGATACTATGTGTCTCTCAGTCCTTGTCCTCTTATTGTCTGACCTCTTGGGCATCAATTTACTTCTCACAAATCGTTTGAGGTCAGGGAAGTGATCTATGGCCTTTATTAAGGGAAGATTAAAAAGCAATTCTTCATCGAGTGCTTCCCTCAGGACAGGATCCAATTTTTTTAGATCTTTTTCATTTTCTATTTTTATGAGATTTTCTTATTTTTTTAATTTTTTGGTCTTTTTGAGATTTTCAATTTTTTGGTGTTTTTGATGGGCAAATGGTCAGACTCTGGATTGGACGGTAAGTGGTTAATAGAAGAGGGAGGTAGAATGGACCCCAGCTGTACAAAGTGTATGTGTTCCCTAATGTTTGATTGGTCTTCAACATCAAATCCACTTATGGTGTTCCCCACTTTCATACCTAGGCTGACAGAAATTGAATGTAATATGTCGAGGACATCTCTCAACTTGGCCCCAAATGATTCATTTTTCGTGATAAGTCGAGAAATGTCATCCTCCAAAAAGTCATCATGACAAATCATGGGAGAAGTTTGCTCAATTGGAGGATACTGCTGATAACTTAGGGTCTCATACTCAACATACCTAGACTCTAGCATGTAATTCTGGGTCGAGTATGGACCATGTGTGTGGCAGATATTGGTCGGAGCCTCATGTAATGGAGTCAATGAATAGGGGGGCTGGTAAGTCTAGCTCATGAGTCCAATCCTGTGAATGTGTAGGCTCTCCGAATGTGTGATATGAAGGCTGGTTAATGTAGGCTTGATTACTATGGTCAATCAAGTCTGGGAAATTAGGATGTGCATGCCTCTCCATTTAGATTGTTCGATCAACCAAGTTGTACCCTAAAGTCAAGTCAGGATGTATATGTATGATTCGTTGACTTGTCCCATCATGTATATGAAGAGGAAATGAAGTATGTGGTGGTGGGTAATTTTGCCAGTCATCTGTCTTAGCAGTGGCTTGCTCTTCGTTCGGTTCATTGATTCCAGCAAGATTTCGAGAATAAGAACAATCAGCCCAAGATGGAAGTGGATCCAGAGTGTTAGAATATGGATTAGATGAGAAATGCGAAGAAGTGGAGAAGTCAGTCGAAGTTATAACTTCATAATCGGGGTGAGATGGAGAGAAGAAGGGTGGTTGTGGAGAAACCGTCTCGAAGAGAGGGTGCATGGAGGAGAAAGATGACGAAGATGGTCGGTGCAAAAACTGATGAGCCGACATCTTTGAGAAGAAATGAGAGAGGATTGAAGTGAAAACGTACAAAAACACAAGGCAAGAACACACACAAACAGACACCAAGACAAACACAAGAGCAAACCCTGCGTTCACACTCAACATGGTGAAGGACCCAAAGCCGGGTCCGCTTAATCTGGTTGATTTTAAGTGTGATTTTTAAGCAAATTAGCAATGACTACATGATGGCCTATAGGGAAGTCATCTCAATGCCGAGTGTGTCTCCCCTATTTAACCTGTCTCCTAAGATACCAACGTCCTTCCTCTCTTCGCTCATATCACCAGCCGAGGAAGTTCAAGGACCTGCCCCTATCTACTTATCGAAGTAGGCAGAGGCAGACAAGGCTTATTACTTCACCCTAGAGGGTTATTAGCAACTTGTCGTGGTGCACCGCTGCTTCACCCCTATCTACCCGCCGAAGAAGGCAGAGGCTACTTGGTGCTAGTTAGTTGAGCCCCGAGTAGTTTAGCTTGTGATATTTGCTAGGATCGGGGTACGTGATATGAAAGGCAGGGATTTTGGCTCAATCTTAGGGTGTGCACACACACACTCTGTACCTTCACTCAGCTTGAAATCAAGGTCGGGGTTGCTCTCCCGCAAACAAGGGTTAAATTTAGGTCAAAACTTTTTGGTCCACTTCAATTGGCAGTCTTGATTTTAGAGATTAGTTGTCACTTTAGTTAATCTACACAAGCAATCGCGTCTACCATCCAGTCCCAATTCCTTTATCCTAAGTTAGAAAAACCAAGAGAGGGAATCGAAAAAAGCCGTTGCGATCAAGAAAATGATGATGAGTGCTTGAGTAAGAAGACTTATAGTGCCTCCAGCTCTCTACAATGCATGATGTAATATTGAATTGAAATTTTACACTAAATGAATGCAAGAGATGAAAAGCTGCTCCTAGACAGACAGTTCTATTAGCGAGTGAAGAATGAATTTAAATTAGGCTAAAGTTCTGCGATCTAAGTGTGTCTTTTAATGGTGAAGTGTGGTCCTAGAAACTACGAGCACAAATAGTCCTAGGAAGCTCTAAGAGTTGCAAGTACAGGATCTATTCTACGGCAAGCAACCACACAACATGGAGAATCTTTTTATTTGATTACACATGCGATAACCCAAATGGGAACCGCTTTAAATGTAGTTATTACATATTAAAGAAAATGAAAATCTTTTAGGCATCTCAACAACTGACTTGAACCACGAATCATCGGCCTCCAATACACTTTGAGATGCATTGACTTCAAGAAAGCCGCTTTAGGTCCACCAAGCCCTCGCACAAAAAGATAAAAGATATCTCAAAGAAAGATATAAAAAATAAATAGAAAAATAATTGAAAAAATGGAATAATTAAAAAGTTGTTCAGGGGTCAGACTACTCGAGTGAATGAAAAACCTTAATCTAATTTTTCTAAAATGATCCCAAGTTGTTTGCCTCCCCGGCAACGGCACCATTTGATTGACCGGTGAATCATCCTATTTAATTTAAATGTGTCGTTATTATTGTTGTAGTCAGGTAATCTGGATCGATCAAAAATTAATCGCACGAATCGATGAATCGATGAATTAAATAATGTGCCGTTTTATGTATTTTTTAACCTAGGCAAGCCCCAGGGTTGATTCAAGGAGGTAAAGGAACAACTTCGGATCAATTTAGATGAATTAGCTCACGATTTTCCAAGTGGGTTTTTTTTTGTATTTTCTTATGCAATAAAAATGCCAAATACAAAATGCAGTTGAACTAGGTTATTAAGGAAATAAGCAACTTAGCGAAATTAATTTTGAAGTGAAATTAATCCAGTTCAGCTAAGTTATATTTTTCCTGTAAGCTTAATCTAATGATGAATGCAAAATGTATTTTTTTGGAATTTTTTGGGATTAAGATGCACAAATGAAAAATGTAAACTTTTTATGATTTTTATGCAATTTTTCGTGCAAACAAAGTACACAAATTATGAAATTTTTACTTGAAGTTAAATATGATGAAATAAGCTACACTAATATTTTTGGAATTTTCTGACAATGTATATTTTTTATGATTTTTTAATGCAAATAGAATGATTGTGAGTATTTTATTTTTAATAAATCCACAAAATCAATTTATCAATAGAGTGTTTTATCTCAAATAAATATTGTAATGGGAAATCCAAGAGACTTAAAATTTTACAAAAATCATATTCGTGGAATTAATTAAAAATCCTTTACTGAAATCATTAAACAATTATTTTATTCAAAAGACACATCCATTTTTAATGAAATTTGGATAGCAATTAAGGCACAACTAGAAGTATCATTTACGATTTTTTCACAATTTTTGGAGTAATAAATAAGTATGTGCATATTTCATAGCATAAATGGGTAAAATATCAATGAATTTCAGACTCTCATTTTAATAAATTATCAATGCTCATAAAAAAACCAAAGAAATATGCACGTGATAGAGAATTAAGTGTTATTCAATATGCTATTTTTGATTGAATAAAATGATGCAAAAATGATATCCAAATTAAATGCTCAAAGTCAGGGGTGTCTTTCCAATATAGAAATTAAAAGCTAATAAAAAAACGTGCACAGGGGCGCTTTTGAAATTATGGCTATGTGCGAGAACTAAAGTGCAGTTTTCACAAAATAATAATAATAATAATTACCTTTATAAATGTGGGTTCCCAAAAATGGAACCCCTGTCAAGGGTTGAATATGGGGCGACAGCGGGCTGACGAGGGAGGGGGAACAGGGTGGATCTGGTGGGAGGGCACGTTGCGTGCGGTGGAGGCAGTCGTGCTGTCGCTCGAGCAGAGCGTGGGCGACGATGGCTGGGCAGAGAGCGGCTATTGGCGGGCCGCGGGGCGCGGTGGAGGCAGCCACATACACATCTTCAATGCATGAAGGTGCGAGGCGGTTGGTCCCGGGGCTGTGAATACGTGCAACGAGCGCGTACGACAAGATGGGGGGGTCTTCCGGTGGCTGGGCAAAGGTGTGCAAGAGGAGCGCGCGGTGTCACGTGCGGTGGCTCACATGGAGGCTGGAGGTGGCCATGAGCTGGAGCTTCGCAGTGAAGGCGGTCTGCGGCAGAGGACGACAGACTAGTGGAGGTGACACACACAACCGGGCGAAGGCTACTACAGTGGCTGCGGTCGGCGGCCGCTGCTGGAGCGATGAGGAGGAGATGGCCGCTAGAGTGGGTCAGTTGTGGGCGTGCGTGCAGCGGTGCACGAGTTGTCAACGGTTGGCGTCGCACGACCTGCTGTGGGCGGCTGAAGGCCGGCGAAAGGCGTAGGAGGGCATTGCGCATGATGGAATCGTACGGCTAGAGGCCGCGACCTGGAGCACCCCCGCTGCTGGGCGGCTGTGGCGGAGGGAGAAGGGGGCGGGGTTGCGTTACTTCCCTTTCTCTCTCTCTCTTTTGTTTTTTTTATTTGCAATTTTTTTATATTTTTTTGTAAACAAAAACAAAAAATGTAGGAATAAAATGATGGTGATGGTGATGATATTGTTGTTGTGTGATTTGGATGTGGTGTAAATATAATTGAAGATGATCAAGAAAACAAAAATGACGTTAGATAAAAAATGAGAAGATAGAAAAATTACCTGGAATGTTCTTGTTGGTTTGCGGAGTAGCTACGATAAAACTCCTATTGTCGCCTCAAGAAGGTCAGCAAATGGATCTTCGAAGCTGCGCAATGATGTGGAAGTGACTGCAACATGGGTGTAGACCCACGGATCTCGCCGGTTGGTCGTCGTCGCTCGAGGTCTAAGGAGGAGCTATCACCTCATGGCTTAAACGGGGCTCGAACCTTTCTCTTGGAATGGCGGATGATGAAAAATAATGGAGGAGAAGAGAATAAAAAGGAGGAGAAGAAGTTAGAAAAGAGGTGGAGAAAATGGAGAGAATGATGAAGTGGAGGAGTGGCGCAGACTTGGAGTGGGGAACAAGTAAAGGGAGAGGGAAAAAATAAAATATGTAGGCTACTAAAAATAATAAAGAGAAAAGAAATAAAAGAAAATAGTACATAAATAAATATAAATAAATATAAATAATTAAATAAAATAAACTAAATAATATAATAAATAATAAAAAATAAAATACAAAATAAATAAATATAGGGTGACACGTGGCGGCTCTAGGAGCTGCCACGTGTCGCTACAAGAAAATTCAAAAATTAAATGTAAATAAAAATAAAAATAAAGAACAAAATGGGTCAAATCAAAACGTGGTCAACATGAAAGTTGCTCGTCTCAACGAGATCTACAACTTTCTTGAAGGATCAAAAATCAAAATAAGCCATATGTACAAAGTGTATCTTTGGGTGGTACCTTATAGATATAAAATACCACATTTTTTACCTTTTGCATACTTTTTTTATTATTTTAAATAAGAGAACTCAAAATAAAAAGAGAAAAATATGAAAGGAATATTTACAATTTAATCAATTTTTTTGGATTTTTAATAATCAAGAAAATAAAAGGATAAAATAAAGGGTATTTTGGTCAATATGTACAATATACAAATAAGGGTTAGTTTCACATATGATATCCAATTTTTATGTAATTGATCTTGTTTTGAAGGTATTTTAATGTATATTACTGTAAAAGTGAGTAGACCTAATCGGACACTATATGAGAGAGATATATGTGTTTTAAGGTTCTTGGTCTCAAACTTGGATTTGGGTTTTATTGGACAATTTCACAAGTTAGTATTTTTTGATATTTTTTTATTAATGTTAGTAATATATACACTATAGAGTTGATTTTATTGGATTTGGAGTTAGTATAAAATAGATACAAATACAGTATTTAAGCTAATATACATGTGAATATTTACAAGTGAGTTTATCTCCTTATTTAATGCAAATATGAATGCGAAAATACAAATATTATTTACACATGCATAAATGCTAATTATGCAATATAAGTGATGAAATGCCACTAATTACTCGGGAACAAAGCTCTATTTTCCACTTTTAGAGTGATGAATCACAGATTCATCACATACCTCATACTTTCATATTTTCAATAATATGGCTATTAAACATAATGGGTAAGAGCATACAATTCAATTACTTAAAAAATATTTTTATATATCTAATTCAATGACCTTTATCTAAAACTCCCTAAAATTTTGAAAAAAAATCAAAATTCCATAAAAAATGTAAAATTTCAAAAATCCTAAACGATTTTAACACTTCTTGAAAAATACCATAAAATAGTTAAAAATCAGAAAATGGTTTCACAAAAATATCATCTTGCATTGCATAAGCATTTTTCTGAATAATTCTGACAATCGAACAACTCTAAATAAAATATGAAGTTTAGAGCTTGGTCTAAACCTTAATCTATTTAATTTCAGAGGAACCTATTTCGGACAGGAATTGAGATGCTTCATGTCACTTTGACTTAATTTTTTAGGTTCTATGAGACTGTATTCATGAGCAACTTCAATATGTCTAACTAGAACCTTTCATGTCATCCGTATGACTCTTGAGATAATGGCTTGACTTGGAACCTCACACTCAACATGTAGCCCAACTAAAATGGGTTGTTGAAATATCTTAGAGTCTAAGTTGAGATGATACTAGGTCTCTCGACAAGGGTGGCTCAGGAACTATTCCTGTGGACTACCAAAATAGGTAGTTCAACCCAATTGTTCTTCTGGTGGCATGGACATCTAACGAATGGAGAATGGATTGAAATAAAGCTTTGGATGAGGATTGGTCTACTAGTATAATTTTTCTAGGACCTCAAAATATGGACGAAATAAAAGATTCTATATCCAGTTCGGAGCAAATCAAGAATGTATAGCAACACAAACAAAGAAATACCAAAAAAGCCTATTAGAAAAACTCCAAAATGTTTGAGTTTCCATAAAAATCTGCTCCTTACTGAAGATTTGGTCACACTGACTGAGCTTCACAAGGAAATACGACTACACTGATCCATTTCTACTTTTTTTTTACTTCTTCAAGCTTCCCCCTTGTTCGTTACTGGCACGTACCTTGAACTCAGAAGGAACATTCATCTCCCCAAGGAGGAGTTACCAGAGGAGACCACTTAACAGTTTAGCTATTTATCTGGGAAGAGTTAACACAGTTCACACACATTGTACTTGTCGTTTAAAGGTTATGAGAGTATACATCTGAAGGGATGGTTCTAATCGGGCTATTAGGCGGAACTAGATAAAGGAACATGGAACCTAAGGGTTGTTGAGTCATAATTCCTACCTTGAATGTGGTTCCAAACACATTAACAATCTTAAGGTCTTAACTAAGCTCCAAACTTTGATTTTGTAAAGACAAGTCTAAAAATCACAATCATGCTACCTTTATTTATTTTCCTTTTCTTTATTTTCTCTCTTGCATCACTCATTCTTCTAATAAGTGTTTTCTAGAGACTATCAAAGGTAAGTATAGGGGGGAGATGAATACCCATCATCTACCTTTATTCCTTTATTTTGTCTTTAACTCTCTAGATAAATACATGTAAATATATCTAACGTGTACAAATTAACAAGCTAACTATTGTCTACAATTGTATATAAATACATCTATTTAAAACAAACTAAATGAATAAAAAAAGAAAAGAAAAAACAAAGAAGTATTGTAATACTGACTGACCCTAGACCCCAAGACTGAATTAATATTAACTTCACCGACAAGGAATAAAGTAGGTGGAGATAAGGGCCTACATTGTACATAAAAACATGGAAACCTTGATTTCACAACACTAAAACATCCAACATGTGACTATATACATTTATGTATAGAAAAATACAAAAATACTTGCACATAAAAATAATGCATAGTGCAAATAGGACACACATATGAAAAAGCCGTAAAACAAATTTCACAAATCAATATCTTCTCCATATGAATTCAAATTGACCAAAATCATATCCATTGTATTTTGAATTAAATTATCTACCTAATGAAGGTGGTTTCATTAAAAATGGAGTTAAGATATAAAAGTCAGCTTTCTGGGGTCCCATTATTCTATGTATCTTTATATTTTTATTCATATATTATATTCCTTATGTTTTTACTCTTCTTATATTTATAAATAATTACATATGGTTACAAATATAACAAAAATATAAATAATTAAGAAAGCATCAAATACTAAATTCAAATAAATTAGGTATTATAATACATAGGTATAGTATACCTATAATGAACATTATACAATTATTCATGTATTTAAATAACATTAGAAAAATAAAAGTAATTTTTTTAAGTATGTATTTAAATATTTATAAAAATATAAAATATTCACCTATGATAATAAAAACTAAATATAAAATAAAAAAATTACATAAAACATAGGTATATTTACCTATAGTCACACTTGTACATATTAACATAAAATAAATAAGTCCATATAAATAAATAAAAATCACCTAAAAATTGTACATTAAATAAGGAACAACTTTTATTTTTTGAGTTTTAATTAATAAATTTTCTATTTAAAAATCAAAAGTTTCCTCTTTAAGTAGCTTTTTATCCTGTAGTGTCCTACGTAGACGGCCAACTATCCCTTCTTCGCGCTAACTCCGCCTTCAGATCGGTCCATGGCCTTCTTTGTCGATTTTTCATCGCCAACTTCTGTGATGTTTGACCTCGAGCTCTTCATGAAAAGTGTGCACCTAACATCACTAAACCACACTTGACACTCCAATGGGAGCCATCTTCATCGTTCCTTGCACAAACTCTAATCAAAGATCGCCTCTCCACTCACCTATATAAAATTTTGCATCCTCCCTTTTTATTTTTTAATCCATTTTACCCACATTTTTTCCTCGAAAATACTTGTTGTAGTTTGCCCTCAGTGATAGTGAGTGGAGCCTCCCGATTTTTGGCATGGAGAAGGAGTGGAGGAGGTGATTCAACCATCGTCGGAGCAAGGGCCTCGGGTAGTTCTATTTTATCACATATATTTTTTGCATGGTAATTAAAATTATTTTCCTATTTATAAAAATTAAAAACATTGTATTTTTTTTCCCGTTTGGCATTTAAAATCCATAAAATTATAAAATATTTTGAAAAATTCCAAAAAAATTCATGTAGGCTAAAATTTTCATATTCCACCTTTTGTACAATTCTCTTTGAAAAATATTGAGAAAAACTACTAAAAATACAAAACACAGAAAAGCTCATAAAAATTCCATAAATCATAGAAAAATCACAAAAATATGCTCTAAATTCTTGACTTTTATTTGTATTATATTGTATTTAGGAAAATAGATTTTGGGCTCAATATAACTTGATGGATATTTATTAAGCCCATTTCAAGTTCTTAACTTTTTTATTTTCTTTATTTTATATATTTCTCTATTTAAAATTTATTAAAATTCTCAAAAGTTAACCAAAAAATACAAAAAAAGAGAAAAAATTACAAAACCCAAAAACATTTTGTTTTGTAATTTTTTATTTTATTTATCATATTCTAAAATCCAAAAACATTTTTTTCTATATAGTACCTATATACTTATATCTATTTATTATCACCTATATTATTAGATATTTTTTAAATTAAAAGGGTAAAAAGTTTGAAAATTTAAAGCATAAAAAACAGAAAAATTTAAACCCACAATTATATCAAAAAAATCCACAAAAGTTTTCTAGGTACCATATTTATCATTTCTCTACTCTGCATGCTCTATGAGGTTCTCTACTGCTTGTATTTGTACACATTTTATAGAGTTATAATAAATTTTAGCTCCACACACATTTTTATTTCTTAATTATCATTATGAGTTAATTGTTGATTGAGTCACTTAGTTCGGGTATTGAGTACTATGAGAGCGACCGATACGATGATTGTTGGATCAGACTTGTTGGCCACCACAGGCCCTCCAAGATCGGACGTTAGGCACCTCATTCCTTGTTGTTTATCGGTACTTTTAAGAGAGAAACGCAGTAAGTAAAAGAAAATTTAATGCAAAACAAAAAGGAAAATGAAAGAAAAATTGACATAAAAATTAATATCACAAAATTAATTACAAAAAATTTCTGGTGGAGCTCAAATTCATAAATAACTCCATAATCACATTATTGTATTAGAAGTAGGATCCACAAAATATAGGAAACTACAAACCCATCGGCCCTATAAACATCCCCATGAGGATTATTAATGATCCATATTTCCTCCACTTTAATAATGTTGAATTGTCGTAATATAGGAGGTGGAAAATGATTAAACAAAAATCAGACTTTGAATATGTGACCAAGCTTAACTTGGTAAGTATACCAAGGTCAACTAAGGGAACAATGTACTATATAGTGATTGGTTTC
Source organism: Ottelia alismoides (assembly GCA_037367405.1). NCBI lineage: Eukaryota > Viridiplantae > Streptophyta > Magnoliopsida > Alismatales > Hydrocharitaceae > Ottelia > Ottelia alismoides. The sequence continues at coordinate 202,482 of JAZKJV010001710.1, forward strand.
AAATTAATTTAAATATTTAATTGTTTACAATAGTTAACTTCTATGCCAGAAAATAAGGCATAAAGAACAAGTTTTTAAAAAAATTAAAGAGAATAAAAATAAACAGAGAAAGTAAAACAAAATAAAGGGAGATAGAACTGAAGAGAATGTTATGTGAAATTAACTATCTTTATTTCTCAATAAAATATCCTATCAATCCTTAAAGTAATTCATAGATCGAAGGAAGAGATTTGAGAAATATGCGTCAATCTAATCTAAAGTATATGCTAAGAAATGAATTCCAATCAATCTTGGCATAGAATGATCAGATTATCCTCCAAGTCCATGTAATAAGTAATTCTGTAAATATTGATTTTTTCCTTAAACATCAAGGAAATTACTTAATCAAGTCTCCTCACTTTAGCCTTTGTAAACATATCAAAGTCTTTCAAGACGTAAGTATAAAAATATGTCAAATTAAACCTACATAGATCATTTTAATCCTCAAATAATGTTACTATTTAATTAAGCTTTGATCTATCTATAAATCATATAGAATGAAAGAGTGAGGAACATGCTTCAAAATAACATAAAATACACAATAAATGTATTAAAAATGATAAAGATATTCAATGTTGAAGTAATAGGGACCAATATAGAAATAAAAATAATTTTCTATATAAAATAGCCCATGGGGGGACTTATCTATAATTATCAAAAGCTGTTGGGGTCTCCTTTTCTATTTGCCCTAGGCGGTGGTATTTTTCTAGATATAGAGAAGCAGAGGGGCATTGATGCAAAAGCTGCTAGCAGACGTGTGCAGTGTGCTCTCTGTATATGAGAGGGACCTAAATGTAATTTCAGAAAGTTAGAGGGATCCTTCTGCAAAAATTCCTAGCCCATTTGCCTCCTTCATGTGAGGGCTAGGCTCGGAATGGGGTGTGGGCTTGGGTAATGCGTAGCACGATAGAAAGGCCTGCGAGGAGCCTCAAGTGTCCCAAGCCTGTAAGGGCTGGTGGAGGCTCGGCCGACGATATGGATCGTCATATCTGATAGGATCTAACGGACCATATGAGGCATGGTGATGGATGGTGTGGATGGCTTGCGAGCTTGATTAGATGGTGGCAACTCCCAATGCACATGAAATGTTGGCTTTCTTTTCATCTTCTCCATGAGCGGCAACAAGGAAAAAGGGCTCCGATGAGGATACTAAAGCTCCTCCCAGATCCTGGAGTTTGAATGAAGGGCATGGAAGGTCAAGAAGGATGTAGCGAGGATGTAGAAATCCTCCGGAGATGTGGCAGTGTTAGAGATGGCGAGGCGGGGCTCGGTCGTCGAAGGCAGAAAAGGGAACGAAGGTGCTATGCTCCATACAATCAGTGAAGGAATGGTGTACCTACAAGGGTGAGTATGTGAGATAGGGGTGAAGGGGGAGGGGGGAATAGAGGCATAATCATGAGTCCAGAGGTGGATGCCTTAAGATTCCAGGTTTGTGCAAGAACTGGAGGCGGAGCTAAGTGGGGGTGGTGGAGAAGAGGAGAGGTGCTGATGATGAGTTGGTAAAGATCACAGGGTTGAGGCGGAGTTAAAGCGATGCTTAGATGGGTAGGAGGTGTTGTGAAGGAGGAGGTAAAAATTGAAGAAATTGGAAAGGGGTGAGATTTGGGGACTATCTGGAGTTCAATGGAGATCAGAAGTGCGAGGCTAGGCGAAATCATCTAAATTGGAAGCTTGGGAAGCTCCCTAGTCATTTCTCTACCTCATGGCAAAGAGTAGGAACTCGTCTGTGGCCTGAACCAAAAGTTTACAAACAAGGAAGATGGTCGGTTCATGCTTGAGAGGTGGCTGGTCTTCGCTTGAGGAGGCACTCCCTCACTGTCACTTGAGGGTGGCTCTGAGCTCAGAATTTCTTTATGGAAGGGAAGCTAGGATGGAGATGGTGGAACCTAGATTTTCGTACTGCTACATTGATGGCAGCATGCATAGGACTGATGGCTGGAGGTTACGTGAGGAAGAGGAATGAAGGGTACGTCGATTGATGGGATCTTGATGTGGGGGGAGATGGAGGAACGACTAGAGTAATTGAGGCAAGTGGTCGCGTTGCGGTGTGTAACGATGGAGAGGAGAGGGGATCCAAGGTGGAAGAGGGTCTTAGTGTCATTGGATTTCATGCAATGAGTAACCCATATGGGGCCATGTCATGCCATATGAGGCGCACGTGAGGGTGTTGGAGGAGGGAAAGATCTACACCGTTGGATCAAATCTGATTCAATGACCCATGTTGCGGGCGTTAAACAGACAAAAAGAGGAGACCGGGTCAATGATGGATGCTGATGAGGCACTAGGTGGACGAATGGGCAGGCGTCATGTGGCATGAGATGTTGACCAAGTAGAAAAAACAAAAGAAAATTAGAAATAAAATAGAAGGAGCAGTCAAATCAAAAAGTAGTCAACATCGAGATCTACAACTTTCATGAAGGGCCAAAAGGCAAATAAAATCATTTGTACAAAATACATTTTGTATAGGTATTAATTTGGTAAATAACCCTTACATTTTTATGTTCTGTATTTTTTTTATTTTTAATAAAGTTTTAATTAGTGGATTAATATATATAATATTTACAAAATTAATATAATTTTTATGGATATTTATAGGTTAAGAAAAGGTAAAACAAAGACAAACTAGTTACTTAATGTGTAATATGTTCTAAAGTTTCCTTTTTCTTTTGATTTCATGTTTTTTATGGATTTTATTTCTTTATGTTAGGTTTGTTAATGAATCAAATAATATAAATGGAGAAGAATTAAGTTTAAATACTTAGTATTTGTGCACAAAATAATGGGTTCAAGTTAGGAAAAAATAAGGTTATTTATTTATAGATTTTAGCCTTAATTTTGTGTACTATTAGTAAATGTTAATTAGTCAGTTTTAGGAGTTTTAATTAGTGATTTGCTAAGTATATTTTTCTAAAGACTTCATATAGAGTAGATGTATCATGGATTCATCAATTATCTCAAAGTTCGTTGCAAATCTATGGGCTCATAACTAAAAGAGTTCATCCCCCTTCTCAATGTGCATTCATTAAAGGGTGAGGTGCCTCCGATGCATTTGGAATCGCATTCGAGATTCTTGCATGATGGAACCAAAATAAAACCAAGCTATCATCCTTAAAATAGACCTTATAAAAATCCATTGATACATTAAACTAGATATCCATACATATAGCTCTTATAGTGACCACCTCTCCAACCATATTTACTGATTGGGGTGTTTACTTTCTCAAAATGATGTCAGTATCACTTAAAATAAACAACTCCTCCACTAGATTCTTCAAACCTTCCTATGGTATGATATAAGATGATCCTCTCTTCCCATTAGTTTTTATACGCCATTAACATTTCGGATGGAATGCTTCAAAACCTTGCATAAACACAAGCAGATTGAGGGATTTACACTACCAGTCTCTGATCTTACCATCGCCAATATGCTCTTCACGAGTGGCAATCTTATATCCTTGAAATATGATGAAAGGACAATTACATGTGTCATCTTTACTCTCAAAAACTTCTCCCAGCCTTCAGAGCTTAATGTCAGCCACAATAAATCAACCATCCATTGCCTAAATCTTTCGGAAGATGAGCAAAACATTGTGTTCTCCATCTTCAGATGGAAAAATGAATATTTCCCTATTAACTACTCAATCATCTTTTTATCTCCTAACCCCCTTAGACTTCCAGATTGACAACCCACTAAAGAAAAATTGAGAAAACATTATGGGTCTAGAAGAGAAATATATTATCCATTCTCTCTAGGGTTGCATTACGGAACTCTTCCCTCACACCCTACATCACACATATGCTTGCCTCCCTCAAGATATCCAAGACCACCATTCGAAATCGACAAAATCCATTGAAAAATTCTTTGATATTGAAATTCTAATGACCATAAAAGGTACAAAGATGGACGGGCAAACATTTGTTGGACAAGAAAAAAGATGATCGGAGTATAAGAAATTTGGACAAATTTAACAACTCTGTGTTATCCAATGCTTGGATTAAACTCCAAGAACACCTAAATTCCCTAATTTTTCGAGATTATTAGGTCATGTTACCATCACTCAAACCCATTCCTCTTGCCGATGCCCCTAAACTGTACAACTCCAACTGTTGGTGTGTGATGAATCTACATTTCATCACCTTTATTGTATCATTTTGGCCTTAAAAACCCTAGCTAATGCATGTAAGTGACATTAATTTGTACAAAATAGCATCCATTATTTATTGTATTTATTGCATACAAAATAAGATTTTTAATGCCAAAATTATAGAATAAAAAGAAGAAGAAAAAGGGAATAAAATATTGAAAATATTTTATGACCCTAAACCCCGAGACCAAGTCAAGAATTGAGTTGATCGATAAGGAATAAAGTAAGGGGGAGATAAGGGTCAAAAATATAATAAAATTGGCATTTATTCATTCATTATTTATGAATTTTTGACACCTATTTTATTCTTTATTATCTGTTCATCAAATAAAGAAACTCTGTACATGAAATTGTAGATAATAATGTAAATAAAAATACAAAATTGAGTTTGTACAAAAATAATACACAGTATGCACTTTATACACAGAATAAAAAGTCAGAAACCAAACTTCACATACCCATATCTTTTCAATAAAAAAACTCGAAACGTATCGAAATCACATCTAATTATATATAACTTTTCACGAGCTATTAATGGTGGTGGTTTTATATTATTTAGAGTTACTATGTGAAAGTTAGGTTTTGGGCCCTCCTTGTACATTCTACCGATTAAAATATTCATTTTATTCATTCCTTATTATTTTCACATACTCATATTTTTATAATTTTGTAAATAATATTTATAACACATGTATATATTAAAATAAGAATAAAACCAAAAAGAAAATGGAAAATAAAATAAGTCTATGTAATTACATTGACAAAATACCTATGATTATATCTATATATAAATAAAAAGGGGAAACCTATTCTTTAATTCTTTATTATTTTATAATTTAATAATATTTTAAATATTATTCATATTCTATTAAAAATACGAAACCAAAATAAACTTACTAAAATCTATTAAAATAAAAAGATGTATATAAAACATAGGTAAAATACCTATAAATATACCTATACAATTCACATATCTATTTATTTAAGTATACAAATTTCATCATAAAAATAAAATAAAAATATATTTATACTCACAAAAATAATTATAAATATATAAAATAGTAGAATAAAACAATAAAATAAAATAAACAAAGTAAAAATAAAAATGTACTAAATATAGATCATTATACCTATAAATAAGCCTTTAAAAATAAACGTGTAATAAATAAAACCAAAAAATAAATAAAAATCATAATAAAATACTAAATAAAATAATTAACATTTTTTTATTTTATATATAAAAATTAAGAAAATCATTTACTATTTTAAATTAATTATTTTTGAATAAAATTATTGTTTTCTCTTTAAGAGGCCCGAGCTGGACCAATCACAGGGCCCGGACCGTTGACCTCTAGTCAACTGTCCCATCTGCTACCTGGCCCGTTAGAAGTGTCTTGTCCCCACGATTTCTGCCCTTTTTCATGCAGGATCCAGCCATCCATCGACTTCAATCTCTTCACGGGAATTACTCCCAGATCCATCCTCATTCACGCCATATCATTAGATCCATTGTACATAGCTCGATTTCATTGATTTTGGCCGGTCAAATAAGGGTGCCATACATGTTTATAAATAAACCTCCTTCTCCCTACATGATTTTTCACTTTCCGAGTCCTAAGGCTCCACCATTTCGACCTAGAGTGCATCCAGGTGATAGATGGAGGTCCCGTGAGATGGATGGTAGCTCAAGGAGGAGGGGGTGCACCCATGGCTGCCGCTCCGGTGTGGCCCTGCTCCCTGCCTTCGCCGACTGGTATGAGATGCACTCTTTATCATTTTTAGGTAGATTTTAATGCCAACATTTTATTTTTGTAATTATTTTAGCATTTAGGCCTTAGTATTAGCCATAATCAGACATTTCTTAGGATCAACAAACTACCTCACTCTCTTCCTCGTCCGTTTTCTCCACCTCCCAGACACCCCTGACCAAGCAGAACCTCCTTCGTTCCGCAAATCGATGCTCACCCTCCGCCCATCACCGGAGCATCACCGTCCATCCTCATTTTTTACGCTCTACAACTTCATCTTAGGTCGAGGTCGACCCCCTCGAGCCTCTCGCTCTTCCTGTTCAAGTTAGGCGTCCAAACAAGCACCAGGAGTCGAATTCAAGCCCCGCCGGAGGTACCTGGGATGTCGCACCATCTCCGACCACGTGGAGGCACTCCAGCGTACTTCCGGCCAATCTGATACCTCCAGCACATAGAACCACCTGCCAGGAAGCCCTTGGGACCCCTCTTGAAGCAGCAAAGTCCACCGGAGGAGAGAGATCTCACTGGAAGAACCTCGCCCAGGCGAGTGTTCTTCCCTGTTCGTCGACCATGCCTCGCCACCATTGGATCGGGGAAGGCGGCCCAGTTCTGATCAGAGTCGTTGGATGACACACCACCAGCACCGTCGGATTGCCCGAGGCGATCTAATCTCGAGAGTCGATATACGAACCGTCACCAGCCGTCAGATGGACGACACGTGTATTAGTGAAGATCATCCAACCGTCCGCCCACGCCTATTATGGGGTAAATTGCATATCTTACCCTCGCTTTTTTTGTATTTAATAATTACTTCTGTAATAAATGTTTACGTTGTAAATAAATAGGGCATTTTGCATTTAAGCCCCTGAGTTTTATATATTTACACTTTGATCCCTGCTAGTATCAGCTATAGTCCCCATGTGATGGTGGAAATTTTGCATAGAAAACCCTAGCACTTTTATTTATTGTAAATTAGTCTTTAAAAATTAAATAAATGTTTTGGGTAAATTGCATATTGGCCCCTAAAGTTTATTTTAATTGTAATTATGCCCCTGTCAGGACTTGTATTTTTATGAGTTTTATCTATTTATTAAAAATATCTAACTTGCTCGTAAAAATCCACAAAAATTGGATTAGATGCTCCGTGCATTGTACTTACATGCCATGTTGTCCACTTTACATTTTTTTCATTTAATCTATTTATTACAGTTATAGAGGAGCTTAAATAAACCCTATCTAATTTATAAAATACCAAAAAATAAAAAACCTTTTTAAAAATTGCCAAAAAATTATATATGGTATATTCTGACATTTATTGAGTCCAGAAAGCAAAAACCCCTAAAAATAAGAAAAATAAAGTTTAAAAATCAGAAAGCTCCAAAATCCAACAAAAAATATAAAAATTCTACGAAAAATACCAAAAATAAGTTTTTCTATTTTATAATTACGTATATATTGTTATTTATATATTAAAATTAATTTGGGTAATTTTGGGACTTAGTTCCTACTTTTAAAACCCAAATCAATTTCGATGTATTATATAATCTATATTTGGAATATTTTTACTTTAAAAATACATAATAATTAGCAAAAATTCTGAAAAATACAAAAAAATATTAGAAAAGTATTAGAAACCCAAATTTTTTTCTAAATTTTATATATATTTAATGGTATTAAAAAATATATTCCTATATAACATGTAAATAAAGCCTTATATAGGCTATATTGATTTTATAAAAGAAAAAGAAAATAAAAAAGATAAAAATATAAAAATAAAATATAAAATAAGAAAATTAAAAACCAAATAAAAATTTATAAAACCATAAATAAAAAATATATGGAATGAAAAACCCACAAAAATAATAAAATGAACAAGAGATACATGACAGAATTTTTATGCATTTACTGTGCCTCCTTCTCCCATTTGCTCCCAGTGTTGAACCCCTATACATGCTTACACCTATACACATTTGCATGTAGAGTTATAATAAATTTTAACTCCACTTTTTTGGTACTTCATTGCTTGATTAATTATTGTGGGTTATATGTTGACTAATTGGGATTTGTTGAGCGGTCAATGCATCGACTATTGATCCGCCTTGTGGATTAATACGACCCTTGCCATATCTCAGTTATCAAATGACGCCGTTGCCGGGGAGCAATGTCGTGTAGTTGGAGTTTACTTTGATTTCTGTCTATTATCTCTTAATTTATTCATTTATTTATCTCTTGCATTATTTATTTATTTTATCTCTATTATTTGATATTATTGTGAAATGTCTGACATTCCTTCTTGTTTGAATTTGTTACGAGGGACCGCAGCGTGACGGAGGATCTCCTAGGAGAACCTACACACCCAAGCAATACGGAGCCAGCATTCTGACAGGACCGACAGGAGAGAGAAGCAATTTTAGACTTGAGGAATTTTTCAGGCAGTCTCCAGTTTCAGATGATGCATTTTTCTTTAATTTTTTTTGTAAATTTATGTGAGAGAGTGACTCTATAATTGTAATAACACATGACTCTGAGACACTCCAACTTCCCGAGGTCCATTTCCTGAGGGATTGTTCCCTTGGGGGCCTCGACGGTTTTGATTTTTTCACTTTTTCGCTTTTTCGTTTATTTTTATTATTTTGTTTGAATGAGCCTTAGCCTAGGAACTGCTTGACAATAGATTAAGATCCAAACACCCTAATATATCTGCATGTACCGATAGAACCGTTCTTGGACTTTGTTAAATAATAATTGCTATTTATTTGGATTTGAGATCGAGCGCTGAGAGAAGTGCTATACAACGCTTGTAGGATCTGTTGCGGTGGACACTGATGCACTTTAGAGACCGGACTTTTGGATCTCGCTTCTGAATATTTAGCATTGTGTGCTTCACGATAATAACAGTTACTATCCTAGGGCGATTTCATCAGCTTGCATTTGCGTATAGCAGAGGTTTCAATTTTGTTTTGCATCCCGCATGGAGAGAGCTGGGAAGCATTGTAAGTCTTCTGACTTTGCATGCATCATCGTTTTCTGACTTGCACAGCTTTTCCGATCTTCTCCCTCTGATTTTGCTCACCTAGGATGCTAAATGGAATTGGAAGCCCCTTTAGGCACGTGCATTGAAAAATATCCAAAAAAAGTGATAACCAAAATAAAATCGGGACTGCTAACTCTACTTGATCTTTAAAATAAAATGTAATGTATTCCTTGCCTTCGAGAGAGCAACCCCCTCCTTGTCTGAGCATTTTATTCTTACATACACGCTAAGGATTAGTGCCTGAATCCCAGAGCCTAATTTCATGTGTACAACTTTTTATGATCACCTAACTCTAAAATCGAAAGGATAAAAAGACCACATCTCGGTCTTCACTGTGTTGAGTAGGTGAACTGGGAGGGGGTTTGCTTTGTGTATTGCTTGTGACTTGGAGTCCATCTGCATTTTTCATCTTTTTGGGTTATCGGTCCCATCCGCATGAGTCATCCACTTTTCATCTTTGAGTCTCTCTATCTCTCTTATACATATATCTCATCATTTGCATTGAGTCGTGATATTGGAGCTTGGGCTCAATCATCTTCACCAGATCTTTCGGTCTCTCTTCTTGCCCACACTCCTCGTATCCCTCGTATCATATCTTCTATAACCCGGGATTGTTGTGCTGGTAGGTGATGAATACCCATTCATCACTCTTTATTCTTATATTTTAGCTACAAAAACCTATGCAAATGCATGTAGATATGTGTAAATAGGGTCAATTAGCAAAAGCATGCATTTTTGTAAATATAGATAATTAGCATGTTTTTGTGCAAAAATAAAAGAATAAAGATGAAAGAGAAAAAGAGGGAAATATTTAGAATAAATATTGAGCAACCTAACCCAAGGGAAGGCTCAGCATGGGCCTGACCGCATAAAAGCCAAGTAGAGGGAGATAGGGGCTCATGTGTAAATACTTTTGTAAATAAATAAATAATATTTTCCTCATCCAAAAATATGTTTGTATATATTTTGTATATATTTATACACTATTAAAAACAAAATAAAAATTTAAAAACCAAAAATTCAAAAAAATAACCCTTCACCTTGTACATAAGACCATCATCCTCATCTATTTCACCTTGTAAATAAATTTATTTATTTCCAAAACTTTTTGTAAATATTCTATGGTATATATTGTAAATAAAATAAATAAAAAGAAACAAAACAAAAATCAAATAAAAATTACAAAATTAAATTACAAAAATATCTTGTATATATACCATGTATATAATTGTACATAACTAATTATTTCCCCTATGTATATAAATAATAAAAATAAAATAAAAATAGCCTTGTATTCCTCATTTTACCCTATAAATAAATAAAATATAAAATAGGAATAAAAATGTATAAAAATAACTAATTAAAAATTAAAAATAAAAAACCCTATATTGTATAAATACCTATGTATAGCTATACTATGTAAATACCTTATTTTAATTTCCAAAAATTAATTAAAAATCACAAAAAAATAGAAAAAAATTAAAACAAACATTTTTTATGTTTTGAGTTTTTCATGAATCGGCCATTTCCTATTTTATTTTGAATTTACAAGCTATTTATGACGTGGCTGATTCCCATTGGTCCACAGGGATTGTTGACCGCCCGGTCAACTCCCCCCTGTGGACCACTTCACACGGGTCGTGACGCCCGACCCGACTTCCCCGATTTATTGCGTCACGACCCGGTCTCCAAATCCGCTAACCCAGGGCTCCGATCATCCCCTGTGCATCCGGGAACTTCGCCCGACACCTTGCCTAGGGGTCCGTGCTCAATCGAGCCGGACCCAACCCCTTCTTCCCGGACCTGCACCCATATATAACCTGAGCTCAGCCGCCTCCTCTTTCCATCTTTGGCTCCCCACTCTCACTCCCGTGACCTCCATCGCATCCAGCGAGGTGACAGCTCCCGTTTGCTGGTGTTGCAGCGAGGAGGAGGTGGCCGGTCACTGATCCGGCAGCTTTGCGCCGCCGTGCTCCGCTACTCGACCGGAGCTCGAGCCTCAGGCAGTGACACCCTTCGAGGCGACGACCAGGAGCAAGCCAAGCTCCAGCACAGTCTTTCGCTCCACCCAGGTACTCCTTTAGCCCTTCCATTTAGCGTAATTTCTTGTTTCGCCCAATTTGTATCTCCGACGTGTTCCTCTGATTCCGGCCATATCGTCCATCATCTCGATCATCGGAACGCACTGTCACCATCGCCTTTCCCCCACGCACGTTCTTCGCCCTTTCACTCAACCCAGCTCGCCCCGGAGCTGGGATTCGAGCTCCACCATCCCCAGCTCGCCGGAGCTCGCTCGTCCCGACCCACAGACCACCGTCACTCCGCTTCATCGGGTCGAGGCACTTTGCCCTCGACCCGCGAAGCTTTTGGTTCATTTTGCAGGTCAAAAGGGAGTCATCTGAGACCCCCTTACTTTCAGACCAGGAGCTTCTCGCCGACGACCTCGCCGGAGCCTCTCCAGGGCTCGGCTGGGCCATCGGACAGCACCACCAGCTGCGGGACTTCACCGCCGATCTTCTCTGATACTTGGAGGCAGCTGAGGAGGACCCTAGCACGCACGCGAGGCCGGCGAAGCTCGCCGGTTGAGTGTTCTTCCACCATCCTCCTTCACCGTCCGATCAGCCCCACCGCTCCAGTTTCAATCACGGCCGTCCATTCATCGAAGAGCAGTTGCCGTTGATTACTTTGGGGAGCTGATCTGGACCGTTCGCGCTGAGGAGAGAGGCACCTGAGCCCAACCCCGTTCGATCATCCACGTGTCCTCCTCCGCACCGTCGATCAGGCCCACGTGCTGCAGGAGAAAGAGGCGCCAGGCACCTGAACCGTTGGATTCGCCACGCGTCCGCCATCGAGCCGTCGACTTAATAAGGGGTAAATTACTTAGGCCCCCTCTTAGCTTTTTGTTTTACGTGTCAGTCCTGTAAATATTTTAGTAGTTTTATTTACGTAGGGTAATTTGCACCTCAGACCGCGTGCTTATTTAGTTTCGCATTTATACCCCTGTGTATGTGATCTCACGTGCTTCGCCACGTGTTTGTCTGGGTTATTTGCAACTATTTCCCTGTACTTCTGGTTGGTTAATGAATGGATAGAAACTTTCTGGTATTTACATTTGTGCCCCTGTGAGCCTTTTATTCACGCATGTGCGGATTTTAGTGGGTTATTTGCAACCGTACCCTTGGACTTTTTGGTACGAGTTACCAAAAGGTCCAAGAACTTGGTTTTTATTACCAGAAGGTCCCTGAGTGCCCCAGGCACGCGCCACGCGCGTGACTTGCTGGGAAAATTGCACCTGGACCCCCAGAGTTTCGGGTATTTGCACTTAAGTCCCTGTGCACAGTGCCCCCTTTTTGATTTTTGAATAAATATCAAACCACCTCCAAATTCCATGAAAATTTGACACATGGCTCCTGCCATGTTGTTGGATTTTTGAGAATTTTTGAGGACATTTTTTATTTTATTTAGTATTTTTAAAAATTCAAAAACATCTATTTTAGCTACTGTCTAGGTTTAAAAATCCCAAAAAAATATAAAATCACCCCCAAAAATTCTAAAAAAATTAGCTACTGTTCTTTGTTTGTTGTTTGATTTTCTAGCCAATTTTGGCTATTTTTCATCACTTAAAAACCCTAAAAATCTAAAAACCCTTAAAAACTCATAAAAATTATAACAAATAATCTAAAAATCCAAAAACAATAATTTTGGTGCCCAAATTTTCCTTATTTTCTCTAGAATACAGGAAAATTACCTCCAGGGCCCTCTGAGATCCTTAGATATTTTATCTTTGGGTTTTGGGCATTGCTGGACAGTACCCTTTCTTTTGAGCACTGTTTGATTTTTAGAAAATAAAATATACCTTAGAAAAATCCCAAAAATTCACCAAAAACACTTAAAAACTTAAAAAACATAAAAACCATTTTTCTTGAATTTTTGCTTGATTTTTGGTGTGTTAAATAAATTGCCAAAGTGTGTTTATATTTGCCTTCTTTTATTTTCTTCATATTCTAAAATCCTAAAAAAATATAAAAATTATTAAAAACCACTAAAAACATTTTGTTTTGCTTTTATTTTCATTTTTACTACTTCGTAGGCCCTAGGCCAACCCGTGCTCCTTGTGTTCGACCCTGGGAGCTATACCAGGTGAATCTCATAGCTAGGACCGCTTGCCTTGATTGATTGATTTTATTTCTATTTCGCGGTTCGATATTTTTCTTGATTGAGTGACTCTGAGTGATAGAGGTCGCAACGACCTATTTAGTACCTTTACCACGTTTGCTCGGGTCGCTTATCAGAATGGCGCCGTTGCCGGGGAGCACGGCTTAGTAGTGTTGTTTTTATTTTCGTTTTTGTTTTCGCGGCTTTTCGCGGCTCTTCGGAGCTCGCGGCTTTTCGCGGTTTTTGTATCTATTTTCTTTTTGATTTATTTTGTTTTATTTTGATTTTCTCTTATTTTTATTTTTGTTTTATTTTGTGTGATTATTTTATTTCCATTGTTGCACATATACCCTCACTTGTATTTTCTTTTATTTTTCTCTATTATTTGATTATTCTTTCTGGACTGACCACTCTTCTCTGTTTCTTGCGAGGGCCCGAGGACCGCGGAGGCGACTTTCGAGGAGCCGGTGCAGCCGCGGCACTTGGAGGCGGCTTCTTTCTCTACGAAGCCGCAGGAGAGAGCGAGAGAGAGAGAAAGTGAGTGGGTGTGGTATTAGGATAGTTTTATTTCAGTTCATTCATTATTAATTGTAATAATACAGGACACTTCTGACTTTGTGGACTTGACTACCGTAGCGGGTCTGTTTCGCCGAGCACCGGGGTGCTCGGGGGACCCATTAGGACCTCGCGGCTTTTTCGCGGCTTTTCTCGCGGATTTCTTTTTCCTTTCTTACTATCATTTTCCGGTTTTTCGCGGTTTTTGCTCGAGCCCCTAGATTTAGGACTTTCTGGTGATTGTGACGTAATTGAGTAGGATCCACACACCTTAATTGCCTATCTGTTCCTATAGACCGTAATTGGACCTACTTAAAATAAATAATAAAAATAACCGACTCGCTAGCTTCCGTAGCCTACGTGCCGTAGCTCGTCCTGTAAAGCGCTTACTCCTACCCCCGATTTGTCGGGCAGGGGAGGGACGAGCCAAGACCGGACCCTTTGGCTTGGAGGTCGGTGACCGGTTAGACGGTTCTTCGCTAGAAGTTGCTCGTCTAGGACTCGGCTTCCCGCTGCATCATTTAGCTTAGTTTACTTTCTGTCTTTATTTTATGCGCGGATCATTTTGCATGTAGAGAGCTGGAGGCAGGTACGCATTTCTGACTTTGCATGCATCATTGATTTCTCGTGCATCGGCTTTTTCGACTTCTCCCCCCTGTTTTTGACTTAATAATCAGGAGAATCGAAAAATTCGTTAGGCGTTCTTGTTTGCTTTGAAAAATACCTAAAAAGTGTAACCATAAAATTGGGACTGCTAAGACTACTGACCATAAAACTCGCTCACCCTAAAAATTTTGTCTCGGGGAGAGCAACCCCCTCATTGCTTGGTTTGTATGCGCGAGAGAGTGACCCGAACACTAGGTAGAGCCCCCCGTTGCTAAACTCGACTGACTACCGACTCTTCCGTGCGGGACAGTCGGTTGGGGTTAGCAGCGGATATCCCAACAGGTCACGTAAGCGCTCTGATATTTGTGTGTTCACCAAAATAAAATCGACAAGATAATTTGACCGAACTTTCACGGTCTTCAGCTCGCGTTGCGTTGGTGAACCGGGGGTTTGTTTTCAGATCATAGTTTTTCCAGATCTCATCCGCCCTACTCGCTAGATCAAGATGATGGGTAGACGGTCTCTTAGGCAGCCTCTGGCTGCACCGCTTTCGGGCGCGTCTACCTCATCATCTAGGTTGGCTCGCGAGGGCTCAGACCCGCTCTCCGAGCCCGAGTACGACTCCACCCTGTTCCCCCTCGATCCCCTTTCTGACCTTCCTGAGAGACACGAGCCCGAGGAGAGATTGATACACTTGACAACACCTGAGTTGGGCTCATTTGATTTTGCAGACGTCGAGATGGCCGGAGCAGGCAGTTCAGATGATCACTCCCGTAGACCAGAGCATATTGTACTAGACCAGGGAGCGATCAACTCCACCCTGATCGCATCACTTGATACAGTTCAGCAGCAGCTCCGCGATCAGGGAGCTTTCATGATTGAGATGAGGCGTGAGTTGGAGAGGCTCAGAGCAGAGAGAGACCAGCAGAGCGAGCCCGAGGAGATCCCCGATGAGGAACAGGCACGAGCCGCAGCAGCAGCAGCCGCGGCCGCCGCCACAGCGGCAGCAGCCGCAGGAGGAGCAGGACCACCGAGACCGATGAGGGATTTACACAATCCCGGATCTACACTGATGCACCACTGGGTGGTGGTTCCAGCTATCGTGGGGGACTTCAAGTTCCCCCTGAACACATTGCAGATGCTTCCTCGATTCCACGGACTTGCTACAGAGGAGCCCCACCTCCACCTCCAGGAGTTTCTTATGATATGCAGCACTGTCCACGACAGACATGTGGACCAGGACACGATCAGGATGATCGCTTTCCCCTTCTCACTAGCAGACAGAGCAGCCACGTGGCTGAAGCATTTGGGGAGATTCGTCTATACCTGGGAGCAGCTCCGCACCGAGTACTTGAATAAGTACTATCCACTCGGGCGGACGAATGCAGCGAGGGCCCTGATTAGTAACTTCTCCATGTTCCCCAACGAGCAGTTCCACGAGGCTTGGGAGAGGTTCAGAGAGCTTTTGGACAGATGCCCGCACCATGACATCACGAAGCCGAACCTAGTTCAGAGCTTCTTCAGCGGACTGTCACCAGAGCTACAGGGCCTGGTGAATGCTTCTTGTGGCGGGTCCTACTTCGCCAAGGACCACGACCAGGTCTGGGCTATTTTTGAGGAGATGGCAGAGAACTACATGGTTATGTCCCAGACCCGGCTCTATACTCAGAAGACCCAGCCACATCAGCCAGAACCCGTGCAGTACCAGAGGATAGCACGGGTAGATGCAGGTCCTTCCAGTTCGTCCGCAGCCACAGCAGCAGCACAGTTAGAGTCGTCAGCTGCGGACATGGGCATCATCAGCGAGAAGTTGGACCGCATGGAGCTGATAGAGAAGAAGCAGTGCCAGAGCATAGCGCAGATGGATCAGATGGCACAGGTCTTGAGCGACATGAAGACACAGCTCATGTGTCTCCAGGAGGCACAGACGGCTTCTCAGCCCCGTCTTCAGTCGCGAGGCGACGCCGGCAGCAGCAGCAGCTCGTCCCAGTGCTCCAGCACCCCAGTGCAGCCTAGACAGGTTCACCTTGTACAGGCAGAGCCGTACCAGCAGCCGCAGCCCACCTACCAGTCTCCACCATCTCCAGAGATGCAGATGGTGGTCTACCAGCCGGACCAGCCTCTGGCAGTACTCCCGCCAGCCCCCTTTGATGCCGAGCCGTTGATGGATGTCAACGGGATCTGGTACGACCGTCCCCAGCCTGGGATCCGACGAGACCATCCCGGATTCAGGTGGGGGAGTGGTGGTGCCCAGCCCCAGCAGCAGCCGTCAGGTCAGGGAGGGCAGTACTCCCAGCAGAGAGACCATCACCAGCCGCAGCAGCAGCCCCCAGCGTATCAGCAGCAGTCAGCCTACGGTCCTCGTCCCTATCAGCAGCAGGGACAGCCTTGGAGACGTGAGCAGCAGGCTCACCAGGGATACCAGCACCAGCAGCACCCTCCTTCCTACCCCTCTTACCCTTACCAGCAGCCACAGCCTCATCCACAGAGAGGCCACCCGCCGGGCTCCCACGAGAGCCCCGCTTTGGATGACATCGCCCGCCTCCTCACGGACCAGCAGGCTACATTCAGACGGGAGATGGACGAGTTCCGCCAGGAGATGCGGGACCTGGTGAGAGGGAAGGCCGCCATACCAGCCCAGATAGAGCCCAATCCGAACAGCCTCAAGAGGAAGTCTGAGCAGGTAGTACATACTGAGTCAGCCACTCCTAGTGACCCATTTGATGATACATCTTCGGATTTATTTGATGCTGATTTTGTCACACTTAGGAGCGGTAGGACCCCAGCAGGCGGCGACGCCTCATCTGAGCACCATCCCGAGGCGCCACAGGAGGAGGAGGAGAGCGGTACTGAGGCCGCTCCAGACGATGAAGGTGGTACTGAGGCCACCAAGGATGCTGATCCCACCGGCGGTACTGAGGCCGCCGCTTCACCAGATCTAGGAGGTGGTACTGATGCCACCCATGCAGCCGAGCCAGCCCGCGGTACTGATGCCGCGCGACGTCTACCTTCAGCAGCAGCAGAGCAGCCAGCCCGTGGTGGTACTGAGGCCACCAGTGTTTGTGGAGACAGAGATGTAGTTTTTCCTCGTGTCCATGTATCTCAGAATTCTGCTATGAATAAAGGAAAAGGTTTACTTTCTTTTGGTCCCACTGTGGTGCATGATGTATGTGTGGATCCGGTCCTTGAACCGTCTAGACCTTTTCCTAGTCCTTCATCTGAGAAGGACCCAGTGATCCCCTTCCCTAGAGCCCTTCAGATGGGGAAGGGGAAGAAAAATGATCCAAAAAAGAGAGAGCTTGAGGAGTTCAGCCAGAGCATGATAGATCGGTTTCACATTCAGCTGACCCTCCAGGAGGCTTTGCAGCACATCCCCCTTCTCCAGAGATCTTTGAGAGAGAGGACTACAGTCAGGAGGAGGAGGAGGAACCACACTTCAGAGATCCATGTGCTGACCAAAGCCACGTGCTTTGCGATCCAGAACCGACTGCCAGCCAAGAGGCCAGATGCAGGGGCCCCGTATGTCAGATGCCAGATTAGTGAGCAGTGGTTCGACCGTACTCTTTTAGATAGCGGATCGTCGATTAACCTTCTTCCGGCAGCCCTTCTCGACCGCTTCGAGTTGGGCACTCTTCGACAGAGCAGGACAGTCCTTCAGTTCGCTGATCGATCTGTCAAGAGGCCGAAGGGGTTATTACGAGACGTTATCGTCACGATTCAGGGTCTGCAATTCCCCGTGGACTTCGTAGTGCTGGACATGGAGATCCCTGAGTCAGTGACCGATACCCCCATCATTCTTGGTCGTCCGTTCTTGGCCACAGCCAAGGCGGTGACTGATCATGATAGCGGGAAGGTGTACTTTCGCGTCCAGGGCGAGAGTATACAAATAGAGACGGTCGAGGACTATAGAGCCAGATTCAGATCCCGCTCAGATGCGAGTACCGATTCAGAGCAGCTGACAGACGCAGAGCCAGACATCCACCAGGACTGTGATTTTGTGATCACAGATGATGAGGCAGCTTGGGCAGACCTTGAGACACAGACCACCCTCTCACTTTCAGACACAGCTGAGGCAGAGATGATAGCAGAGGAGAGTCTGGAGAGCACAGACCTGGTTCAGGATACCATTGCGGCAGCGGAGCCGGTCCTCGATCGCAGCACGATGACTAGTGGTGGTGGTGCTGATGCCACCTTGTTTCCCGGTGGTACTGATGCCACCGTTTCTGATACAGATTCCTCGGATTCAGAGTCTGATTGGGCCGATTGCTATGATCAGATGCCAGACTTGAGTCCAGTTGAGCCTATTGATGAGGAGGAGGTAGAGGCAGAGCAGACCAGAGACAGTGCAGTAGAGCCGCCTTCTCCCGATCCAGTTTGCGAGAGTATGCTTTCACTTTCCCAGGCAGATTTGGCAGACCTTGCAGCTTTCACTCAGTTTCTTCCGCAGCCAGATTTGCCGGCACCCAGCATTCCAGAGCTGAAGCCGCTCCCTACTTCGCTGAAGTATCGATTCCTTGCGGGCGATCCAGAGATGTACCCAGTCATCATCTCCGCTGAGTTGACTGGAGAGCAGGAATCCCGTTTGATGGGGGTTCTTGAAAAGAACCGCAAGGCGATCGGATGGAGCGTAGCAGATCTCCATGGGATTAGTCCATCAGTGTGCTCCCACCATATCTATCTCGAGGAAGGGGCGAAGCCGTCGCGTGAGTTCCAGCGGCGTCTGAACCCCAACCTGAGAGAGGTTGTGATGAAGGAAATATCAAAGTGGTGGGGTGCAGGTTTTATTTATCCCATTTCCGACTCCAAGTGGGTTAGCCCCTTGCATGTGGTGCCCAAGAAGAGGGGCATCACGACTGTGATCAGTGAGTCGGGAGAGGAGATTGCTACACGAGTACCCACCTCTTGGAGGGTTTGTGTTGACTACAGGAGACTCAACCAAGCCACCAAGAAGGACCATTTCCCCCTGCCTTTTATTGACCAGATCATTGAGAGACTGGCAGGGAAGAGCCATTATTGCTTCCTGGATGGGTACTCGGGCTACAACCAAGTGGCCATCGCTCCTGAGGATCAGGAGAAGACCACCTTTACCTGTCCCTTCGGCACATACGCTTTTCGACGCATGCCATTTGGGCTATGCAACGCCCCTACGACTTTTCAGAGGTGCATGCTGTCGATCTTCTCGGACATGGTAGGGGAGTGTTTAGAGGTCTTCATGGACGATTTCTCGGTCTACGGCGACGGATTCGACTCCTGTCTTGACTGCCTAGACCGAGTACTCCAGCGATGTATTGAGTATCACTTGGTGCTATCTTGGGAGAAGAGTCACTTCATGGTGACTCAAGGGACGGTGCTTGGCCATATCATCTCCAACAGGGGCATGGAGGTTGATCCGGCCAAGGTTGATGTCATTAGAAAACTCACACCGCCGTCCAATTTGAGGCAGTTACGGTCATTTCTGGGGCACGTTGGATTTTATAGGAGATTTATTCATGATTTCAGCAGGATTGCCCGGCCGTTGACTGACCTCTTGACGAAAGACACCGAGTTCCTTGTCGATGACAAGTGTCTTTCGTCGTTTGCTACTCTCCAGCAGTGTGTGATTGAGGCTCCTGTCCTCCAGCCGCCTGATTGGTCTCTCCCATTCGAGATCATGACGGATGCCTCCGATTTTGCCGTAGGGGCAGTGCTGGGACAGAGGAGGGATGGAGTACCATTTGCTATACACTACGCTAGCCGCACATTGGATTCCGCCCAGCGGAATTATACAGTCACAGAGAAGGAGATGCTAGCCGTAGTGTTTGCCCTGGATAAGTTTAGATCATATATCATCGGATCTAGAGTGACTTTGTTTACAGATCACACCGCCATCAGGTACCTCATGGCAAAGAAGGATGCCAAGGCCAGACTGACTAGATGGATCCTTCTACTCCAGGAGTTCGACATTGAGATTAAGGATAAGCCTGGAGTCAAGAATGTGGTGGCGGATCACCTCTCCCGATTAGAGCAGCCTGAGGATTCTGAGCAGATTGATCCTATTAGAGATACCTTCCCAGATGAGGCGATCCTTGCTATCACCTCGCTCCCATGGTACGCCGATATTGTGAACTTTCTCGTTGCTGGGAAAGTCCCACAAGATTGGCCCAGGCAGAGACTTGAGACCTTCCTAGCAAGGCCAAGTCTTACCATTGGGAGGATCCCATCCTTTACCACGAAGGAGGGGATAGCGTCTGGCGTCGGTGTAATCCTCAGGAGGAACACCATAGCGTCCTCACTTACTGCCACAAGCTTGAGGCAGGAGGACATCATTCTGGGAGGAGAACGACACAGAAAGTGCTCCAATCCGGCTTGTGGTGGCCTACCCTCTTCAAGGACTCAGATGAGTTCGTGAAGAGGTGTACTGACTGTCAGAGGATGGGCACTTGTGGACAGCGTGATATGATGCCGATGCAGCCCATTCACTTCTGTGAGGTTTTTGACGCATGGGGCATCGATTTCATGGGTCCATTCCCTAAGAGTCAGGGATTCGAGTACATTCTGTTGGCCGTAGACTATGTGAGTCGTTGGGTGGAGGCTATCCCCGCCCGAGCCGCTGATGCGAGGACAGTTTGCAGATTTTTGAGGAAGCACATCATCACGCGGTTCGGGGTTCCACGAGTTCTTATTTCTGATGGGGGATCTCACTTCATCAACGACCAGGTGAAGGCACTTGCTAGCGAGTTCGGCATAGATCATCGTGTTGCTACACCGTACCATCCACAGACGAATGGTCTAGCCGAAGTGTCGAATAGGGAGATCAAGACTATTCTGCAGAAAGTCGTCCGCCCTGACCGAAAGGATTGGTCACAGCTATTGGACTCGGTCTTGTGGGCATATAGGACGTCTTTCAAGACACCTTTGGGCACATCTCCCTTTCGCCTCGTATATGGCAAGCCATGCCATTTACCTGTTGAGCTGAGGCACAAGTCACTCTGGGCAGTTACAGACATTCTCATGGATCCAGATGGTATAGGAGACCAGAGGAGGGCAGAACTAGCTGCCCTGGAAGAGCTTAGAGATGCAGCTTTCTCAAGCAGCCTACATTATAAGGAGAGAGTCAAGGAGTGGCATGATTCTCATATCAGCCACAAACATTTTGAGATTGGACAGAGAGTATGGCTGTTTGATGCGAGGCTTAGATTATTTCCAGGGAAGCTACAGAGCAAATGGAAAGGACCTTATCTGGTTCGGAAGGTACACGACAACGGTAGCATCGACATATCTGAGTTGTCTTCTGAGAGTACCTTCCGAGTGAACGGCCAGCGGCTCAAGCCATTTCTAGATCATGAGCCGCGGGTCGTTGATATTGCCCCTATTCATTTTGCGTGAGATGTGGTCTTTGACTCACATCTAATACATCTCACGCCTGAGCTTTACTGATCCTCCGCTGTATATAGATTAGATGTCCATATCACCACATTCCTTAGTCCCACATCCCTTTCTTCATCTTGTGATTATGCTATACTTAGGGTGCACTTTACCCTAAGTATAGGGGGGATGTGAGACATTTCGGGTATTTCTTTTGTTTCTGTCTACCCCTGTTTTGCTGCCTATACTTAGGGATATCTTACCCTAAGTATAGGGGGGGTAGACCCTGTACATTCTCCACTCGGTTTTCCCTTCGTGTACAGCCTGCTATACTTAGGATTACTTGATCCTAAGTATAGGGGGAAGACCCGAGTCCCTTTTGACTTTTTACTCTCCTTTTGTATAGTCTTTCTTTTCACTTCCCTATACATAGCACGAGTTATGTCTTCTTCATCGCTCTTGACTCTGAGGACATCGTTCGAGCTAAGTATAGGGGGGTGTGTATATATTTCATATATACTTTAGCCATAACTCGTACTTTGTGTGAGTGTGTTAATAAATAAAATGGCTAAAAACCACAAAAATTAAAAAAAAATTTCATGTACATAATCTTCTTTTACTTGCACATGCATAGCTAGTGTACAAACTATTTTTGTAAAAATGATTTCAAAAATCTTTTGTGTGTAAAGCTTGTGTAAATATTTTGGTATCAAAATTATGTATATAGTACAAAATTTTTCCCAAATGTTTTGAAAAATAAAAAGTTTGCAAAAATCTTGTGTAAATGTGTGTAAATATCTTTTTGCAAAACGTGCACTTCATGCATCATCATTCATGATTTCAAAACATTTTTCAAAAATTTTGCATGATTGTAAAATAGTATGTAAATAAGCATCTTTTTGTACATATGTATATAGTTTTTCTGGATGATAGTTGACATTTAAACTAAGCCTGGAATCAAATTGAGAAATGGAGCTTGATTAAGATCTTAATCCACCTAATTTCTAAGAGGAACCTTATAGGGCTTAGGTTTAAGACTTTTCAGGTCCATGGTGACTTAATTCTTTGAGTCCACTAGGCTATGGTCACATGTCATCTCAATGAGCCTAAGTAGAGCACTTAACAACAACACATGACTCATATAGATTATGGCTTTACTTGGACAACCGCACTATGCACCGAGCTCTCTACGGATGAGGTGGTGAGGAGGCAGTCTTCCTTGGCTTGGGGTAGCATATGAGGGTAGTACTTCTAGGCGGAACCTCTCTTCTTCTTATAGTGAAGGAAGTGCGTCTCAACTTGGTCTGGTTGCCATGAAGTCTAACGACGGGAGTTGTGGGTTGCAATAAAGCTTCAAAAGAGGGATAGTCTACTGGCTCAAGAGGAAAAACTCCTTGTATATATGCTGCACATGTACATGTTGTATAGATGCACTCGAAAAAAAAATGTGCAAAAAGAAAAGAACTCCAAAAAAGTGGTGGGTCTGAGAGAAAATGATAATCCCACCGGAGTATGTATATAAGTGCAATAAGCAAAGCTTGGTTTCATGATCCACCTATTGTAGCTTGCAGCAGGGAGACTTGGCTACACTGGTCAAGCTCCCAAGGGTACTTGGCTACACTGGCCTTGACCCATTCTCTTCTTCCCCCTCTTCTTGAGCCGGTTGTACTTGAACTTGGAAGGGAATACCCCGCTCCTCGAGGAAAGAGTGGCCAGATTGAGGTCATAGAGTTACCTTGTTAGGGAGGGTTGTCAAGTTGCCATTTCTGAGGTGGAGAGCTTAGACCTCACTTTCACAGGACAAGAAAAGATTCATGGTCTTCAGGGTTTGTGATTGGTGACTTGTTCTGATCTGGAGCATTGAGGAGTCTTGGTTATGGAATAGTGGAACTTAGAGGCTGTTAGGTTTTAAGCTTAAGTCTAAATAAGGTTCCGACACATTAATAATCCAAAGATCTGATTAAGCTCCATACCTCAATTTAATGAAGGCAAGTTTAATAATCAACCTTGATCCATGTACATTCTCTTTTTCTTTTTCTTTTTCTTTCTTTTTCACTTCTTTTTCAAATAAGTGTTTGCTAAGGGACTAGCAAAGTATAGTATAGGGGGGTGATGAATACCCATTCATCACTCTTTATTCTTATATTTTATCTACAAAAACCTATGCAAATGCATGTAGATATGTGTAAATAGGGTCAATTAGCAAAAGCATGCATTTTTGTAAATATAGATAATTAGCATGTTTTTGTGCAAAAATAAAAGAATAAAGATGAAAGAGAAAAAGAGGGAAATATTTAGAATAAATATTGAGCAACCTAACCCAAGGGAAGGCTCAACATGGGCCTGACCGCATAAAAGCCAAGTAGAGGGAGATAGGGGCTCATGTGTAAATACTTTTGTAAATAAATAAATAATATTTTCCTCATCCAAAAATATGTTTGTATATATTTTGTATATATTTATACACTATTAAAAACAAAATAAAAATTTAAAAACCAAAAATTCAAAAAAATAACCCTTCACCTTGTACATAAGACCATCATCCTCATCTATTTCACCTTGTAAATAAATTTATTTATTTCCAAAACTTTTTGTAAATATTCTATGGTATATATTGTAAATAAAATAAATAAAAAGAAACAAAACAAAAATCAAATAAAAATTACAAAATTAAATTACAAAAATATCTTGTATATATACCATGTATATAATTGTACATAACTAATTATTTCCCCTATGTATATAAATAATAAAAATAAAATAAAAATAGCCTTTTATTCCTCATTTTACCCTATAAATAAATAAAATATAAAATAGGAATAAAAATGTATAAAAATAACTAATTAAAAATTAAAAATCAAAACCCTATATTGTATAAATACCTATGTATAGCTATACTATGTAAATACCTTATTTTAATTTCCAAAAATTAATTAAAAATCACAAAAAATAGAAAAAATTAAAACAAACATTTTTTATGTTTTGAGTTTTTCATGAATCGGCCATTTCCTATTTTATTTTGAATTTACAAGCTATTTATGACGTGGCTGATTCCCATTGGTCCACAGGGATTGTTGACCGCCCGGTCAACTCCCCCCTGTGGACCACTTCACACGGGTCGTGACGCCCGACCCGACTTCCCTGATTTATTGCGTCACGACCCGGTCTCCAAATCCGCTAACCCAGGGCTCCGATCATCCCCTGTGCATCCGGGAACTTCGCCCGACACCTTTCCTAGGGGTCCGTGCTCAATCGAGCCGGACCCAACCCCTTCTTCCCGGACCTGCACCCATATATAACCTGAGCTCAGCCGCCTCCTCTTTCCATCTTTGGCTCCCCACTCTCACTCCCGTGACCTCCATCGCATCCAGCGAGGTGACAGCTCCCGTTTGCCGGTGTTGCAGCGAGGAGGAGGTGGCCGGTCACTGATCCGGCAGCTTTGCGCCGCCGTGCTCCGCCACTCGACCGGAGCTCGAGCCTCAGGCAGTGACACCCTTCGAGGCGACGACCAGGAGCAAGCCAAGCTCCAGCACAGTCTTTCGCTCCACCCAGGTACTCCTTTAGCCCTTCCATTTAGCGTAATTTCTTGTTTCGCCCAATTTGTATCTCCGACGTGTTCCTCTGATTCCGGCCATATCGTCCATCATCTCGATCATCGGAACGCACTGTCACCATCGCCTTTCCCCCACGCACGTTCTTCGCCCTTTCACTCAACCCAGCTCGCCCCGAAGCTGGGATTCGAGCTCCACCATCCCCAGCTCGCCGGAGCTCGCTCGTCCCGACCCACAGACCACCGTCACTCCGCTTCATCGGGTCGAGGCACTTTGCCCTCGACCCGCGAAGCTTTTGGTTCATTTTGCAGGTCAAAAGGGAGTCATCTGAGACCCCCTTACTTTCAGACCAGGAGCTTCTCGCCGACGACCTCGCCGGAGCCCCTCCAGGGCTCGGCTGGGCCATCGGACAGCACCACCAGCTGCGGGACTTCACCGCCGATCTTCTCTGATACTTGGAGGCAGCTGAGGAGGACCCTAGCACGCACGCGAGGCCGGCGAAGCTCGCCGGTTGAGTGTTCTTCCACCATCCTCCTTCACCGTCCGATCAGCCCCACCGCTCCAGTTTCAATCACGGCCGTCCATTCATCGAAGAGCAGTTGCCGTTGATTACTTTGGGGAGCTGATCTGGACCGTTCGTGCTGAGGAGAGAGGCACCTGAGCCCAACCCCGTTCGATCATCCACGTGTCCTCCTCCGCACCGTCGATCAGGCCCACGTGCTGCAGGAGAAAGAGGCGTCAGGCACCTGAACCGTTGGATTCGCCACGCGTCCGCCATCGAGCCGTCGACTTAATAAGGGGTAAATTACTTAGGCCCCCTCTTAGCTTTTTGTTTTACGTGTCAGTCCTGTAAATATTTTAGTAGTTTTATTTACGTAGGGTAATTTGCACCTCGGACCGCGTGCTTATTTAGTTTCGCATTTATACCCCTGTGTATGTGATCTCACGTGCTTCGCCACGTGTTTGTCTGGGTTATTTGCAACTATTTCCCTGTACTTCTGGTTGGTTAATGAATGGATAGAAACTTTCTGGTATTTACATTTGTGCCCCTGTGAGCCTTTTATTCACGCATGTGCGGATTTTAGTGGGTTATTTGCAACCGTACCCTTGGACTTTTTGGTACGAGTTACCAAAAGGTCCAAGAACTTGGTTTTTATTACCAGAAGGTCCCTGAGTGCCCCAGGCACGCGCCACGCGCGTGACTTGCTGGGAAAATTGCACCTGGACCCCCAGAGTTTCGGGTAATTGCACTTAAGTCCCTGTGCACAGTGCCCCCTTTTTGATTTTTGAATAAATATCAAACCACCTCCAAATTCGATGAAAATTTGATACATGGCTCCTGCCATGTTGTTGGATTTTTGAGAATTTTTGAGGACATTTTTGATTTTATTTAGTATTTTTAAAAATTCAAAAACATCTATTTTAGCTACTGTCTAGGTTTAAAAATCCCAAAAAAATATAAAATCACCCCTAAAAATTCTAAAAAAATTAGCTACTGTTCTTTGTTTGTTGTTTGATTTTCTAGCCAATTTTGGCTATTTTTCATCACTTAAAAACCCTAAAAATCTAAAAACCCTTGAAAACTCATAAAAATTATAACAAATAATCTAAAAATCCAAAAACAATAATTTTGGTGCCCAAATTTTCCTTATTTTCTCTAGAATACAGGAAAATTACCTCCAGGGCCCTCTGAGATCCTTAGATATTTTATCTTTGGGTTTTGGGCCTTGCTGGACAGTACCCTTTCTTTTGAGCACTGTTTGATTTTTAGAAAATAAAATATACCTTAGAAAAATCCCAAAAATTCACCAAAAACACTTAAAAACTTAAAAAACATAAAAACCATTTTTCTTGAATTTTTGCTTGATTTTTGGTGTGTTAAATAAATTGCCAAAGTGTGTTTATATTTGCCTTCTTTTATTTTCTTCATATTCTAAAATCCTAAAAAAATATAAAAATTATTAAAAACCACTAAAAACATTTTGTTTTGCTTTTATTTTCATTTTTACTACTTCGTAGGCCCTAGGCCAACCCGTGCTCCTTGTGTTCGACCCTGGGAGCTATACCAGGTGAATCTCATAGCTAGGACCGCTTGCCTTGATTGATTGATTTTATTTCTATTTCGCGGTTCGATATTTTTCTTGATTGAGTGACTCTGAGTGATAGAGGTCGCAACGACCTATTTAGTACCTTTACCTCGTTTGCTCGGGTCGCTTATCAGTAGGTATCGCCTGCATCGACGATTTTTGACTTACATTGATTATAGGAGTAAGTCGGGCATGTTTTGAGGATGCTGAGATGGATACCTTACTCTTGATTTTCGATTCATGCAT
Source organism: Ottelia alismoides (assembly GCA_037367405.1). Taxonomy (NCBI): domain Eukaryota; kingdom Viridiplantae; phylum Streptophyta; class Magnoliopsida; order Alismatales; family Hydrocharitaceae; genus Ottelia; species Ottelia alismoides. Next base: position 229,992 of record JAZKJV010001710.1, read on the forward strand.
GGGAGCTTATTGAAGACTTTGATGATGTACGATTATTAGCTATGATTATTAATCGAGGATTTTTGGTCTCGCACATCAGATTGAGGATATGATGTGTTTTCATGATTAGATGATGATTTCATGTGATTAGACTGATTTATCTATCTTGAGGTTCCATCCATCTTAATTTTTAGGACTGATTGATTATTTTGATTTGGACTTCCCAGCAAAGGTATGCGGAACCCACATGATGTCTCTCATATTCTTGATTGACCCATACCCGATCTCCTGCTTCTATTATCCGCCTGTGGCACTTTGAGGATTCCTGATTATCTTTTGTACCATCTCAGCTAAATCGGATTGACTTGAGGGATTTTTTGTGATTGATCTGATTATTTATCCCTCATATGATCTTATGCCCTCCTGAGAATTGATTGGTTGATTGCTTTTGAGGACCTGAGATTCGATGACAGCAATCCCATGACTTGATTGACGTAGTTCGCATTACTCCTTGAGGACTATCTGTGGGAGGATGTGACACATTCTCTACGCTCGATTCCTACACTGTTTGTGATGCCTATCTGTTGGAGCATGGAACCGAATTATCCGATTTGACTGTTTGGCTTCCCTGATGATTGTGCGTCCAACGTGTCGGTGCACGAGGCCAATGTCACAGACTCCTTTGAGTCTCCTCTCCTTGATGGTTCTCGTAAGGATGAGCTTCACCTTTTCTGATTATTCCTTGCCTAGTTCATAGTGCTCTCCGAGGGTTATCTGCGAGAGACTATGACACCTTGCTCGATCTTGTGGTCTCTTCTGCTGGTGGACGATCTGTCGTTTACCGAGGCCATTCTAATTGACTCATTTGAGTCCTCTGTCCTTGACGACCCTCACAAGGATGAGATCTGATCTGACTATTCACTGATTAGCTTGCATTGTTTCCCGAGGACTATTTGTGGGAAAATGCAACATTTTTCTTTAAGTGTGGTTCCCCTTGCTGATTGTGCTGCCTTCTATCGGAGCACCGAACCGAGTCGTCTGATGTATCTTCTGGCCCCCCTGCTTTGATGATTATCCGATCTGATGGACCTTAGGACTTATTTGACTGGACTCCTTTGAGCCTGCTCTCCTTGACGGTACTCGCAAGGACGAGCCATCTTTTCTGATTATTTCACTACTCAGTTGACAATATGCTCCTCGAGGGTTGTCTAACGCTGTCACACTTTCTTGATTTGTCGTTCTCTTCTGCTGGTAGCCGATCTGTCACCTACTGAGACCACTCTTGTGATCTGTCTGATGGATCAGACTCCTTTGAGCCCGATCACCTTGATGACTCTCGCAAGGGTGAGCCTCTATTCTGCCTATTCATTGCCTAGCATGTATTAGTCCCCAAGGGTTACCTGCGGGAAGGTACATCATATTTTAGGTACTCGGCTTCACTTCTGGTGCTTCCTTTCTAGAGGGGTACAAAGTCGAGTCTGTTGATTTTGGTACTTGGTCTTCTCCCTGGTTGTGTCTCCTCTCTATTGGAGTACAGAGCCGAGACTTCTGATTATTCTCTGAACCTGCTCACTTTGATGGCCCTCACACGGTTGAGCAATGTATGGTGTTGTTCGGTGTATTCATGTGACTTTCTGACTTTATGATCACCGGACATCACATTGTTGCCTCCTACTCTTTACCTTTTATATCTTTTAGAGACCATGATTGACTTGGCGGAGTCCGTTCTTTTTTCGCTTCCTCCATGTCTTACGGTATCGACTCTGCTCACTCACATTCCTTCCTTATGAGTCGATATTATACTTTCGCTACCAGTTCCTGACTTAGTTTACGATCTCTTCTCCTCGGTAGCTGACACCCACTTGATTGACCATCAGGGTGTCTTTTCACCTTTTGACTGCATCATCGTTCTCACAGGGAGACGATGACAAGAGCATGGTATTCATTTGTAGGATACCGTCAGTACTTCACTTGTTGTGTATTCTATTCCTTCTTTCATCCTTATGTCTATTGTGTGCCCTAGATCTTTCGCCATATCTGTTTGACTATACTTAGGATGTACCTTGTCCTAAGTATAGGAGGGTACAAATCGCGTTGTTCCTTCTCCGTTTTGTTTCATCACTCCTGTCGTTGCTTATACTTAGGTACCTTTCACCCTAAGTATAGGGGGAGGGATGTGTACATTCTCTACAATTTTTTCATCTATATATATCCTGTCTTTTCTTCTTTTCTTCTTTTCCTTTTCATTTTTCTTTATCTACATAAAGGTGTCGCCTCTTTTTCCTGTACTTAGAACGCACTTTGTCCTAAGTATAGGGGTTGTGCACCCTTGATTATTTCATTCTTTGATCCCCTCCACTGACTCCTCTCTTGTTGATTTGCTCTGTTATACTTAGGGATATTTCACCCTAAGTATAGGGGAGACAACCCGAGCTGTGATCTGTTTATTTATCCCCACCCTTGACCCTCCCTGCTTTGTGTACAGTCTGTTATACTTAGGATTATTTGATCCTAAGTATAGGGGGGACGGTCGCCTTCTTATTCATTTATCTCTTCATTCTTTCATTATTCTTTAGTCATTGCAGTATAGACTTTTCTATACACAGTGCGAGTTATGTCTTCTCGTCCTCCTTTCGATCTATGAGGACATAGCTCATGATAAGTATAGGGGGGTTGTATATACTCTGTATATACTTTAGCCACAACTTGTACTTTCGTATTATTATTAATAAAAATGGCTAAATATACTATATATACATAAATCATTCATTAATTCATTTAATAACAACAGTCATTCCTCAAATTCTTTTTGTATATACTGATTACTAAATCATGTTAAAAATATTTTTGCAAAATGATTTGAAAAATGGTGTGAACCATTTGGAAAAAATTTTGTGAAATATTTTCAACCTTTGTAAAAATATTTTTGAATTGCAAAAATTCTTTCCTTTATGTGAAATAAAGGATTTGAAAACCTATTTGCAAATGATTGTGAAAATATTTGTAAAAATATGTTGAAAAATGTATATATTGTTTGAAAATCTTTGCAAAATGGCTTTCAAATGTTTGTAAATATTTACAAAAATTATTTTATACTATAGTTTTGAAAATTGTTTTCAAATAAATTTGAGGAATGAATGTATCATATGAATAAAAATAAAATTCTTTATCAATTGTATATATGTACTTCTTCAGATCTGTAAATTCTTTAAAAATCTTAACTCTTGTTAATCAAAGTGGCACGCTCGTGCAAATAGTTATAAATATTTATACTTTGTGTGCCAAAATTCTTTTTGTAAAAAGATTCTTTGATTTACAAATTCTTTGAAAAATTGCATCATTCTCCGCATCATTGTACATAGCATTTGCATAACATTCATATGCTTTTCAGTTGAGCTTGATGATCGAACTAGTCCAATAAAGTCGAAGATTGGAGCTTGGTTGGACCTTACTGCACCTAATTGCACTGGAACCTTATGGGAACTAGGTTTAAGGTACTTCAGGTCTATTCACACTAATTCTTTGAGACTCGGGGCTGGGTTCAAGTCATCTCAACTGACTAACTAGAACTTTTCGAGACACATGCATGACTCTTGTCGGCCGTGATCTTACTTGGACACTTGCACCTTTCACTTGGCTCAACTCAGTTGGAGTGGTAAGGGGGTTGGATTTGCTAGTCTGAGACGCACATGGGTGGAAACATTCGTCCTCGTCTAGGGAGGAAAGTGCACCCCAACCTGGTCCAGTTACAATAAAGTCGAATGACAGGAGAGTGCAGTTTGCAATAAAGCTTCAAAAGAGGGATAGCCTTCTGGCTTAAGAGGAAAAACTCCTTATGTAAATGTCGTTATGAATAGTATGCTTAAAAATACTCCAAAAAAGTGGACAAGCTTGTAAATAAAAAATAATAATAAAATGCCTATTGGAGTATGTATATATGTTGTATAGAAAATATGCAAGCTTGAGCATCAAAGTTATACCATGTGAGCCTACAGCTGGATGACTTGACTACACTGGTCATGCATTCCAGGATAGGTAGCTACATTGGCTACCAGCCATTCTTTTCTTCGCTTCCTCCTCTTGAGTTGGATGCCACTTGAATTTAGAAGGGAATACCCCGCTCCTCGAGGACAGAGTGCTGGATTGGGGAATCATTGGGTTGTCATTATGGAGAAGTCAGTTCCTTTGTCATTTCTGTTGGGGAGAGCCACTATCACTTACATTGTACAAGTCAGCTTCATAGTCATAAGGGTTTGCGTATGATGTAGGCGAGTTCTGACCAGGCTATTGAGGTGATTTGAACAGAGTTCTGTGACTCTCGAAGGCTGTTGTGCTTTAAATTTGGTTCCCGACCAGGTTCCACACACATGTTCACATCAAGGTCTGACCTGAGCTTCAAACTTTGACTTTGTACAGATAAGATTAATAATAATGATCAATTCAATTTATTCTTTATTCTTTATTCTTTCTTTTTCTTTTCTTCTTCTTTTCTTTATTATTTTTGATACTTATTGCATAAGTGTTTGCTAGGGACTAGCAAAGGCAAGTATAGGGGGTGATGAATCTCCATTTCATCACCTTTATTCTATCATTTTGGCCTTAAAAACCCTAGATAATGCATGTAAATGACAATAATTTGTAGAAAATAGCATCCATTACTTATTTTATTTATTGCGTACAAAATAAGGTTTTTAATGTAAAAATTATAGAATAAAGAGAAGAAAAGAAAAAGGAATAAAATATTGAAAATATTTTATGACCCTAAACCCCAAGACCAAGTCAAGAATTGAGTTGGTCGACAAGGAATAAAGTAAAGGGGGGTAAGGGCAAAAAATATAATAAAATTGCCATTTATTCATTCATTATTTATGCATTTTGACACCTATTTTATTCTTTATTATATGTTCATCAAATAAAGAAACTTTGTACATGAAAGTCGTAGATAATAATGTAAATAAAAATACGAAATTGAGTTTGTACAAAAATAATACACAGTGTGCATTTTATACACAGAATAAAAAGCCAGAAACAAAACTTCACAGACCCATATCTTTTCAATAAAAACTCAAAAGTATCAAAATCACCTCTAATTGTATGTAACTTTTCACGAGCTATTAGTGGTGGTATTTTTTATTTTTTAGAGTTACTGTGTGAAAGTTAGGTTTTAGGCCTTCCTTATACATTCTACCGATTAAAATATTCATTTTATTCACTCCTTATTATTTTCACAAACTCTTATTTTTATAATTTTGTAAATATTATTTATAACACATGTGTATATTAAAATTAGAATAAAACCAAAAAGAAAATGAAAAATAAAATAAGTCTATGTAATTACATAGACAAAATACTTATGATTATACCTATATATAAATAAAAGGGGAAACCTATTCTTTAATTCTTTATTTCTTTATAATTTGATAATATTATAAATATTATTCATATTCTATTAAAAATACAAAACCAAAATAAAACTCATTAAAATCTATTAAAATAAAAAGATGTATAAAAACATAGGTAAAATACCTTTAAATATACGTATACAATTCACACATCTATTTATTTAAGTATACAATTACATCATTAAAATAAAAAAAAATATATTTATACTCATAAAAATAAGTTATAAATATATAAAATAATAGAATAAAATATCAAAATATATAAAGTAAAAATTAAAATGTACAAAATATAGGTAATTATACCTATAAATAAGCCTTTAAAAATAAACCTGTAATAAATAAAGCCAAAAAATTTAATAAAATTCATAATAAATACTAAATAAAATAATAAAAAAAATTTTATACACAAAATTTAATAAAATCATTTACTGTTTTAAGTTAATTATTTTTGAATAAAATTGTTGTTTTGTCATTTAGCGGTCGTGAGCTGGACCAATCACAGGGCTCGGATCGTTGACCTCTGGTCAACTGTACCATCTACTACCTAGCCTGTCAGAAGTGTCCCGTCCCCACGATTTCTGCCCTTTTTCGTGCAGGATCTAGCCATCCATCGACTTCGATCTCTTCATGGGAATTGCTCCCAGATCCATCTCATTCACGCCATATCATTAGATCCATTGTACATAGCTTGATTTCACTGATTTTGGCTGGTCAAATAAGGGTGCCATACATGTTTATAAATAAACCTCCTTTGTCCTCCATAATTTTTTGGTCACTTTTCGAATCCTAAAGCTCCGCCATTTCAGCCTAGAGTTAATCCAGGTGACAGATGGAGGTCCCCTGAGATGGATGGTAGCTCGAGGAGGAGGGGGTGCACCCAAGGCTGCCGCTCTGGCATGGCCCTACTCCTTTCCTTCGCCGGTAGGTATGAGCTACGCTCTTTATCATTTTTAGGTAGATTTTAATGTCAGCATTTTATTTATGTCATTAGTTTAGCATTTAGGCCTTAGGATTAGCTGTAATCTACCATTTCGTAGTTCGTTGGAGCTTCGATCCAACGAACGTTTTACTTTGTTCCCGACCGTTTCCGACCCCACAAACCACCTCACACTCTTCCTCGTCCGTTTCTCCACCTCCCAGACACCCTTGACCAATCGGAACCTCCTTTGTTCCGGGAATCAATGCTCACCCTCCGCCCATCGCCGGAGAATTACCGTCCATCCTCATTTTTACGCTCTGCAGCTTCATCTTAGGTCGAGGTCAACCCCCTCGAGCCTCTCTCTCTTCTTGTGCAGGATAGGCGCCCAAACAAGTGCCAGGAGTCGAATTCAAGCCCCGCTGGAGGTACCTGGGACACCGCACCTTCTCTGACCTCGTGGAGGCACTCCAGCGTACTTCCGTCCAATCTAATACCTCCAACATATAGAGCCACCTGCCAGGAAGCCCTTGGGACCCCTTGGAGCAGCAAAGTCCACCGGAGGAGAGAGATCTCGCTGGATGAACCTCGCTCAGGCGAGCGTTCTTCCCTGTTCATCGACCATGCCTCTCTGTTGTTGGATCGGGGAAGGCAACCCAGTTCTGATTAGAGTTGTTGGATGACGCATCGCTAGCACCATCGGATCGCCCGAGGTGATCTAATATCGAGCGTCGATCTACGAACAGTCACCAGCCGTCAGATGGACGACACATGTATTGGTGAATGTCATCCATCAGTCTACTCGTGCCTATTATAGGGTAAATTACATATCTTACCCCCGCTATTTTTACATTTAAAAATTACTTCTGTAAATAAAGTTTACGTTATAAATAAATATGGGAATTTTGCAATTAATCCCCTAAGTTTAATGTATTTGCACTTGGTCCCTGCTAGTGTCACGTGCAGTCCCCACGTGACGGTGGAAATTTTGCATAGAAAACCCTAACACTTTTGTGTATTGTAAAGTTGTCTCTAAAAACTAAATAAATGTTTTATTATGTTGGGTAAATTGCATCTGGGCCCTTGATTTTTTTTAATGCAGTTATGCCCCTGCTAGGATTTGTATTTTGTGACTTTTATCTATTTATTAAAAATAGCTAACTTGCTCCTAAAAATCCACAAAAATAGGATTAGATGCTACATGCATTGTACTTACACACCACGTATCCACTTTGCATTTTTTGCATTTAATCTATTTATTAAAATTAAAAAGGAACCTAAATAAACCATGTCTAATTTATAAAATACCAAAAAATATAAAACCTTTTGAAAAATTCCCAAAAAACTATATTGGTATATTCTGACATTTATTGAGTCTAGAAAACAAAAACCTCTAAAAATAAGAAAAAGAAAATTAAAAAAATCAAAAAGCTCCAAAATCCAACAAAAATATAAGAATTTTACAAAATATAAAAAATATGTTTTCCTATTTTATGATTACCTGTTTATTGTTATTTACATATTAAAATTAATTAGGGTAATTTTGGGACTTAGTTCCTATTTTTAAAACCCAAATCAATTTCGATGTATTAATTAATCCATATTTGGGATATTTTTGACTTTAAAAATACATAAAAATTAGGATTTTTTTGAAAAAAAATACAAAAAACATTAGAAAAATATTAAATACCCAAAGACAATTTATTTTCTGAATTTTTTCTATATTTAATGGTATTTAAAAATATATTTCTTTATAGCGTGTAAATAAAGCCTTATATAGGCTATACTGTTTTTATAAAAGAAAGGAAATAAAAAAAGATAAAAATATAAAAAATACAAAATCAGAAAACTAAAACCAAATAAAAATTATATAAAATTAAAAATAAAAAATATAAAATGAAAAACCCCAAAAAATAATAAAATGGACAAGAGATACATGATAGAATTTTTGTGCATTTATTGTGCCTTCTTCTCCTGTTTGCACCAATGTTCGACCTCTACACATGCTTATACCTATACACATTTGCATGTATAGTTATAATAAATTTTAACTCCGCATTTTTAGTACTTCATTGCTTGATTAATTATTGTGGGTTATCTGTTGACTAATATGGATTTGTTGAGCGGTCAACGCATAGACTATTGATCCACCTTGTTGATTAATACAACCCTTGCCATATCTCAGTTATCAATGTGCTATCAAGCTAGGTTCTTCCTATATTAGGGGGGTGAGTTCCAAAATTATGAGGATTGGAGATCAATCCCTATTTCAACATGGAAACCTAAATAACAAACAACCACTCAAAGATCGATTCCTGCTAATTTGGGAGCATGTGCTTAACAAGAGTGCCTTTGTTTCCGATGAATCATCAATTCATCATCTTTATTCATTTATTTTAGCTTAAAATCCTTTACAAAATACCTGTAAATACTAATAGATCTCACGTTTTAATAATCTCAAATCATGTGTAAATATCATATAATCATCACTATTTTAACCCTAAATAAATAAATAAAGGAAAAAGAAAGAAATAAGAAGATTGTTTATATGCAATAAATGTTGGCTGACCCTAATCCCGAGAGTAGGTCAAGACTTGACCTAATTGAAAAGGAATAAAGTAAGGGGAGATATGATCTTTATCTAGAAAAATTAAGAAAATCATTGATCACACATGTATATTCATCATTGTACATATTGCACATATCTTCTATTATTTTATTTATCATTAAAACAATCTCAAATAAAAAATTTTCTTCTTGAAACTTGTATATAAAAAAAGTTGTAAATATTAAAAATAATTGCGTGAAGAAATCATGCATAGAATAAGAGACACAACACTATAAATAGGTTGCAAAGCTAAAATTTTCATATCAATATCTTCTCCACAAAACTCAAAAATAACCCAAACTCAGTTTCATTATGTTAAAATTTAAATAATATTTAAAATAAAGTGGTTTCATAAAAATCAAAGTCATGACGTGAAAGTTGCCTTTTTGGAGTGTTGTTGTACTATTTGTCTATGTTGTACATTATATTTTTATTTATTTATTTCTTTATTTTTTGCACTTATTGTATTTTTAATATATTGTATATACTTTATATTATTTATATCAAATATAAATAAAAATAACAAAATAAAAAATGAACAAAAATAAAATAAGTACATTTATACTATATGTATCATGTACCTATTTTGTGCATACCTACGAATAAAGGGTTTTATAATTTTTTACCTATTTATTTAACTTATTTAATTAATTAAAAATAACTAAAATTAACTTATTTATTTATTTATAAACAATATTTATTTTAAAAAAAATAATTGGAATTCATCTTCTATTTACTTTTTTATTTTATTTTATTTTTTTATAATTTTGTTTAATCCTTTTGCTATTGTCCGTATTCAGACTCTTTCCCCATTGGTTGGACCCAATTTCGTTGATCTAGGTCAACTATCCCTTTTGTTCCCAGTGACCCGAATAAATGCCCAAGTATCCTCCTTTGATTTTCCTTACACGATCCATCTCTCTTCTAGACCTGATTTCCTACCCAATTGATCCCTGAATAACCCTTAATCACACCCGAATAATTTTCGTTCCTTTTGGCCTCGATTCGCATGCCAACCTAATTTCAAATCCGCCCCTCGCCTTCACCATAAATAATATCCAAGATACATTTCTCATTTTGGAGCCATTTTTCACCTCAATTGCGCCCGAGATCAGTCCCAGGAGCACACTGGAGGTGACAACTGCGGTGTCCCTCGATTGGAAGAGCGTAAATCGAGCAAAATTTTGAGATCCCGCACGTCGCTGGATCTCCATCGGTGAGCCTAGCTTCTCCAGCATTTCACCGTAGGATCGAGGCCACAACCTTTCTTCTTCAACTTTAGGGTAACATAGAGTAACTAGCATTTCCTTTTAGCCTTTAATTCAACAAATTTCGTTTGATTTTATCTTAATTTAATAGGATTTAGATCAATCTCCGATCTGCCTTGCTGGAGGTCATCAACTCGCCCTTATCCATTTCCGATCACTGTCGTTCCATCAGGAACATACTCTGCTTCTTTTAGCGCACTCTGATCACCCCTCCTTTTCCCTTTTATTTTCCTCAATAACCATCGTTGAGAATCACCTCTGAGCAGCATATGGAGCAACATATGAGATTTTCAGGTGCTGGGGACCTAATTTGAAGCAACATATGAGATATGGGAGCCAACATGAATGTAGCTCATACTTCGAGCTCCAAGTCCCAATCAATGGGACCCGAACCTTAATCTACCCCTCTCAAATCAACACAGAGGATCACCAAGGACCTTCTGAGACCTTAAGGCAATGGATCAGGGGATAATTCGAGGAGATCAAACCAATCGAACTTTATCAACGTGGACCTTCAAGCCAGTTCTTCCAGGGGTCGTCAAGATCATTGGATCAAGAACATATCCTCCACATCTGATCCTGATTGTCAATCCAGCCCCAAATTCCTATCGTTTGATCAGAGTTCCATCCATGAATCACATCCTTCATTTTCTGCACGTGCAAGGCATACATTATTGGTGATTTTATACTCCTAGCCCTGCATTTATTTTATTTGTAAATAAATCCTTCATTGAACACATGCCAGCTTACGGGTTTATGAATAATTATATATCTGTCCTTGGTTGTTTTCTTACTTGTGTTTTAGTCTTTCTTGTATAGATCCATGTGCGGTAGTATGTGCCCTTTTGGAAATTTTGTAATAAATTATCGAATGTTTGTTGTTATTGTTTAGTCCTTGAAATAAAAACAACTACAATCTAATCCATCCAACGCGACTCTCGTGTTCATTCACGTGTTTTTCTGGATAATTTGGACATTTCACCCTAGATTTCTTTTATTTGTTATTAATCAGTTCCAGAACTTTAAATATTAATGTATTGATCCCTCTATTGTACTTTAATTAAGCTGCCTTTATATATTTTTAATAAATATCACAATTTCTACATAAAATCCATAAAATTAGGGTAATCTCTTGATAAGTGGTTTAATCATTCTTAACTTTTATTTTGAAAATTAATTGTTTTTGTTTTTTTTAATTCAAAAACTCCTTAAAATTGTTGTATTTACACTTAAAAAAGCATAAACTCCTTAAAATTGCTTTGTTTAATATATCTTTAATTATTTTTAATAAATATCATAATTTCTCCATAAAATCCATATAATTAGGGCAAGCTCCTGATAAGTGATTTAATCACTCTTAAATTTGTTTTGAAAATTAATTGATTTTGTTATTTTTTTAAAAATTCGAAAACTCCTTAAAATTGCTTTATTTACACTAAAAATTCATAAAATTTCGAAAAAATGATATAAAAATATTAAAAATTACTATTTTCGGCTTCTATGTAGTTTTATCTTCTATAAAAATTTTGTTTAAAAATTAGTCAGAAAAAAATAAAAATTAAAAACACAAAAAGCTATAAAATTCATATAAATTATTTAAAAAGAAAAATTCATAAATTGGCTTGAATTAAATCTTGTAAAATAACCTTCTGTTGTGACTTCATTTCCAGCATTTTTGATTTCATTTTATATTTAAAATATAAAAAATAATATATTAAAATTTGTTTTATGTTCTGTTTACATGTTTTATTCATTTTAAAAACCTTAAAAAATCTAAAAATTTCATAAAAGAATATAAAATTCACAAAACATAAAAATATTTTCATTTGATTTTGTGGTTATTTTTTCTATTTTTGAAAAAATTCAAAAAGGAGCATTTGATTACTTTATTTGTATTTTCTTTTTTTGCTTTCTTTTAAAAATCAATAAGGTAAAATTTTGAAAAAAAATCGGAAAATATAAAAAAATTTAAAATATTAAAAATCCATAAAAATATAAAAAGAAATAGAAAACATAAAACAACAAAAAGAGAAAAAGAAAATAAAAAGATTCCTTAATTAAATAACCCTCGGGCAATGTTGACTCCCTCAGTATGATCCTAATAGCTATACAGGTAAAATAATAGCATCTTTAGCATTTCTTTTTTTTACATTTCTTGATAGAATAAATTTTGATTTTGAGAGTTGTGAGTTGCAGCAACACATACATCAAATTGTTCATTTTTCATTAATTAAAAACCCACCGATTCTCTGTAATAATCAGTTTCCCAAGCTATTAACACCCTATCATCTAGAAAAAATTGGTTCAAAACCTTAATTTGGTGAATCCCATAGAGTGTGACCTTGCACATGGTTTCTCTCAAGTCTTTCCTACAACACCTAAATGGTAGTAATACAATGAACTCTCTTGAAACTATTTGCTTCCCTAGGAACCGGAACAAACTTTGTATACAAACAACTTTACCTTACCATCTCACATGGAAGAACATTTGCAAAAAATCATGATAAATTCTAGTAAAAAAACCTTCTATCCAAGAGTCTCTTTTTTATATGGTCTATAGCACACTTAAAACTGAGCACTCAAAATAAAATCCATCTTTTTAGATTACAGGAAAATATTTATCCCTTGTGTTTATCAGATGGCAATAAAACCTCTCGTTTATTTTTTAATTACTCTTATTCGAAATTAGTACTTCGTCTACTTAGTACTAATTCGAGTGAGTTTGGAATTTCTTGAAAAGATTTATTGAAAGTGTAAACTTATGCTTCAACTCATCCTCCTATTGGCATATGAAAGTCAAATGGGCATCAGTTTGGTGCTTGACCGGGAAGGAGCGATGTTTGAATTTCTTCTCGTACCTCTTATCCACCTTCGAAATATGTGAATAATGATATGTTTATCTTTGAACACTTAATAAATTATGTATGTTATGGATTCTTTGCTTCCCCACTTTTGACTCCTTATTTTTCTTTATTTTTCTAATTTGTAACTCTTGCTATCTTACAATCAAGAATTAAAGGATTCACATGAATCTCTACCCCGTACTCATCGCAAAAGTGCCATGTTGAAGTCAATGGATCCCATGTGGTTGCTGCTCCAGAATGAATCATGTTTTCATTTGTAGGTATTGCTACTGGTTACAATCTACCAAATAAATATTTTTATAAACTCTTATGATTTGAGATGTTTCTTCCTATGGAAGTAATTTTGCAGTTGTGCTAAATATTGGACATTGAGGTTAGGGGTTTTTCGGTCAGGATTGTTGTCTGGAATTGTTGGCGCATCTACACATTTTTTGAATGATGAATTTTAATAGTTCCAAAAAAAAAGTCTTTGACTATGTATTGCGTTTGAGTTCCTTAGAGTTTGAGCATGACTTTTTTTTCTTTTAAATCCTTCCAGCTTTGTAATTCCTTCTTCTAAGTTTGAGCTCCTTATGATTGAGTTTAGTCCATTAGTTTCTTTTCTTTTTGACCAACTTCAAGCTATGTATAAAAATACCGAACTTAATAAATATGATGATTATGCCAATTGTTTCATTATTGTAGGTTATAATAGTACACATATAAATCAAAGCCATTTAATTTAACTTAATCAAGACTTATTCTCTGAAGAGTCCGAAATCATACATATTTATAAATGAATAATTAGCTAACCGTGTTTACGTGTGATCAATCCTATTATAACCGAGAAATAGGTATCAAATCATCTTAATTAATCATTTGCTCATCTAAATTAATTGCGTCAAATCTATTACTATACTAAAACTGGGTTTTTGCCCAACTTCTGAACACGTGGATGGCCAGTTTCCATGCCTCTCCTTTGGTGGGTGGGCTCTCGAGTCTTGACACATGTGATGTCACTATGTATTGCTATCCTTTGGCAACTGTTGAACGGAAGGGAGTCCTTTCTAAGTTATCTCCCTCGTGTTAAACTGACATTTACTCTAAGCCAGACAGTACGCCACGTGCTCAAATTTGCCCACATGTCACCGTTGCTTTTTATTATTTGGTTAAGAACCAACTCATAGAATCTCTACTCCTTCCAAACCCCTGATTAAATAGCCGTTAGAACTTGGCCACCTACACCATGATGCTTGCAGGTTCACGACGACTTACTTGAATCAAGTAGGAGGAGGTAGGCTATCGGCATGATGTTTCCTTCTTCCCTTTCTACTTTCTTTCATCCCCATATCCCTCCGGATCTCATCCTCGAAGATCGATGTCGGGGCCGTAAATGCATTTCCCATATCATTAGATAGGAATCCGAAAATGAACAGAGTAACAAAGAATATCACTATTGTATAAACAAAGAGTTTCAGAGTAAGCATTACACAATCTTCAAGATCTTTTTTTGGCAAAAGGGAATAGATTATCTATTTTGTACCACATCTTTTATTTTGACATGACACCAAAAAACAGAAAAAAATTCTCGAAAAAAATATTTTTTCGTTCACAAATTTATCTGTAATACGATTCCGATTTTTCGTTAACAAAATATTTTTGTCATATTTGCAATTAGGTATTGTTTCTATAATTTGAACAATTTTGAATGTCTCCTTTGTTCTTATAAAGAGACGCCACAATGCTTCTCCTCCATTCTTCAGAAGGAGTCCGAAATATTACGTGACAACAATTCATAAAAATCCTCAGATAAAATACATGCTTCCGACATCAAATGCTTAAAGAAACTAAAATACCATTCAATAACTTGATTCGTTTACCACTTCTACTGTATATGGTATGGTAAACTTCTTTCTCATGATTTACAGGAGAAAAATAGCGAAAATGTTTTTGCCAATATCTTTATCGTAGCCATTTTATTACTCTTACTTCGTACCGTTATATGATATATTGCTATGGATGTCTGCTAATCATTTTTATAAAAATGGGTAAACATGGAACCCCGAATACTGGGGACGCATCCTCCTTGGCTTTATGCCCTAAGATCAACAATCCTTTCCGATATTCTTCATGGAGGCATGGTTATAATGAAACAATGCTGTGATGTCTCGACATGGTCAGATGGATTGATGGTTTTTAGCATGACACATTCTAAACATGGCCGCCAAACATCATTTCTGGCATCTATATTTATGGGGATGAATCAACATGGTGCAAGGGAAGAACATCGGAGAAGATCAAGAAGAGGCAGGAGGAAAGCTAGCGCATTAGATAGAAGGTTTTGTTGGGCGTAGATCGTAAGGAAAAAGAATTTCATCTTCTTCCTTTTTGAAAAGGAGTATTAGAGAAATCCTATTGATTGTCACTTTCTCCATACCTTCAGAAAAAGCATGAAAAAAAGTTGGAATGGTACAATCCCTCCGTCACCCCAGAATGAAAGGGATCCGTCAATGGCTCCTCATACTCGAAGGATCGATGTAAGAATTTGGCTTTCGTATTTGCTTAGGAATGTGGTGTTTTTAAACGAATGTTATTTACATGATGAATGGTTAGGGTGCTGCAATTTTTGTGTCCTTGATTGCAAAGTTTTATGGAAATTAGACAACTTGATGATGTGTTCATGTGGATCTTTGGGTAATTCATGCTTTTTTATTATGAAATTGCTTTTCAGTTGGAACAAATTCGAATATCGACATTTTATTCGGAGCATTGGATGTTTTTTTGGTGTGTTTGATATTAAATTAAACTCTTCATTGTCAGTTTATGGGGATCTTCTCATGCTAAGAGTTTTACATAAAGAAACACCTCTCTTTAACGAGCACGGTTGGCACCCGTTTAATCCCATCCAGAGCATCGCCTTTATAACTCTGTCTCAATCTTCCTCTACTTCCAGCTAGCAATAACAATAGTGCGACCAATGGAATTGTGGAGGCTCCTGGAACAATAAGATGCAAAAGAAAAGAGAAGAGGTGTACCACAAAATGTCACAACAAAGTGTGACATATGTCTAATCCAGAGGTGCCCACTGACTGAAATTATTTTTGTGGTCATCTCAGCTTTCATCCTCTCATATGAACATGTGTTTTGATGCAAATACGGAGCTCCCAGACTACTACATTTGCAACCATTGCCTTTCCCCCCTTCATCTGAAAGATATAACAAGACGTTTCAATCACTCGAGGTTAATGAAACCCGTGTGAGGAACCTCAATCTGTTCAGTATGTTATGATTATATGTGTACAAATCATAATCTAACTGATTTATTATGACTGTTTGTGCGCACATGCGATTAGTATTACCTTGATCTCATGCAGGGAATTTCAACGATCACGGATGGTATAATAATGTCATTGTGCATACAATAATGATCACAGATTATTGTACTATCAGATGATTTGAACACAATCAAGGCCAGTATTGTGTGAATATGTGTATATTCAGAGAAATTATAATTTATAATATCCATTATATTACAACTTTTATATGTGGTTTCTTGCTTTAGGGAACTGCAATCACGGGTCTAATTAAATTAAATGGCAACATTCTTTTCGGTCGTAGCTTATATGAAGGGGAAATATATAATCGGTCCATGAAGGGGAAATATATATTATCATAAATTGTATGGTTTGTGAAAATAAACCATCCTTCACAATGTATATTGTTGATCATATGGAAGTCAATATCACCATTCTGCTATATAAATTTTCTTTTTTTATTTGAAAGATGTCATATCACCAATATTTAGCGGTATATACATCATCGATATGTTAGATTTTATTTAAAAATCATATAAAAATATCCATATAATTATAATTACTAATATTGTATAACTCTTCTAGATGTTGGTTGTTTGATTCCAACAAGATATTTTGAGGATGATTATTTTGAACAGATAGCACCAGCAAAAAGAAACATAAAAATTTTAGATATAATGTTTTGATACATACTAAACATATAAGAGATATAATGTCTTAAAGTTCCGTGCTGCATACTTAAAACATAAAATTCTATGGTGTTAATAATCAGATCTCCTAACTATACCAATACTATAATTATATTAATAATTATTATTACATTCCTCAAAACTATACCATTATTAGTGTTGTTTTAATTGTAGTTTATATTATTTTATATTTGAATATATTTTTATTAACGTTGTTTCTTTAAATGATAAAGTCTACACAACTAAATTTTGAGTTTTGATTAAAAATTATTCTTTAATATATGTAGGATTTTTTTATAAATTTTGAAAGTAGTTCCAATAGTTAACTAAGCCTGTCGCGAAGCACGGGTCAGACACTAGTACCGGCTATAATAATGGTTCCTCCTACCTGTGGGGGGGCGGATCGTCTGCTTTGATTTCCCTACTGTGACATAGGGGAATTGTCGGATGGGAGATGGACGACCCTTGATAGGAGGCATCAATCTCCCATCCGATGATTCCCCTATGTTACAATAGGGGAAACCAGGGTTTTAAAAAATGGATCGGACCGACCGGTCAGATCGGTTGGAGTGAGAACCGGCCTTGATCTGGTCGTTTCGGTCGGTTTTGTGTAATTAATTTCAAAAAAAGGAAAAAAAATCGGGTCCGGTAGGTGGATGGACCGAGTTGATTTGGATGGTCAGACCGGGTTGATCCGGATTGACCCAATTTTGATGGTTTGGTAAATTTTCAAAAAAAAAGGTTTAAATAATGAAATAATGGGATTTTTGTCACTTGTGCCCTTCTTAATGTTTGCGATATAAGTTATGCCCATATTTTTTGGAATATGCATTGTGCTAGTACTTTCTTAGAGTAATTTTCTAGAAGCAACTAAACTAAATTATTAAAATATTATATTCATATATAATTCTAAAACTGTACTAACTTTTGTAGAGTTTTACTCGTAATAGACAATCATGTTATTCTATTGAAAGATTTGATATTTTAAACAATTATTTCATTGATATATAAGTACATACTTACATATATGTATCTGGTTTTATCGGTTAAAAAACCAGCTCGAGCGGTCTGACTAGTAAGTTAAGCCCGATCTGGTTTTTTCGGAGTCAATAGAAATGATGATGTCATGCTGATATCATCACCGGTCTGATCGGCTTGGACCGACGGTCCAACCAGATTAAACCAAATCGAATACTGACTGATTCAAATGTACGTCCAGTTTTTAAACGTTGGGGGAAACATCAAGCTATCCTCTTTGCCTACATGTTGACTGCGGAGCTTCTTTTAACATGTGAAAGAGATTAATCAGCATTAGGCCTCTACAACCCCATCAGAGTCTACTCTTTTTGGGCCCTCTAGTGTGCTTTCTTCCGCTATAGTTATCCCCCAGCATGCTGACCTTGCAAATTTGTAGGCTGATCTCCAGAACCCGGATGATCTACTCCACCAAAAGACCTCAAAGAAGCCAGCTGGCCCACCATACAATGCTTTCCTGGTTGGCGCCCGATCATCTCTACATGGATTTATTGCGAACCCGAGGAAAACATGCAAGCTCCCTCTTGGCCCTCGCATTGACCTCAACGCCTCTGTCGATGGCTCTAAATCCATGCAATCGCATCCTCAGGGGAATAAGCAACAGGGGGAAAACCATTTGAGTCATGATAGCGTGGATGTCCCCCCTCCGGATATTATTTCCACAGAGAACCCAGAATGGGTTCATGTTCTTCATGGGAAAAAGAAAAATCTAACAATGCCTATAACAAGGAAAATGCCATTGGCAGTCGAAAGACCACCTCCACTTCTTAATGTCGATTGCCTCTTGCAATGTTAGAGGATGAACAAGCCGAACAAGTTAAAACGCCTTCTTCATGATCTGGCAAAAGAAAATTGTGAGCTTGTGGGTCTAGTGGAGACAAAAATTAGACCGGATAATGTCTCCAAATTCCTTATTGCACTATCTCGTGGTTGGGGTTCTATACACAACAACACCAATCTGAGACGGGTATGGTTTCTCTGGAGAGAAGACACATGGACGTGCATCCCTTTGTCCATTACCCCACAATCAATCACAACAACTTGTACAAACAATGGAGGCCTCCAGATTTATCTCTCGATCGTTTATGGCTCCAATTTCCCCTCTGAGAGAAGGGATCTTTGGGCTGAGCTGGTCCAGTTAAGGCACTCGACAACCTATCTGTGGCTGGTCATTGGTGACTTCAATGTGGTTAGGTTCAGTGAAGAGAAATTCGAGGGGCATGCTTCACTGCATACCTCGATTACTGATTTCAATCTTTGTATTGATGAGGCGGGCTTGATTGAGCTCGAACCTTGGAGAAACAAACTCTCATGGAACAACTCCTCCATTGGCCCAAGAAGGATTGCTGCCAGGATTGACAGAGCTCTCTACAACTCCTCGTGGATGGAGTTTTTTCCGGTTTTAAAAGTCTATTATACTCCATTGGCGTCCTCTGATCACTCACTTCTTTCAGTTGAGCTCGTGGAAAAAGTGCATCGTGCCAAACTGTTTAGGTTCCTGGATTACTGGATGGCCAGGGATGGTTACCTACCTTTGGTTGAGGCAGCGTGTGCTACCACTTTTAGAGGTAACCCCCTATATGTCCTTGCAAAAAAGTTAAATGCTGTCAATCTCTCCCTCCAAACGTGGGTTGTGGCTCAGGGGAAGGTGGACGATGAATGTAATGCGGCCTTAGAGGATTTGAAATGCATCTCAGAGGCTCTGGGAATATCTCTGAGGGACCCCACCCATGCCCAGCTGGAACAGGGCCTTAAATCCTACCTGCTTGGCCTTGAGGCAGATCAGGAATCCCTCTGGAAGCAAAGAAGTCGTGTCTCTTGGTTGAAATTGGGAGATCGTTCCACAAATTTTTTTCATCTCTCTACCAAAATTAGAGAAGCAAAGAATAGAATCCCCTGCCTTATTGATGGTGAAGGAAAATTGGTGGATGAACCCTTGGCGGTTGCCTCCGAAGCTCTCTCCTACTACGAAGCTCTCCTTTCAGAACATGATCCTGCTTCTACGTTCGCACCCCCCGCGGCGAGGAAAGTGCTCTCCATGGATGCTAGGTTGTGGCTTGAAAGAACTTTTGGGAAAGCTGAGGTTTTGGATGCCCTTCATGCGATTGGTTCCTTTAAGGCTCCTGATCCTGATGATTTCAATGCAAAATTCTTCAAACATCATTGGTCTTTGGGCAGGAATGACGTACTTGCTACCATGACCTTCCTCCACTCGGGAGGTGCTATGGTAAGGCAAGTGAGTCACACTTTCTTGACGCTTATCCCCAAGGTCTCCTCCCCTTCTGGGGTTGGGGATTTTAGACCCATCTCATGCTGCAATATCATCTACAAGATATTTGTTAAGCTACTCTCCTCAAGGCTTTCGGTAGTCCTACCCCACCTCATTTCACCTAACCAATTAGCTTTTGTTAAAGGTAGGCAAATTGGGACAGTGTGCAATTGACACAGGTGTTGACTTTGGGCTTCGAGAGGAGAAGGGGGCCATCTAGAGAATGCATTAAGGTTGATCTGATTAAAGCTTTTGATACTGTTAATCTTCACTTTCTTATGGACATTCTGTCAACTATGGAATTTGGCGAGGCTTGTCTGAGCTGGATCTATAATTGCATTGGTACCGTCTCCTTCTCTGTTTTGGTGAATGCAATACCCCATGGACTCTTCAGGGGCACAAGGGGGCTCTGACTGGGAGACCTCCTTAGTCCCTTGCTCTTTTCTGTGATTATGGAATCTTTGACCTGCTTGGTTGAGCGGGCTGTGTTGGAAGGGAAAATAACTCCCATGGGCAGAGGGAGAAATAGGACTCCCACACACTTGATCTATGCTGATGATCTCCTCTTTTTCACGAAGTGCAATGATAAAACACTCTCTGCTATCAGAACTACAACGGATACTTTTTGGACAATGTCTAGACTCAAGATAAATTGTGCAAAGAGCAGGTTATTTTGTTCGAAGAATGCGAGAAGAGAATCTTCTTGGAAGCTCACTCATGGGCTCCTTGGTGAATCCTTGCCTATAAAATATCTTGACATCCCCCTCTCTCAAAAATATGGTTGCTCCTCCTCAAGAAAAGTGCTTATGGACAAAGTTCGTGCACATCTTTGTGGTTGGAAGGTAAATTTCCTCTCAATGGCGAGACTTATTCAACTTATTAACTCTGTCATCATTGGAATATTGCTTTATTGGACCAAATGCTCGGTGCTCACCTCCTCTATTTTATCTCAGATCTCCTCCCTCTGTGCGGATTTTCTTTGGGACTACAAAAGGCATGATTTGGCTTGGAAAGACATCTGTCTTCCGAAAGAGGAGGGAGGCATGGGAATTAGATCGCTTAGAGACTTGATTAATGCATCCAATGTCACTTGAATTTGGAGATTCCTCACGGCATAAAACTCTATTTGGACTGATTTCCTTCAAAATATCTCCGGGATGAATCGTTTTGGGATGCTTCCATTCCTCGTAAAGCATCAACTCTTTGGAAGACACTATTGAGAACCAGATCGATCATTGCCCCGACCTTGGACCAACTTAGCTCCCCCTATAGGTGGATCTTCTCGTCTGCAGGTTTCTCGTTCCGCTCGTGCTTTGATCTTGTCAGGACAAAGGGAACCTTGAATGATTGGTGGAGAGAGGTTTGGTGCTCTCCGGCAGCTCCCAAGCATAAGTGTTATTTTTATAGAGCGGTAAGAAATAAAATTCCAACTAGAGAAATGTTACAAAAAATTGGTTTATGCTCTGATTGCAGTTGTTTGCTTTGTGGACAATCTCTCGAATCTAAGAACCACATGTACTAGCAATGTCCCTATTGCTGGGATGTTTGAGAACAAACATGTGTTGCATTAAATTTGCCCTCTTTTGCTGCCGGGACAGTAACAAGAGATGCCCTTAACTAGGCTAGAATGATTCATGTGCAAGATGCTACCCTTGCTTTAAAGATCAGGACCACTTTGGTTGTTGCTTCGTAGTGGATCTGGAGAGAGCGTAATCTCCGATGGTCTAATACCTCCCGTGCGCCTGCTAGAGTCACTACGAAGCATATTATAGAAGATTTGAATATCCTACTCAATTGATCATGCTCACAACCTCTTCTTTGTGATGAAAACCAACTTCTGGGAAGCTGAATTTGAATATATTTTGATTTTCCTCTTTGTAACTCCCCCTCCCTTTCTTGGATTTTTGTGAGGAGGTAACCCTCTAATATAACTAACTTACACCATCAATAGAATCTTATTTACCACTAAAAAGAAGAAAGAGATTAATCAGGAAAAAGTACTCTTAGGTCGCGTTCGGTTGGGGGGTTACCCCCCACTTTGGGTGGGTAACCCCCAAAACCCACACTTTTAACCACTAGTGGGGCCCACTCCATTCCCATCAAAAAAATTATATATTATATCATCATATCATCTAAAAATCATAAAATACTCAACTTCTACTCACTATTCCAAACTTCAATACAATCACATCACAACAACTATTCACTTTTTCAAATTTGAATACAATCATACCATAATAACTAGCAATTTTTTCAAATTTCAATACAATCACATCACACAAACCTCCAACCCGTAATCCATCAACCAAACACACTAATACAAAAACGAGTTACCCACCCCCGGATAACTCACCAACCAAACACATCCTTAATGTTACCACTACCCATACACTCATTAAGATTAATACATGTCATGAAAAGCTCAGATTCTAACAGTGGATGTGACAACGTTGGTACTAGTCTCTTCCCTTTTTCTCTCTCCTTTCAAAATCAACTATATCTACCTCAAATGGAGAGAAAGAAGTAGAAAACAGAAGAGAGAAAGGCGTGAGAAAGACACAAGTCAAAAAGTAGAGAAAATTCTTATACCAACCCATGCATCAATGCAAGTGCCACAGTGACCCCGCGAGCTACAGAAACTTCGCCTGTGGATTTCCAGAAAAAAGAGACCGATTCGTCCAAACGGGGGTTGTGCTGTTTACGTTACCCGATGGCACATCATAATGACATCCTACTTCTCAACGACAACCCCATGACAACGATGCCAATTGGAATGAATGTACCCCCAAGCAGAATTACTTAATCCCAAGGCACTAGGATATGCATAAAACTGCACTCCACACGGGGATTCCGGTCAGCACCACCCCCAGTGGGTGCACCCCACCTCACGAATAGACCCCCAAACCACTTCGGAAGAATTTTAACACCTTACCCTTCCCTGCACCCTTATAAATGCCCCACCGCCTCTCCCTCCACCGCCAACACTCCATGTGCAAACATCTGGGCTTCTCTGGGACAATGGCAACAAGATGTTCCCCATCCCTGTGCTTAAGGGCAGCTGCCTGCCTCCTGGGTCTGTGGGTGCATGTCCTTGGGGCCCAAGCAGGGGGTGAATTGGGGCGGGAGGAATGCGGGTACACCAGGTACCCTGCCCTCTGCATGGAGACATTGCAGGCAACGCGAGGGTTAGGGCAAGGGGATCTCGTCTCTCTCTTGGTTGAGAAGATCAAGGAGGAGACGTTGCTGTCCTTAAATAAGGGCACTGCTGCAAGTGCCACCCCTGCGGGTGTTGGCAACCAAAAGACAGCTGAAGCCATAGGTATTCATGTGGATTCGTTTCTGCTCTTATAACTCAAGCTCGTTCATTTTTAATCTCACTTAAACCAGTATGATAAAGATAACATATTCTCCCACGCTGGCAAGCAGTTGAAGCGTGAGCAGAACACCATCCATCGCATATAAACGTAGGAGAATATCTTTCCAGTGCATGGTAGCATCAGTTGTGATATGTTGTTGGACTTCGAATTTGGAACTTTTCCGATGAGGTGCTTAAAAAGTACTAACGGATGATATAGTAGTCATTATACGCATCGCATATGTGTGTCGTTGGCAATAATTTGACAACGACAATTGTGCGCATCGCAAATTTCAACGTATAATCGATAACTTTCATTACATGACAATGACGTACAGTATAAGGTGGGCAATATATCCATTGCTATAGGTATAAAATTTGCTATCTGTTCGATTAATGATAAGTTTCTTGCTAGATCTATTATTTTTCAGTACTTTTCGCTCTGTAAGAATACAGACGCATGCATGTCAAATTTGGTAAGATTCATCTTTACAGAAAAAAAACTCTATGGTTTGGGCGTTCACAGCTTGATTAGTATCTTCACACCCGACTTGAGTCTTTCTAATAGCCTGTTCTTTAAAAAGTATGTATTTATTAAAAGGTCAACTAAATTTGAAAACGCCAACAAGATTAATAATATATAGTATTTATGACGATAATGTTATTCGTTGTAAATTATTTTTGTCCTGGTAATTACATCAGTATTCGTTACTAAAAATTTATATGACAATGACTATCCATACTTTTTTTATTAAAACATACTTTAGTCATTTTTAATTTAATAATGATTAGGAAAAAAAGTAGACAGATAATTATTATATGATTTATTGCTAGCAATATAACAACTAAGACAATATTCATTAGGAACACTGCAACAAAAGTGACCTAACGTAATGACTAAATTAATATTCATCGACATCTATTCCTTATTTAAATATAGGGATTTTATCACTTGTGCCCCTCCGAGATCTCGCAATTTCAGTTATGCCCCTATCTTTTTGGTAATATCAGTTGTGCCCATCACTTCTTGCTATTTTATCACTTGTGCCCCTCGGGTTAGTGACCGCCCATCTACAGTGCAAACGGACGTTAACTTTGAGGACATAAGCGGTACTAATTTTAAAAAAGGGTTATATGGTCATTTTATACCCTCTTCCTCATCCTCTTCTTCTTCCTCCTCTTCCCCCATCCTCTTCCTCCTCCTCCAACCTCCTCCTCCTCCCTCTCCGCCTGAAACTCCTCCCCCGCGCCGCCCCTGCCCCGTGCCGCCCCTCCACCGTGCGTGCCCCTCCCCGCGCCGCCCCTACCTCACGCCGCCCCTCCCCCGCGCCTGCCCCACCCCCGCCCCTTCCCCGCATGACGGCACGGGTATCAGTGAAACAACTGAGGTGGAAAATAAATCACAATGTCGTTGTCCTCAGTCACTCCGTACGTGTCAATCAAGAAAATAAACCACTCAAAGAGATCAATCAATCAAAACACAAGAAAGAGCGGTCTAGCTATAGGTTTCACCTGGTATAGCTCCCAGGGTCGAACTCAAGGAGCACAGATTGGCCTTGCGGCCTACGATGTAGTCAGGTATCCAAGAGAGTCTTTTTTATGGTTTTTATTTGTTTTTGAAATTTTTTTAGATTTTTTAAAAGGTGAGAAAATGAAAAGAAAGCAAATACAAGGGGACTTCAACAATTTATACAACACACAAAAAATGATGCAAAAATTCCAGAAAATTGGTTTTTATGTTTTTTTATGTTTTTTACTGTTTTTGGTGAATTTTTGGAATTTTTCTAATGGGTAAATTATTTATTAAAAATCAAACAATGTGACAAAAAGAGGGTACTGTCCAGCAAGGCTTAGGACCCAAAAATAAAATAATTTTGGATCTCAAAAAGCCCTAAAGGTAATTTTCCTATAATCTAGAAGAAATAAGGAAAATTTAGGCACCCTAATTATTGTTTTTGGATTTTTAATTTATTTATTACAATTTTTATGAGTTTTTAGGGGTTTTTCAATTTTTATGGGTTTTAAGTGATGACACTTAGCCAAAATTGGCTAGAAAATCAAACAACCAGTAAACAACAATACCTAATTTTTTTTAGAATTTTTGGTGGAGTTTCTAGATTTTTTTGGTATTTTTAAAGTCAAACAGTAGCAAAAATAGGGGTTTTTGAATTTTTAAAAATAATAAATGAAATCCAAAATGTCCCCAAAAATCATAGAAATTCCTACACCATGGCAGGAGCCATGTGTCAAAATTTCATTGGATTTGGAGGTCGTTTGATATTTTATTCAAAAATAAAGGTGGGGCACTGTGCACAGGGACCTAAGTGCAAATACCCAAAAGTTCTGGGGTCCTGGTGCAAAATACCCAAGAAATCACGTGCCAAGCACGTGTCTGGGGCACACAGGGACCTAAATGTAAGAAAAACCAAGTCCTAGGGCTATTTGATAACTCGTATCAAAAGCCCAGGGGTATGGTTGCAAAATTCCCAAAATAATTCGCACATGCGCAAAATCAATGCTCACAGGGGTATATATGCAAATAAACAAAACTTTTCATTCAATAGATAACATCCAGAACTACAAGGGGTTCTATGCAAATAACCCAACAAAACACGTGCCCAAGCACGTGGGTCTCTACTGGCAGGGGTATAAATGCAATTAAAATAAAGCGCAAGGTCCTTGATGCAAATAACCCAGAAAATAAACAACGTGAATTAAAAATTACAGGACTGAACTGAAATAAGATAAACAGAGGGGGCCCTATGATATTTACCCCTTTATTAATAGCGACGGCCCGATGTGCGCCACGTGTATGATCTGACGGCTGGATGTGCGGGCGCTTCTTCTCTCTTCTCCTCTTCGGCTCGATCGACGGTGGGGAGAGACCCACGTGGATGATCGAGCGGTGCGGGGCTCGGGTGCCTCTCTCCTCGGCTGCAACGGTCCAGATGTCACCTCAGATAGATCAACGGCTACTGCTCCTTCAAGGATGGACGCTCAGGATTAGAACTGGAGCGAGGCCTTCATCGGACGGCTCTGGATGGTGGAGGAAGAACTCGACGCCGGCGAAGTTCGCCGGCCTCCTGCGTGCACTCCGGTCCTCCTCTGCTGCGCCTGAAGGTCGGAGAAGATCCGGCGTGAGGTTGCGCAGCTGCTGGTGGTGGCCAAGGGCCCAACCGAGCCCTGGAGGGGCTCCGGCGAGGCCTATGGCTCGAAGCTCCTGGCTGAACTGGGAAGGAGGCTCAGACACCTCCTTTGGACCTGCAAAATGGTCAAGAAGCTTCGCGGGTCGAGGGCAAAGTGCCTCGACCCGGTTAGGTGGCGTGAAGGTGATCGGTGCGGTGGGGCGGAAGAGCTCCGGCGAGGCGACGGCGGTGGAGCTCGACTCCCAGATCCTGTGCGATCTGGGTTGAGTGAAGGTGCGTAGAAGGTGCGCGGGGAGATGGCGAAGGTGATGGTAGGGTCGGATGGTCGAGATGATACGCGAAGTGACCGGAATCGGAGATGTGCGTCGGAGATGAGATTTGGGCGAAATCCTAAATTAGACGAAATTAAAAGGACCTAAGGGTACCTGATGGATGCTGGAGACTGTGCTGGAGATGGGCTATCTCCGGGTCGTAGCTTCGAAGGGCGTCAAGGCCTGAAGCTCGATGCTCAACGCCGGCGGCGGAGCAAGGACGGCGAAGGTCGCCGGATCGATGGTATCGCTCCCTCACCTCACTGCAACACGGGCAAAAGCTTGCTGTCACTCTCGCCTTGCCGATGGAGGTCACTGGGAAGGAAGAGAAGGGCCAAAGATGCGGCGCGGAGGCGGCGGAGGTGATGGCTATATAGAGTGACAGGGGCGTCTAGGGTTGGAGTGCGACAGCAATGGAAAGCTTTGATTTCGTGGCGAAGGATCCGGCGAGGGAGAGGGATGTACGGCGAAGAATCTGGGCGCGGGGGATGCGTGGATGACAGCCTGGAGCGCGTGGGAAAAATCGGGGAAGATGGCGCGGCGCGCGAGGTCCAGAATAGGAAAGGGGTCGCGGGGGAGTTGACCGGGGTCAACATTCCCCCGTGGACCAACCAGGAGCGGCCACGTGTGCTGGGTTTTTGTTTTATTTTTTTAGGGCATAAATAGGTCGAATTAGAGAAAACTCAAAACATGAAATATTTTTCTTTTATTTTTTTCTATTTTTTGGTGATTTTTATTTAATTTTTGGAAATAAAAATAGGTTAGCTATATACATAGGTATATATACACTATATGGATTTTTATTTTTGATTTTTTATTTGTTATTTTTATGTGTTTTTATGCTCATTTTGTATTTTATTTATTTACAGGATAAAATGAGGAATAAAATAATATTTTTATTTTATTTTTATCACTTATATACAAGGGTGAAATAAATAAATATATACATTTATATACAAGGTATATATACAATGTATTTTTGTATTTTTCATTTTGTAATTTTTATTTGATTTTTGTTTTGTTTCTTGTTATTTATTTTATTTACAAAATATGCCATAGAATATTCACAAAAATTTTAGAAAATAAATGAATTTATTTACAAGGTTAAATAAATACAATAGTGATGGTTTATACACATGGTGAAAGGGTATTTTTGTCTTTTTGATTTTTATCTTTTTATTTTGTTTTTAATAGAATATATACAATATGTACAAACACATTTTTGGGTGAGGAAAATATATAGTTTAATTTATTTACAAATGTGTACACATGTGAGCCCCTATCTCCCTCTACTTGGCTTTTATGCGGTCAGGCCCATGCTGAGCCCTCCCTTGGGTTAGGTTGCTCAATATTTATTCTAAATATTTCCCTCTTTTTCTTTTTGCTCTTTATTCTTTTATTTTGTGCACAAAAACATGCTAATTATAGGTTTTTACACAATGCATGCTTTTGATAATTATTTGTATTTACACATATCTACATGTATTTGCAAAGGGTTTTTGTAGCTAAAATAGAAGAATAAAGAGTGATGAATGGGTATTCATCACCCCCCTATGCTTAACTTTGCTAGTCCCTTAGCAAACACTTATTTGAAAAAGAAGTGAAAAAGAAAGAAAAAGAAAAAGAAAAAGAGGATGTACATGGATCAAGGTTGACTTATTAAATTTTCCTTCATTAAATTGAAATATGGAGCTCGATCAGATCTTTGGATTATTAATGTGTCGGAACCTTAGTTGGACTTAAGCCTAAAACTCAACAGCCTCCAAGTTCCACCAATCTATGGGCAAGACTCCTCAATAAACCAGATCAGAACAAGTCTACATACACAAACTCTAATGACCATGAATCTTTTCTTGCGGTGTAAGTGATATGTGGCTCCCCACCTCAGAAGTGACAAAGAAACAACCTCCCTCAACCTGGTAACTCTAATGCCTCAGTCTAGCAACTCTTTCCTCGAGAAGCGGGGTATTCCCTTCTAAGTTCAAGTGCAACCGGCTCAAGGAGAGGGGGTAGAAGTATAGAGTTTTGGAAGCTTAGCCAGTGTAGCTAAGTCTCCCGCTGCAAGCTTCATGAGATGTAACATGATACCATAAGCTTTTGCTTCATACTCCGGTGGGGTTATTAAATTTTCAATCCGACCCACCACTTTTTTTGGAGTTCTTTTTGCATTTTTGCATATTTTTTTTTTTTTTCAACAACTTCTGTACAACATATCTACATGGTGCAGCATATATAAGAAATTTCCCCTTGAGCCAGTAGACTATCCCTCTTTTGAAGCTTTATTGCAACCCACAGCTTCTGTCTTTAGCTTTCAACACCACTAGACCAAGTTGAGGTGCACTTCCTTCACTATAAGAAGAAGAGAGGTTCCGCCTAGAAGTACTACCCTCATATGCTACCCCAAGCCAAAGGAAACTGCCTCCTCACCACCTCATCCATGGAGAGCCATGTGTAAAGTGCAGGTGCAAGTTAAGCCATTGTCTCTGAGAGTCATATGTGTGTTGTTAAGTGCTCTACTTAGGCTCATCAAGATGACATATGCTCATAGCCTAGTGGACTCAAAGAATTAAGTCCTTATGGACCTGAAAAGCCTTAACCCTAAGTCCTACAAGGTTCCTCTTGAAGTTAAGTGAATTAAGATCTTATTCAAGCTCCATTTCTCAATTTAATTCCAGGCTCAGTTTAAATGTCAACTCTCATCCAGGAAAAACTATATACAGATATGTACACAAGATGCTATTTACAAATATTTTACAATCATGCAAAAATTTTGAAAAATGTTTTGAAATCATGAATGAATGATGCATGAAGTGCAAGTTTTGCAAAATGATATTTACAAACATTTACACAAGATTTTTGCAAACTTTTGATTTTCAAAACATTTTGGAAAAAATTTTTGTACTATATACATAATTTTGATACAAAATATTTACACAAGATTTACACAAAAGGTTTTTGAAATCATTTTTACAAAAAATACTTTGTACACTAGCTATGTATGTGCAAGAATAAAAGAAGTTTATGTACATGAAAGATTTTTAATTTTTATGTTTTTTTTAGCCATTTTATTAACACACTCACACAAAGTACGAGTTATGGCTAAAGTATATATGAAATATATACACACCCCCCCTATACTTAGCTCGAACGATGTCCTCAGAGTGATCAAGAGCGATGAAGAAGACATAACTCGTGCTTAGTAAAAGGGAATTGAAAAGGAATGTCTAAGTACAAGAACGAATAAATGAATAGAATGAGAGGAACTCGGTGGTTTCCCCCTATACTTAGGATTAACTACTCCTAAGTATAGAAAGCTGTACATGAAGGGAAAGCCGAGTGAGGAATATACAGAATCTGCCCCCCCTATACTTAGGGTAAAATATCCCTAAGTATAGGCAGCAAAAACAAGAGCAGAAAGAATGAAAAGAATACTCACAGGTCCGACATCCCTCCTATACTTAGGGTAAAGTACACCCTAAGTATAGCATAATCATAAGATGAGAAATGGGATGTGGGACTAAAGAATAGAATGATATGGACAACTGGATCTATACAGGCGGAATAACAGTGAAAATCAGGCGTGAGATGTAAAAGATGTGAGTCAAGAGACCACATCTCACGCAAAATGAATAGCAGCAATAATAACGTCCCGCGGCTCATGATCTAGAAATGGTTTGAGCCGCTGGCCGTTCACTCGGAAGGTACTCTCAGAAGATAACTCAGATATATCAATGCTACCGTTATCGTGTACCTTTCTGACCAAGTAAGGTCCTTTCCATTTGCTCTGTAGCTTCCCTGGAAATAATCGTAGCCTTGCATCAAACAGCCATACTTTCTGTCCAATCTCAAAATGCTTGTGGCTGATATGAGAATCATGCCACTCTTTGACTTTCTCCTTATAATGTAGGCTGTTTGAGAAAGCTGCATCTCTAAGCTCTTCCAAGGCGGCTAACTCTGCCCTTCTCTGGTCTCCTATACCATTTGGATCCATCAATATGTCTGTAACTGCCCAGAGTGACTTGTGCCTCAGCTCAACTGGTAGGTGACAAGGCTTGCCATACACGAGGCGAAAGGGAGATGTACCTAATGGAGACTTGAAAGACGTCCGATATGCCCACAAGACCGAGTCCAAAAGTTGTGACCAATTCTTTCGGTCAGGGCGGACGACTTTCTGCAAAATATTCTTGATCTCCCTATTCGACACTTCGGCTAGACCATTCGTCTGTGGATGGTACGGTGTAGCAACACGATGGTCTATGCCGAACTCGGTAGCAAGTGCCTTCACCTGGTCGTTGATGAAATGAGATCCCCCATCAGAAATCAGAACTCGTGGAACCCCGAACCGCATGATTATATGCTTCTTCAAAAATCTGCAAACTGTCTTCGCATCTGCGGCTCGGGCGGGGATAGCCTCAACCCAACGACTAACATAATCTACGGCCAACAGAATGTACTCAAATCCCTGACTCTTAGGGAATGGACCCATGAAATCGATGCCCCATGCGTCAAAAACCTCACAGAAGTGAATGGGCTGCATCGGCATCATATCACGCTGTCCACAAGTGCCCATCCTCTGACAGTCAGTACACCTCTTCACGAACTCATCGGAGTCCTTGAAGAGTGTAGGCCACCACAAGCCGGATTGGAGCACTTTCTGTGCCGTTCTCCTCCCAGAATGATGTCCTCCTGCCTCAAGCTTGTGGCAGTAAGTGAGGACACTATGATGCTCCTCCTGAGGAATACACCGACGCCAGATGCTATCCCCTCCTTCGTGGTAAAGGATGGGATCCTCCCAGTGGTAGGACTTGGCCTTCGCAAGGAAGGTCTCAATCTTCTGCTTGGGCCAATCTTGTGGGACTTTCCCAGCAACGAGAAAGTTCACAATATCGGCATACCACGGGAGTGAGGCGATAGCAAGGATCGCCTCATCTGGGAAGGTATCACAAATGGGATCAATCTGCTCAGAATCCTCAGGTTGCTCTAATCGGGATAAATGGTCCGCCACCACATTCTTGACTCCAGGCTTATCCTTGATCTCAATGTCGAACTCCTGGAGTAGAAGGATCCATCTAGTAAGTCTGGCCTTGGCATCCTTCTTTGACATGAGGTACCTGATGGCGGTGTGGTCTGTGTACAAGGTCACTCGGGATCCAATGATATATGATCGGAATTTATCTAGGGCAAACACTACTGCTAGCATCTCCTTCTCTGTGACTGTATAATTCCGCTGGGCGGAATCCAATGTGCGGCTAGCATAGTGTATCGCAAATGGTACTCCATCCCTCCTCTGTCCTAGCACTGCCCCTACGGCAAAATCAGAGGCGTCCGTCATGATCTCGAATGGGAGAGACCAATCAGGCGGCTGAAGGACAGGAGCCTCAATTACGCACTGCTGGAGAGTCTCAAAGGACGAAAGACACTTGTCATCAACAAGGAACTCGGTGTCTTTCGTCAGGAGGTCAGTCAACGGTCGGGCAATCTTGCTGAAATCATGAATAAATCTCCTATAAAAACCAACGTGCCCCAGAAATGACCGTAACTGCTTCAGATTGGACGGCGGTGTGAGTTTCCTAATGACATCAACCTTGGCTGGATCAACCTCCATGCCTCTGTTGGAGATGATGTGGCCAAGCACCGTCCCTTGAGTCACCATGAAGTGACTCTTCTCCCAAGATAGCACCAAGCGGGTAGCAATACATCGCTGGAGAACTCGGTCTAGGCAGTCAAGACAGGAATCGAAATCATCGCCATAAACCGAGAAGTCGTCCATGAAGACCTCTAAGCACTCCCCTACCATGTCCGAAAAGATTGACAGCATGCATCTCTGAAAAGTCGCAGGGGCGTTACATAGCCCGAATGGCATGCGTCGAAAGGCGTAAGTACCGAAGGGACAGGTAAAGGTGGTCTTCTCCTGATCCTCAGGAGCGATGGCCACTTGATTGTAGCCTGAGTACCCATCCAGGAAGCAGTAATGGCTCTTCCCTGCCAGTCTCTCTATGATCTGGTCAATAAAAGGCAGGGGGAAATGGTCCTTCTTGGTGGCCTGGTTGAGTCTCCTGTAGTCAACACAGACCCGCCAAGAGGTGGGTACTCGTGTAGCAATCTCCTCTCCCGACTCACTGATCACAGTAGTGATGCCCGTCTTCTTGGGCACCACATGCAAGGGGCTAACCCACTTGGAGTCGGAAATGGGATATATAAAATCTGCGCTCCACCATTTTGATATTTCCTTCATAACAACCTCTCTTAGGTTAGGGTTCAGTCGCCGCTGGAACTCACGCGACGGCTTCGCCCCTTCCTCAAGATAGATATGGTGGGAACACAATGAGGGACTAATCCCATGGAGATCTGCTACGCTCCATCCAATTGCCTTGCGGTTCTTTTCAAGAACCTCCATCAGACGGGATTCTTGCTCTCCAGTCAGATCTGCAGAGATGATGACTGGGTACATCTCAGACTCTCCCGCAAGGAATCTATACTTCAACGAAGTAGGGAGCGGCTTTAGCTCTGGACAGCTGGGTGCTGGCAAATCTGGCTTCTGAAGAAGATGTGTGTATGCGGATAGTTCTGCCAAATTTGCTTGGGAAAATGATAACGAACTCTCACAAACTGGATCTGGAGAAGGCGGGTCCTCTACATTGTCTCTGTTCTGCTCTGCCTCTACCTCCTCCTCATCTATAGGCTCAGGTGGATCCAGATCTGGCATCTGATCATCACAATCTGCCCAATCAGATTCTGAATCCGAGGGATCTATATCAGACTCAGTGGCATCAGTACCACTGGAGAACAAGGTGGCATCAGCACCACCATAGAGCAGGGTGGCCTCAGTACCACCATCACTGGAAATCGTGTCGCGATCAAGGTCCGACTCTGCTGACTCAATAGTATCCTGAACCAGGGCTGTGCTCTCCAGACTATCCTTTGCTATCATCTCCGCATCAGATGTATCTGAATATGAGAGGATGGTCTGTGCTGCAGGATCTGCCCAAGCTGCCTCATCATCTGTGATCACAAAATCACAGTCCTGGTGGATGTCTGGCTCTGTGTCTGTCAGCTGCTCTGAATCCGTACTGCTATGTGAGCGGGATCTGGATCTGGCTCTGTGGTCCTTAACCGTCTCTATTTGTATATTCTCGCCCTGGACGCGAAAGTACACCTTCCCGCTATCATGATCAGTCACTGCTTTGGCTGTGGCCAAGAACGGGCGACCGAGAATGATGGGGGAATCGGTCAACGAGTCAGGGGTCTCCATGTCCAGCACGACAAAGTCCACGGGGAATTGCAAACCCTGAATCGTGACGATAACGTCTCGCAACAACCCCTTTGGCCTCTTGACAGACCGATCAGCAAACTGAAGGTATGTCCTGCTCTGTCTAAGAGTGCCCAACTCTAAGTGGTGGAGAAGGGCTGCCGGAAGGAGGTTGATCGACGATCCGCTATCTAAGAGAGTACGGTCGAACCTCTGCTCACTAATCTGACATCTGACATACGGGGCCCCTAAATCCGGCCTCTTAGTCGGCAGATGGTTCTGGATCGCGTAATACGTGGCTTTTGTTAGCACATGAATTTCTGCGGTCTTGTTCCTCTTCGTCCTCCTGACTGTGGTCCTGTCTCTCAAGGACCGCTGAAGAAGAGGGATGTGCTGCAAAGCCTCATTGAGGGTCAGCTGAATGTGAAATCGGTCTATCATGCTCTGGCTGAACTCCTCCTGCTCTCTCTTTTTTGGGTCTTTTCTTTTTTTCTTCCCCTTCCCCAACTCAAGGGCTCTAGGAAAGGGGATCACAGGGTCCTTCTCAGATGAAGGACTAGGAATAGGCCTAGATGATTCAATGACTGGATCCTCACAAACATCATTCATCACAGTGGGATCAGAGTAAACTAAACCTTTTCCTTTATTCAAATCAGAATTCTGAGATACATTCATTCGAGGAAAAACAACATGTCTATCAAAATGAATATTGGTGGCCTCAGTACCACCTCTGGCTGGCTCCACTACTAGATGTCTTGCGGCCTCAGTACCGCTGGCTGGCTCGGCTCTCCTGGTGGCGTCAGTACCACCTCCTCGATGTGGTGAAATGGCGGCCTCAGTACCGCCGGGTGAATCAGCATCTCTGGTGGCATCAGTACCACCGTCATCATGATGTGCGGCTTCAGTACCGCTCTCCTCTTCCTCATCTGGCGCTCTAGATGGATCCTCGCGTTGTCGCTCAGATGAGGCGCCTCCTGCTAGTCTTCTACCGCTCCTAAGTGTGACAAAATCAGCATCAAATAAATCCGACGAGATAACATCAAATGAGTCACTAGAAGTGGTAGGCTCAGTGTGAACTACCTGCTCAGATTTCCTCTTCAAGTTATTCGGATTAGGCTCGATCTGTGCAGGGATGGCGGCCTTCCCTCTCATCAGGTCCCGCATCTCCTGGCGGAACTCGTCCATCTCCCGTCTAAAGGTAGCCTGCTGCTCTGTGAAGAGGCGGGCTAGATCATCCATGGCGGGGCTCTCATGGGAGCCCGACGGGTTGCCTCTCTGATAATGAGGCTGCTGGACCTGGTGCTGCTGCTGGTGAGAGGGGTAAGAGGATGGATGCTGCTGCTGGTGAGCCTGCTGCTCACGTCTCCAATACTGTCCCTGCTGCTGATAGGGACGAGATACGAAGGATGATGGCTGGTGTGCTGGGGGCTGCTGGTGATCTCTCTGCTGGGAGTACTGCCCTCCCTGACCGGCTGGCTGCTGCTGGGGTTGGTTACCCCCATTCCCCCACCTGAATCCGGGATGGTCTCGTCGGATTCCAGGTTGAGGACGGTCATACCAAATCCCGTTGACATCCATCAACGGCTCTGCATCATATGGGGCTGGTGGGAGTACATCCAGAGGCTGATCCGGCTGATATACCACCATCTGTAAGTCAGGAGATGGTGGTGACTGGTAGGAGGGCTGCTGCTGCTGGTACGGCTCCGCCTGTACAAGGTGAACTTGTCTAGGCTGCTGCAAGGAGCTGGAGCGCTGGGACGAGCTACGGCTGCCACCGGCATCGCCTCGCGACAGAAGACGGGGCTGAGGAGCCGTCTGTGCCTCCTGAAGACACAAGAGCTGGGTCTTCATGTCGCTCAGAGTTTGTGCCATTTCTTCCATCTGAGTTATGCCCTGGCACTGCTTCTTCTCTATGATTTCCATGCGGTCCAACTTCTTGCTAATAATCCCCATGTCCGCAGCGGCCGACTCTGCCTGTGTGGCTGCAACTGTGGACGAACTGGATGGACCTGCATCAACCCGTGCTATCCGCTGATACTGCACGGGTCCTGGCGGCTGCTGAGATCTCTGAGTGTACAACCGAGTCTGGGACATCACCATGTAATTCTCGGACATCTCCTCATAGATGGCCCAGACTTGGTTGTGGTCCTTGGCAAAGTAGGACCCGCCGCAAGAAGCATTCACCAATCCCTGAAGATCTGGCGTCAGCCCACTGAAGAAGCTCTGAACTAGGTTCGGCTTCGAAATGTCGTGGTGTGGGCATCTATCCAGAAGCTCTCTGAACCTCTCCCATGCCTCGTGAAATTGCTCGTTAGGGAGCATGGAGAAGTTGTTGATCAGGGCCCTCGCTGCATTCGTCCGCCCGAGTGGATAGTACTTGTTCAAGTACTCGGTGCGGAGTTGATCCCAGGTGTACACAAACTTCCCTAGATGTTTCAGCCAGGCGGCTGCTCTATCTGCCAGTGAAAAAGGGAAGGCCATCATTCGAATCGTATCTTGGTCCACACGACGGTCGTGGACAGTGCTGCAGATCATCAGAAACTCCTGGAGATGGAGGTGGGGTTCCTCAGTGGCGAGTCCGTGAAAATGAGGAAGCATCTGCAGGGTGTTCGGAGGGAACTTGAAATCCCCCACGATAGCAGGAATCACCACCCATTGGTGCATCAGTGTAGATCCAGGGTTGTGAAGTTCCCGCATCGGTCTCGCTGCGGCGGCGGCTGCCGCTGCTGCGGCTGCTGCTGCGGCTGCTGCCTCTGCCTCTGCATCAGCGTCAGGAATGTCTTCCGGCTCGCTCGGCTCTTCTCGCTCTCTTCGGAGTCTCTCCAACTCCCTCCTCATCTCTATCATAAAAGCCCCCTGATCGCGTAACTGGTTCTGAACTGTTTCTAATGACGCGATCAGGGTGGAGTTAATCGCCCCCTGGTCTAAGACAAAGTGCTCGGGCTGACGATCGTCTGAACTACCGGCTCCAGCCATAGGGATGTCTGCAAAATCAGAAGAGCCCAACTCAGGTTCTGTCAAATGAATTCGTCTCTCCTCGGGCTCATGTCTCTCAGTAGAAGAAAGGGGATCGAGGGGGAACAGGATGGAATCGAACTCGGGCCCGGAGAGCTGGTCTCGACTCTCACGGGCCAACCTAGATGATGGAGTAGACGCGCCTGAAAGCGGTGCAGCCAGAGGCTGCCTAAGAGATCGTCTACCCATCATCTTGATCTTGGCGAGTTGGGCGGATGGGATCTGGAGAAAATATGATAGCAATGCAAACCCCCGGTTCACCAACACAACACAATCTGAAGACCGTGAAAGATCGGTCAATTTATCTTGTCAATTTTATTTGGTGAACATACAAGATATCAGAGCGCTTAACGTGACCTGTTAGGATACCCGATACTCTCTCAACCGACTGTCCCGCACAGAAGAGTCGGTAATCAGTCGAGATGAGCACCGGAGGGCTTTACCTAGTGTTCGGGTCACTCTCTCGCACAATCAAACCAGACAATGAGGGGGTTGCTCTCCCCAAGACAAATTTTTAATTGTGAGTGTCTTTTAGGGTCAATAATGTTATCCAGTCCCAATTTTTTTTGTTTTTCTTTTTAAATATTTTTCAAAATAAATACAAGCGGCCTAACGGTTTTTCCGATTCTCCTGATGATTAAGTCAAATAAAACAGAGGGAGAAGACGAAAAAGCCGATGCACGGAGAAATCAATGATGCATGCAGAGAAAGAAATGCGTACCTTGTCTCCAGCACTCTACATGCAAGTGATCCGCGCAGAATTTA
Source organism: Ottelia alismoides (assembly GCA_037367405.1). Classification (NCBI taxonomy): domain Eukaryota; kingdom Viridiplantae; phylum Streptophyta; class Magnoliopsida; order Alismatales; family Hydrocharitaceae; genus Ottelia; species Ottelia alismoides. The sequence continues at coordinate 268,156 of JAZKJV010001710.1, forward strand.
AATACAGAAATAAAACTACCTAAATGATGCAACGAGAAAAACCGGCCTTAGACAAGCAATTTCTATTGATCGTGAAGAACAATAGTTAGCTAATCGAATTGAGTCCGGAGTCCGATCTTGGGAGTCACTCGGTGCCCGCCACAACGGGTCCTGCCAGCGCTGTATGTGACTCCTCACGGCACGTGGTCTCAAATCCAATTTCACTAACTTTTTCAATGAATTTTATTAAGGTCCAATTGCGTTCTATGGGAACAGATATTCTATTAAGTGTTTGGGCCTTAAAATCTACGTCACAATCAATCAAAATTCCTATGTCTAGGGGCTCGAGGAAAACCGCGTAAACACCGGAAAAGGCAGCTAGCTATAAAACCACGATAAAAGCCGCGAAAATCCAAATGGGTCCCCCGAGCACACCGGTGCTCGACGAAACAGACCCGCTAAGTTACAAGTGTCCACAAATGTCCAAGGTCTGAGTCCTAAATTATTACAACAAGAATAATGTTCTCTCTCTCTCTGAAATAAAATCTCTTCTCCTCTCTCTCTCTTCCTGCTCTTCTTCCCGTGCGGGTCCTCAAAAAGTGTATTCCAAGATCTCCACGTAGTACCTCGCACAAAAATCAAAGAGAGAGAATGGTCAGAAAACAACAATAATATAGAGAGATACAAAATGGAAAACTGACTACAAAGCCGTGCTCCCCGGCAACGGCGCCATTCTGACGGCACGGGTATCAGTGAAACAACTGAGGTGGAAAATAAATCACAATGTCGTTGTCCTCAGTCACTCCGTACGTGTCAATCAAGAAAATAAACCACTCAAAGAGATCAATCAATCAAAACACAAGAAAGAGCGGTCTAGCTATAGGTTTCACCTGGTATAGCTCCCAGGGTCGAACTCAAGGAGCACAGATTGGCCTTGCGGCCTACGATGTAGTCAGGTATCCAAGAGAGTCTTTTTTATGGTTTTTATTTGTTTTTGAAATTTTTTTAGATTTTTTAAAAGGTGAGAAAATGAAAAGAAAGCAAATACAAGGGGACTTCAACAATTTATACAACACACAAAAAATGATGCAAAAATTCCAGAAAATTGGTTTTTATGTTTTTTTATGTTTTTTACTGTTTTTGGTGAATTTTTGGAATTTTTCTAATGGGTAAATTATTTATTAAAAATCAAACAATGTGACAAAAAGAGGGTACTGTCCAGCAAGGCTTAGGACCCAAAAATAAAATAATTTTGGATCTCAAAAAGCCCTAAAGGTAATTTTCCTATAATCTAGAAGAAATAAGGAAAATTTAGGCACCCTAATTATTGTTTTTGGATTTTTAATTTATTTATTACAATTTTTATGAGTTTTTAGGGGTTTTTCAATTTTTATGGGTTTTAAGTGATGACACTTAGCCAAAATTGGCTAGAAAATCAAACAACCAGTAAACAACAATACCTAATTTTTTTTAGAATTTTTGGTGGAGTTTCTAGATTTTTTTGGTATTTTTAAAGTCAAACAGTAGCAAAAATAGGGGTTTTTGAATTTTTAAAAATAATAAATGAAATCCAAAATGTCCCCAAAAATCATAGAAATTCCTACACCATGGCAGGAGCCATGTGTCAAAATTTCATTGGATTTGGAGGTCGTTTGATATTTTATTCAAAAATAAAGGTGGGGCACTGTGCACAGGGACCTAAGTGCAAATACCCAAAAGTTCTGGGGTCCTGGTGCAAAATACCCAAGAAATCACGTGCCAAGCACGTGTCTGGGGCACACAGGGACCTAAATGTAAGAAAAACCAAGTCCTAGGGCTATTTGATAACTCGTATCAAAAGCCCAGGGGTATGGTTGCAAAATTCCCAAAATAATTCGCACATGCGCAAAATCAATGCTCACAGGGGTATATATGCAAATAAACAAAACTTTTCATTCAATAGATAACATCCAGAACTACAAGGGGTTCTATGCAAATAACCCAACAAAACACGTGCCCAAGCACGTGGGTCTCTACTGGCAGGGGTATAAATGCAATTAAAATAAAGCGCAAGGTCCTTGATGCAAATAACCCAGAAAATAAACAACGTGAATTAAAAATTACAGGACTGAACTGAAATAAGATAAACAGAGGGGGCCCTATGATATTTACCCCTTTATTAATAGCGACGGCCCGATGTGCGCCACGTGTATGATCTGACGGCTGGATGTGCGGGCGCTTCTTCTCTCTTCTCCTCTTCGGCTCGATCGACGGTGGGGAGAGACCCACGTGGATGATCGAGCGGTGCGGGGCTCGGGTGCCTCTCTCCTCGGCTGCAACGGTCCAGATGTCACCTCAGATAGATCAACGGCTACTGCTCCTTCAAGGATGGACGCTCAGGATTAGAACTGGAGCGAGGCCTTCATCGGACGGCTCTGGATGGTGGAGGAAGAACTCGACGCCGGCGAAGTTCGCCGGCCTCCTGCGTGCACTCCGGTCCTCCTCTGCTGCGCCTGAAGGTCGGAGAAGATCCGGCGTGAGGTTGCGCAGCTGCTGGTGGTGGCCAAGGGCCCAACCGAGCCCTGGAGGGGCTCCGGCGAGGCCTATGGCTCGAAGCTCCTGGCTGAACTGGGAAGGAGGCTCAGACACCTCCTTTGGACCTGCAAAATGGTCAAGAAGCTTCGCGGGTCGAGGGCAAAGTGCCTCGACCCGGTTAGGTGGCGTGAAGGTGATCGGTGCGGTGGGGCGGAAGAGCTCCGGCGAGGCGACGGCGGTGGAGCTCGACTCCCAGATCCTGTGCGATCTGGGTTGAGTGAAGGTGCGTAGAAGGTGCGCGGGGAGATGGCGAAGGTGATGGTAGGGTCGGATGGTCGAGATGATACGCGAAGTGACCGGAATCGGAGATGTGCGTCGGAGATGAGATTTGGGCGAAATCCTAAATTAGACGAAATTAAAAGGACCTAAGGGTACCTGATGGATGCTGGAGACTGTGCTGGAGATGGGCTATCTCCGGGTCGTAGCTTCGAAGGGCGTCAAGGCCTGAAGCTCGATGCTCAACGCCGGCGGCGGAGCAAGGACGGCGAAGGTCGCCGGATCGATGGTATCGCTCCCTCACCTCACTGCAACACGGGCAAAAGCTTGCTGTCACTCTCGCCTTGCCGATGGAGGTCACTGGGAAGGAAGAGAAGGGCCAAAGATGCGGCGCGGAGGCGGCGGAGGTGATGGCTATATAGAGTGACAGGGGCGTCTAGGGTTGGAGTGCGACAGCAATGGAAAGCTTTGATTTCGTGGCGAAGGATCCGGCGAGGGAGAGGGATGTACGGCGAAGAATCTGGGCGCGGGGGATGCGTGGATGACAGCCTGGAGCGCGTGGGAAAAATCGGGGAAGATGGCGCGGCGCGCGAGGTCCAGAATAGGAAAGGGGTCGCGGGGGAGTTGACCGGGGTCAACATTCCCCCGTGGACCAACCAGGAGCGGCCACGTGTGCTGGGTTTTTGTTTTATTTTTTTAGGGCATAAATAGGTCGAATTAGAGAAAACTCAAAACATGAAATATTTTTCTTTTATTTTTTTCTATTTTTTGGTGATTTTTATTTAATTTTTGGAAATAAAAATAGGTTAGCTATATACATAGGTATATATACACTATATGGATTTTTATTTTTGATTTTTTATTTGTTATTTTTATGTGTTTTTATGCTCATTTTGTATTTTATTTATTTACAGGATAAAATGAGGAATAAAATAATATTTTTATTTTATTTTTATCACTTATATACAAGGGTGAAATAAATAAATATATACATTTATATACAAGGTATATATACAATGTATTTTTGTATTTTTCATTTTGTAATTTTTATTTGATTTTTGTTTTGTTTCTTGTTATTTATTTTATTTACAAAATATGCCATAGAATATTCACAAAAATTTTAGAAAATAAATGAATTTATTTACAAGGTTAAATAAATACAATAGTGATGGTTTATACACATGGTGAAAGGGTATTTTTGTCTTTTTGATTTTTATCTTTTTATTTTGTTTTTAATAGAATATATACAATATGTACAAACACATTTTTGGGTGAGGAAAATATATAGTTTAATTTATTTACAAATGTGTACACATGTGAGCCCCTATCTCCCTCTACTTGGCTTTTATGCGGTCAGGCCCATGCTGAGCCCTCCCTTGGGTTAGGTTGCTCAATATTTATTCTAAATATTTCCCTCTTTTTCTTTTTGCTCTTTATTCTTTTATTTTGTGCACAAAAACATGCTAATTATAGGTTTTTACACAATGCATGCTTTTGATAATTATTTGTATTTACACATATCTACATGTATTTGCAAAGGGTTTTTGTAGCTAAAATAGAAGAATAAAGAGTGATGAATGGGTATTCATCACCGCACCGCCCCTGTCTCGCGTCGCCCCTCCCCCACGCCTGCCCCTCCCCCGTGCCTGCCCCTCCCCCACCCCTCCCCGCGCCGCCCCTCCCCCGCGCCTGCCCCTCCCTCGCGCCTACCCCTCCTCACACCGCCCTCCCCCGTGCCTGCCCCTGTCCCGTGTCGCCCCTCCCCCGCGACTGCCCCTCCCCGCACCGCCCCTCCCCCGCACCTGCCCCTGTCCCGCGTCGCCCCTCCCCCACGCCTGCTCCTCCCCCACGCCTGGCCCTCCCCCGCCCCTCCCCGCACCGCCCCTCCCCCGCGCCTGCCCCTCCCCCGCCCCTGCCCGCGCCGCCCAGCACCTTCTCCCCTGGGCTGCCTCCTCCCCTCCCCCGCTCCGCCCCTGTAGACAGTTGCTCATCCTCTAATTTGGACTGTAGGTGCACAGCAAGGGAGGGCACGTGGGAGGTCGCAGGCAGCATGTGGCTGGCAATGGCTAGGGCAGCAGGAGGGCGTGGTGTGGTCGTGCACGGTGCAGGCGCAAGCGAACTCCGGGCGGAGAGGGAGGAGGAGGAGGTTGGAGGAGGAAGAAGAGGAGTCTGGACAATAATACCCCTCTTAACTGCACCAAGGTTTGAAAAAACCATGGTTAAGTCAATTCATTGACGATTAATCTGACGGAAGGGCACAACTGATGACAGAGAAAGAAGTGAGGGGCACAACAGATATTACCAAAAAGATAGGAGCATAACTGAAATTGCGAGATCTCGAATGGGCACAAGTGATAAAATCCCTTAAATATATAACAATGAATACTATTCCTTATTTGATTTTTTGTAAAATTCCAAACAGTTATCATATTCGCCATTAGTGATGAATTATATAATGACAATTTGCCATTGATTTTCTCTTCTAATAGTTGTTAAATTTAACGATGATTAATACAAATTTTGAATAATAGGTAAAGGATACATGACAGTTATATGAGCATTTATGAATGAATATGATATTTGTTGTTAGTTATGAGAACACAAAATATTACAATGAATAGTATTCGTTGTTACATATTTAACATTAAAAGGCATGTCACTAAATATTTAAATTATTTATCGTCATAGGTGAATTTTTTCTTTAGAAAGGTTATTTTGTTGTAGGTGTAGAAACGAATAATAATCTTTATTATAAATTTAACAACAGATATACTTATAAAGAGTCCGAAATCCCCTGACATAATTTACAAGAGAACAAATAGCTAGCCGTGTTTACATCTTGATCGACCCTATTATAATCGAGTAGTAGGTATCTAATCGTCTAAAATATTTTTTTACCCATCGTGATACACTATTAGTTGACCATTATTCGATTATTGGTCTAGGAAAATAATGTTATAAGGAAAGGTGATCAAGACGTTCCACTCGCAACTAGCAAAGTTGGATAACAAGTTTCAGGAATTTTAGTTATTATTATTATTATTATTATTATTATTATTATTATTTCATCTTATGCAGTTTATTGTGATGAGCTCTTGCAAATGAGCCTAAAGAGGTTAGATCAGTCCCTGACCGCACTCAAGACCTCGCCTAAAGCGAGCAAAGCGGACATCCAGACCTGGCTTAGCGCCGTTTTGACCTTCCAAGATGCGTGCAAGGACACGGCCAACGAGGTTTTGTATAACGTCCAACTCAAAATCAATTGGCTTTCGATCTAATTTGATACAGATGTGATGGTTTGCGATTGAATCAGGTTGGAACTTCTCTTACCACACAAATTGAGAGCAAGATGGATCATCTCTCCATGTTGGCAAGCAACGCCCTTGCGCTCGCCAACCGCATAGGAGGCCAGGAGACCGATCCTGGACGCCAACTCTTTGAAGCTACCGATGGAGATTTCCCAGATTGGGTCTCCGCCGAGGATCGTAAGCTACTTGAGAGCAGCAACATAAAGCCGCACGCGGTTGTGGCCCAGGACGGATCTGGCGATTACCTTACGATAGCCGATGCCCTCGATGCACTCGCTGGTAGCATGGCCGTTGGTGGGAGGAAGGTTATATCCATTAAAGCTGGTGTATACAAGCAGAAATTCACAGTTAGCGAAGATAATGTGATGTTGGTCGGTGAGGGCAAGGGTATTACAAAGATCACAAATAGTGGAAGCGTCGGAGGTGGATCCAGCATGCCTGGTTCTGCAACAGTCGGTAAGTAAATTAATCGATCTACGTGACTGGGACGTTTTCCTGTGATTTAAACTAAAAAATATTTTTTTTGAGAAGAAAGAGGGTGAGATCCCGAGCTGGGATTCACCGCAAAAAACTATTCATTATAGTAATTGTTAAGAAGATACATTACATTGAGGACCAAAAACGATAAAAGGAAAGACAACTTGCTACTACATTCTCCGGATAGAACCTCTGATTTTTGAAAATTACATCATTCCTTCCTCCCCAGATGGTCCAAAGAGCAGCAAATGGCAAAGAACAATCGTCAGTGGAGTTCATCCCCATCCGCCTTATCGATTTCCAGAAATCGGTGGAACTAGCATGTTGCACCCATGATGGTCCTACCTCATTCCAAACTTGCAGCGACCAAGGGCATGTAAAAAATAAATGTTCCGCATCTTCCGCTTGCGCACCACATCTATCACAACGAGCATCTGGAATACCAAACAACCTGCTTCTTCTCTCCTTGTCCCATATCCTGCCCCTTCTGAGGCACCAAAGAAAAACCTTCACTCTGCAAGGGATCCTGCTTGCCCAAATAATCTTCATATCTTGTTTCAGGTCCGGGTCAAGATCCTCCATTGTCCCTCTGAACACTCTGTATGCCTTTTTCACCGAGAATCTTTCCTCCTCCCATACAAATCGATCTCTTCCCTGAGATAAGCAACTAGTAGAAGGTAGTTCAGACCTCATTCTGCCCAAGTCGTCTCTTCTTCTCCCCGAAAGCTCATAGACAAAAGTAGGGTTCCATGAACCAGAACAACCAGCTTCAGCAACCGAACACCCCCTGCTTGCCGCCAAAGCAAATAATCTTGGGAACCTGTTACATAGAGCCCCTTCCCCCGTCCAGTTGTCCTGCCAAAACCTAAAAACCTCCCCAGCCCCCAACTTTGGTGTCATTCTCGACCTCAACTGTGGTAAAACCTCACGAACCCCGCTCCAAAGTGAAGACTCAAAACGCACTCTGCCTGCCTCCATTGAGCCTCTGACGTCATAGATGGTTCGTACGAGCTGGATAGCCAATCTATCTGTACCCCCCCAAATTTGCACCACCCACTTAGCCAGAAGCGCTTTATTCATGCTACTTATATCCCGAATTCCAAGTCCTCCTTCGCTTCTCTGCCTCGTGAGCTCCTCCCAACCAATCAGATGTATTCCTGATCTTTGTTGCTTCCCATCTGACCAAAAGAATCTTCTCATCATTATCTCTATCTTCTTCCTTACACCTGCCGGCATCAACCGAGTTGAAAAGAAAAAGATTGGAATAGCCGATAACACATGCTTAAGTAGTATCAACTTCCCGCCTTTAGATAAATTGACTGCCTTCCAACCTGCCAGTCTCTCCTCAAATCTCCTAAGGACCACCTCCCACTCCGTTTTCCTTAACCTCCCTGCTACTAAGGGCAGCCCAAGGTAAGGAATGGGTAACTTCCCAAGGGGGCAGCCCAAAAGCATACTCACTGATTCACTCTCCTCCTCATTCATCCCAAACTGAATCACCACAGACTTATCTCTATTGATCCTGAGACCAGAGATACTGCTGAAGATCTCCACTAACTGTCGCGTTCTTTTATGCATTTCCTCCGTACCGCCCAAGAAAATCACTGTATCATCTGCATATTGTAGGAGTGGAATAGAGATGGTTCCCTTACGGAATCCCGCACACCATCCTCCGTCGACTGCTCTCCTGAACATTACCGCCAAAGCATCTGCCACCAGAACGAATAGCATTGGTGCTAACGGGCATCCCTGTCGTACGCCCCTTTGCGGTTGGAAAAAACCTCCCTCCGGTCTCCCATTCACCAAAACTGTATACGATGAGGTCGTGACACACCTCTTCATCCAGGCTATCCATATGTCGGTGAAGCCGCGCCGACGAAGTGACTCCCATAAGAAGTTCCAGTCTACGCAGTCGTATGCCTTTTCGAAGTCAATCTTCCATACCAATCCCTTCACATTTTCCCGCCGCCACGCAAGGCATATCTCAGATGCCATAACCAGTCCATCTGCCATCTGTCTGCCTGGGATAAAAGCAGTCTGATTTTGTAGGATTACATCACCCAGCACTCGTCTGAGCCTATTTGCTAAAACCTTGGCGATAATCAAGTAGATTGCGTTAGATAATGCAATGGGCCTATAGTCCTCCACCCTGATCGGGTTCTCCTTCTTGGGAAGAAGAAAGAGCATTGCCCGGTTGACCTTCTCGAATCCTCTGTTGCCATCTCTGAACTCATTGAGCACTGCCATAACATCTTCTTTCAGTACGTCCCAAAACTCCCTGTAGAAGAACACCGGAAAACCATCCGGACCAGGCGCCCCATCTGCATTCAAACCCCACACCGCGGTTTTAACCTCCGCCTCCGTAAAAGGCGCCTCCAGATCAGACGCTTGCACCTCTGTCAGTGACTCAACACCTGCTCCATGCCACCCCCATCCTTCACGTTTCCTTCTCCTCGACATCTCCACAAAATGGCCCCTCAGAGCCCTTCCCACCAAAGCCTCACCCACCACCCTTTCCCCACCAACTTCGAGACTATGAATAAAATTCCTCCTTCTTCTACCTGAGGCCATCGAATGAAAAAACCTCGTGTTTGCGTCCCCCTCGCGCAACCATTTCTGCCTGGATCTCTGCTTCCATTCCACTTCCTCTTTCCTGTCCTCCAAAAGTAACTCTTCTAGCAGCCTTGCCCTCTCCAATACCTCATCCTGGTTCAGGCCCCTCTGGTCTTCTAGCCCATCCAGTCGGACGACCCCCTGCTGAGCTTCCCGCCTTTTCTCCCTCCGTTGCGTCCTTACAGTCCGTCTGAAATCGAGCAGGAATCTCTTCAACAATACTAATTTTGAAGCCAACCGCCCTACTGCCGACCCCTCCACCTGCCATCCTCTCCACTTCGCAGTCACCTCCTCCCTAAACCCCTCTTCCATAAACCATGCTCGTTCAAATCTGAACAAAGACCTGTGATGCTGTTGTTCTTCTGAAGACCACAGAATTGGTGTATGGTCTGATTGACTCCGAGGCAACGACCACGTGATACCTAATATTTCCTTTTCTTCTTAAAAATTGCTATAGTGGTGACCGGAGACAATTTTGTTGCAAAGGATATTGCCTTCGAGAACTCCGCAGGCGCGGACAATCATCAGGCTCTTGCTCTTCGCATCTCCTCCGACCACGCTGTCCTCTATAACTGTGCCATAATTGGCCATCAGGACACCCTCTACGCGGTTGCCCTCAGACAATTCTACAAGCAATGCGACATCTATGGAAGCATAGATTACATCTTTGGTAATGCCGCCGCCGTCTTCCAGAGCTGCAACCTCCTGTTCCAGATGCCTCACCACAAGGGCATAAACACCGTGACGGCAAGTGGTCGTTCCGATCCAGGACAAAACACGGGCTTCGTGATCCAGTCGTGTAACATCGGGGCTGGCTCGGAGCTAGCGCCTTACAAACACTCGGTGAAATCTTACCTGGGCCGACCGTGGAGAGCGTACGCAAGGGTGGTCGTGATGCAGTCGAGCATCGACGACTCGATCCAGCCAAGTGGGTGGTCACCGTGGTCGGGGAGTTTCGGGCTCAGCACGCTGTATTACGGTGAGTACTCGAACAGCGGCCCGGGTGCAGCCACTTCAGGGAGGGTTAGGTGGTCCGGATTTCACGTAATGGGCACTGCCGATGCCAGCAGGTTCACTGTGAACAATTTCATTGGAGGGGGCTCGTGGATCCCGTCAAGCGGCGTGAGCTTTAAACCTGGCCTTTAGATTGCGTGGGCCACATAATTAGTGTTTTATGTTCGCTTGGATTTGTGGAATTGTGTATGATGTTATGCATTACGTGCGTGCATGGTGCAAAGTGTTTCCATTTTACTTTGACGTGTTTCCATAACGAAGGAACTGAAGGAGGTGTGATCAATACATTTTTAGTCAATGAACAGATATTTGTCCTTGCAGACTTTTCTAGAAAAAGAATTGCTATGTGAGAATGACGTTTTCGGAAATCAAATTATATATATCACCCAAAGCAACCGGCCACGGAATATGGCAACAAAAATTTGTGGCCATAGTAATTGTGTTGTCACTGGTTTCGTCATTACAATTCTGTGATCAAAGCATTCAAAGATGCAAGGAAGATATTCATGAAAAAACTATCAATAATTTCTGTAGTTACTTGTAGCGGTCACGATATATTCATGGTCGGAGAATTTTCGTGACAAGACTTATAGCTATGACTACAAGTGACGAAGTGATGTGGGCAGAGCCAATTTTGTAGCCACAAGTTCCAGATCCGTGGGCATAGTTTTGTGGCCACAACTCGTTTTCCTTATAGTGACGTAACGAGATATCAATTGTACATCCCTGAATCTAATCCACTGCGATTAAATGGTTTTCATCAGTTCAATGCTTGATTTTGGTCAAATCATCATTTCAATTGATTATTTGAAACCTTGTTTAATTAGGTGCAGCTGAAATTGAACCAAAGATTAAATATAAATTTATTTAACAATACTTATGTTCGGTGGAAGTTTAACACAAGACTTTTGCATAACCACTACGAACTACAAACCAAATACTCCACCACAACTTCTTTTAAGAATGGATTTCTAATTTTATTAAATTATTATGTTGGCAGAGTGATTGGATTAATAACTATATATATCTCTGTATGTAGAATATTTCATGTTGCATTTGCAAAAAAATATTGTATATATACACTACGATATACATATCCATTGTGCATTTATATCTATCTCATCATGATTCGAGTGTATATTTTATTCTTGTTTTGATTTATTCTAATATAATCGACCAATTCAACTACTTTTTCTGCGTTAATTATTTATATCCAATTTTTAAAAGTGCTGACTTTATCAGTAGGTCTCTTTGTACTTCTTTTAATTGTGTAATTCTACTGCACCCCGAGCATGACTTGTCGGGCCTGTTTGGTTGCTGGGTTGGACTGGGTTGGGTTGGGCTGGGTTGGGGTGGGTGAATAGTAATCTGTGAGGAGGAAGTACCCTTGTGAATAGTAATCAGGGTTGGGCCAACCCTGCCCAACCCTGCAACCAAACAGGCCCTTAGGGCCTGTTTGGTTGCTGGGTTGGACTGGGTTGGGTTGGGCTGGGTTGGGGTGGGTGAATAGTAATCTGTGAGGAGAAAGTACCCTTGTGAATAGTAACCAGGGTTGGGCCAACCCTGCCCAACCCTGCAACCAGTGTGCTGTACAACGAGGACTAGTCTTGCTGAGGAAATTTGTTTTTTTTTTGCAAGTACCAGTCGACATTCTGGAACCTAAATCGTTCATTAGCTTTACATAAAGCTTGATCTGATTGAATGCTATATATAACAATTAAATATAGTCGGTGTTAGGAACATGTCTCTTTCATCTGTAATCCATAGAGGATATACGTTGATTTTTTCTTATAAATAGAACGAGATTGCTGATTTACTCTACGCCAATGCATGTGATTATCGTTGTGAAGATGACATCTTACGTAACTGTAAAGGAGTTAAGTTTTTTCTTCGTCGATGCTTACATGAGAAAGCGATATTGAAGCTAACTACGTGGATTTTACTATTTTTTTCTTTGTCCATGGTTACACGAGAAAACGAAGTTGAAGATAACTACTTTGCTTTTACTTTATGTGGAATAAACGATATTCTAAGAACAAATGTTACTATCAAGAATAGACTATCCTATCTCGGCGTCGAATCGAGAATTAGACGTTGGGTTCGAATGAATGTTGGTGGTCTTATTACTACAGCATGCTCAGCATGATGGCAGATATAAGCACTGATTTGTGTTCACCTTCCGAATTCCGACTTAGGAAAAAAAGTTTTTTTCTGAGGACTTGTTATAATTTGACTTGGAGTAACGTCTTGGGTTGGATTTATTATTAGGACAAACCAAAGCTAAGCACTGTGATAAAATATTGTATATGTAACTATGATTATTTGTAAATTGTGTCACATGAAGTTAGTTATATTAAAAAACTATATATTTATTAGTGTATGTGGAATATGCAGCTTAGCTACATTCAACTACTCGATTCATTAGTCCCAACCACTCATTTGTGTTGAAATTCGAAATTACACATAATTAAAAGGCACAACCACTTGCACTTGTTCATCTTAAGACAAATCAATGGTTGATGCAAGCAAGGAAGCTCCCCCCCCCCCTCACACACACAAGTATCCTTGCTTCCCCCCCCCCCCCCCCTCACACACACAAGTACGTACCTCACCGAAGTTTGGAGGAAAAACCAGGCCTTGATATGTTCAAAAGAAATAAAATCCCACGTCTTCATTGATTCTCTTTGTTTCTCTAACTTGTCATTAATTATTTAATGGACTTTATTTTTAGAAATCAAGAATTTGCCCTCCCACCGTTCTCTCTTATCCACACTCCTCTACCTCATGTCGAGCAATGGTATATTTCAGGGTATAAAAAAGTGGACCGAGCTAGCTGCTCAAATCGGTCTCTCTCTCTCTCTCTCTCTCTCTCTCTCTCTCTCTCTCTCTCTCTCTCTCTTCATCCATACATGTCCATCTATCTCCCTTCTCTCCATGTGGTCTCCCTGCCATTGTGATGTGGATCGATTCAGTCGATCTCCCATGGAGGTTCTTCTTCTTCTTCTTCTTCTTCTTCAGTGCCTCTTGCTATAAAAAAATAAAGAGGATTTCATGCGATAAAATTTGGAGCTATATGATTTAGATCATTTCATTGAATTGGGTGGAGCACACGAGTCATCCCCGGACCCAAAAGTGTTGTCTCCATTGTATTAAACTTGAGATAGGAGATCTCTTCTCTTAGAGACTCGTAGATCACGATCATGCTTCAGAGTTATGTTCCATCCATGTGGTTAAATTTCTTTAAGTTCCGTTGTTATTGCGGCTTGTATGACAAGTCCATTTCTAATTGGATATGATCCATCTTCATGCTTCTATGATGTGTGAGACCTAACTGCATCCTTTCACATAGAGGTTAATGTAAGGTTCTAGATCTTAAAAGTTATATCGAGGATACAATTGTTAGACATGTGAGGCATGGACGAACCATTTTTACAATAAAGATTATTGTAATAAAGTATCAATAGAAGTTATTGATTCTCTCCCTTCTGAGATTATGATTTATGTATATGCACACTTAATAATGGGTCCCTTAACAAAAATAGGATTATGTACCTTGGCCATCTTCATATCATACAGTTATTGATCAAAGGTTAGATCATAGAGGATGGTGTTGGGTTGAATATCTAAATAGTTACATTGAGGACTCAACCACACCTTCAAGTGATTTTTAATAAAGGATCTCCGACCTGAGAAGGAGAAGGCAGGACTTGCTCCAAAGACGGGCATTCGATGGCCTCTTGATGTAGGTCATCTACATAGTAATAGAGATTCAGAGGTGTTGAATGAGTTAGGTCAAAAAGTTGACTTAACGAGATTGAAATACCTAAGACCTATTGATGAACTGCTAATTGGCTAAGTTAAGATCGTATCGTTGTAACACAAGCCATTAGGAATTAATCAAAACCATGCTAAATATCTCTACGAAAAGGATGCGATTTATTTATAAGTGGATAAGTCCATAGTCGAATGAAAGAACACGAGCTATTAAGCTATCTTACTAGGTATTAAATACCTAGGTTATGAGATCTAATGTAATATAGGTCAAGACAAATGAATGCATGATATTTTTACGATTTTTTTGATGCATGTTTAGTTCAGATGCCACAAAATGAATGATATAATAGTTCAACACACTACTCACAAAACTCAATCACAAAGTGCTCTGCATGATCAAGTTCCAATCAAAGCTCAATCAGTCATATGAGACAATAAACTTCTCTTATTTTTATATGAAAATATATGTGTTACAATAGGGGTTTTAATATTTCAAATGAAAGAGCTTACAAAGAACTTTAAAAGATGCCAATTTCATCAAATTTGGATATTAGGTGCTCAAGATATTAAACAATGAATCCAATGGCTTAATGAAAATAAAACTTAAATTAATATAGATAAATCATTGCAAATAAGTCAAAAAGGTCTAGAATTCAAATAATGAAACTTGGAGGGGTTTATAAACAAAATCTTAGTATGTAGGGGCTTATTTGTAATTAAGAGAATTGTCATATGCTTATATAATTAACCTAGGCGCGGTACGTGATGCACATACGGTTGGACTAAAAAGCAAATATGAGGAACATGTGGAAATCAGGTGCAAAATCACCAGGCAGGATGCGTGAGGCATGTGCACTAGGCTCGGGCACGATCAAGGCTCGTGCCACGTGGAGACGGCTGGCGCTTCAAGCAAGGATCAGGTCCATAGAGGCTCAAGGCTCGATGATGAGGCACGAGAAGGATTTGGACCGTCAGATTGAGACCAGAAGGGCTTAATCTCACAGTGACTATACATCAAGGGGGCCTCTCGTCCTCTGCATGTTGTGGTGCGAGGGCTGCATTTTGACGAGGTGCCTTCTGCTCCTCTGTTCTCATCTAATGGCAGGGGAGATCAAAGAAGCTTGTTGAGGACCTAACGAAGATAATGGAAGGTTAGGGGAGATGCGATGTTGTCTAGAGCTGTTGGTCGATGAAGCTTCATCAAAGCAAAAAAAATGAGACTAGAGATGGTCTCAAAACACCGATCAATGATGATTTTCAAGGGTTAGAGATATAGCTGAAGCATTATGGGGATATTTTGGGTGAGATGAGGAGAACAAAGGGCTATTGAAGGTGGCCGGAGGTGGAGCCCTAATGGGTTCAGTTACTTTACAATAAGGTAACTTTGATTGAGGCGAAGAGGGTTATGGAGAAGAGGGTTATGGAGAAGAGGGAGGAGTGAATAGAGTAGTACGTGTGAATGAGGGATGTGCGGCGAAGGTGAAGGAGCAATCAGATGAACATGAAGGTGAGTGTGTGCGTGTGACAAAATTTGAGAAATCACAAAGGGGAAATACTAGGAATCACATGGAAATGGAGAAGAAATCAGAGGTGATCGGGGAGCCTATGGTAGAGCTTTATATGATCATAATCATCTCCCAGACAAACACAACAAACATGAAGCTCAAGCATAAACGGGGAGGTTGGTACGAAACAGACCATGCTCGTGGATCTCGTCAGAGGTACGACCTCTATCATTACTCTATTTTACTCTCTTTCACTATCACAGAAGGGAGGAAGGGGCTTGGAGGTACTCTCGCGTAAAGGTGGATAGGGGTGAATGAAGCTCCTCATAGTGGTTTTGTTCAGGAGAGGCTTGAATGAGTTTATTGGCATGAAATATGGGAGAACTGACTCTCGATTAACACCAGAAGAGGGAGGAATGAACACGTGGAGTTGCTGGAGTAATTGGGAGAATAGGCACCCGTGAAGAGTCGCATTTCCTAGAGAGCAACTGACGGAGGTTGACGACGATGGAGGGCCATTGCATCAAGCTATCCAACGGTCCTGATGGAGGCACGAGCAGACGACTGGGATCCGCTTGATCAAATGATCAAGCATTGAAGATGGGAGTACGTTTTTTTGTATTTTAGAGTAATAAATAATACATAATATACAATGTTAAACTAATTTTTATTGGGTTTTGAAAATATGAAAAATACAAAAAAAAAATAAAACCATAGATACGCATTCATAATAATTAGACACTTCCTTTATTCACAATAATTAGATTTAATTAATTATAAGATATCAAATGTTAATTATGGTTAATTCATTGTTAACTTAATTGAGTAGTTCAAGATAGAGGTCTAAACAATGAGAATAATTGATGAATCTAAGATTCATCATATGTTATATTTAAACTTTGCTCATCCTCGAGCAAATAAAGAATGAATAAGTAGGTTGAACCCATGATTGTACATGTGAGATATAAGGCTTAAATTTCAGGATACGAGTTTCATGTAACTCTTATACTCTAGGTTTAACCTAGTCTTACTTAAAAGGAGCTCAAATTCCCTAATTATTGGACACTATATATACATATACATATAAGAATTATGACATTTTGTGTTGATCGCATATGCAATTATAGAGTCTAAGTTTCACCCAAGGTTCCGATATAAAAAATATTCCTTAGGACCCAACCCTCAACTTTAGGGAATAAAAAGAGTTTCACTTCATTCCGTCATCTCTTTAGTTGTCTAACTCAAAGTGTGATATGGAATTGTCAAGTATGTAGGATTTATGTTTGTGTTATTTCTTTTCTCCTCTCATAAGTGTTGGACATGCGAGCCCACAGCGAGCTATTATGCAATAAATGTTATTGCACATATCATTCCCTGATCTGAAATGAAGAGTAACTAATTTGCATAATAGGTCCCTTAGTACAATTAAGGTTATGTACCATGGCCATCTTGATGATCATACAACTTTTGATTCAACTATTGAATTATAGAGGCTGGTGCTTGGATGAATATCTAAAGGGTTAGATTGAAGACTCATCAAGCACCGTCAAATGATTGTTAAGAGATGATCTCCAGCCTGAGTAGGAGATGGCAATCCTTTCTCACATAGGTTGATATCTGACCGACCTCTTGATGCAGGTCCTTTGCATAGGAATAGAGATTTGGAGGTGTCAGATTAGTTAGGTTGAAGAGTTGACTTAACGAGATCGAGATAACCAAACTCCTATATCGTATGCTGTCATGATATAGGCATGCATCCTCTGACCGGAGACAGATGTGTTACTATATGTCTAAGTATGTACATTTGGTAGACCAATAGGTTGATGACCTAACCAAGGTCTATACACCGGCGCGCTGGTGTGCATATAAGGGCATATGATTAATACGATCTTTCAAAGGGATCATACATGTTCATTACTGAACTGGAAGACATGAGCTCACTCATGAGATATTGGGAAGAATCAAATTCCGTACGCACGGTCGTCTCGCTTTGGAAGCTTGACTGAATTTGTCGGTTTGATATATGCTTTTGGAAAATATATGATCAAGACCTAGGTATGATATATGCTTTTGAAAAGTATATGATCGATACCAACTCTCAATGATCAAATGAGAAACTTACTGATAAAACCCTGAAGTAGACAGTATAAAGTTGATCTAATACTTCGGGTTTATTCTGAGTCTTCCAGTATGCAGGATGTACAGGTATTGGGAATACCTAAGGGTGATGTGATCATAAACGATTGTATAACCATGACGCTTCTATTCCTAGGGAGTGATGAAACGGGTCTGGATTTTAGTGACTCCTCTCAAAAGAGAAGTAATCTTATCTTGGTCCAAATGTTGGACATTGATCTGAATGTTATTCAGATGCAATGAGAATATTAGATTTGCGGTCTTGATTTAATCAAGCATCTATGGGAGGCCCGAGATCTGGATTTGTGATGTGATCTCAATACCCAAGTCACTATACGTGGAACAATACAATCACCTTGTCCTTATCTCCAAGTATCTGCAGAGAAAGCGCAATATCCTTGAAAGAGTTCATGGATAATTTCATTGTTGATATGTGTATCTGAGCATTGAGAAAATTGATAAGTAAATGTGATTTAATTATCATAGATAATGTGAATTTGATTCATATAATAAGGAGAGTTATCTGAGATAATTAAATGGGATTTATTTATCAAGGATATGAGTAATGTGAATGTGATTCGTGTTATTTTGGCACATGAGAAAAGAGATCTAAGATGATTAAATGTGATTTAATTATCATTGATATGAATAATGTGGATAGCACTATCCATATTAATCATATATATAATAAATGTGATTTATAATATATAAGAGAGAGCCATATTGTGTTTTATATTTGTTGATTAATTGTTAATGTGAATGAGATTCACATTGAATGATTAATTGAAAATATAATTACATTTAGTTTTGGGTTGTGAATGAGATTCACATTTTTTTCAATGGCTTGATTGATATTTTCCAAAAGATAATTTGGAATTATTTTTTGTGAAAATATTATCGACAAGAGATCATGATATAATCATGAGATAATGAGATCTTATGAGATAATGAGATCTCATGAGATATTGAGATCTCATGAGATGATGTTAGCCGTCCCCTTATTTTAGGGGATTGGTTTAGTCTTCCCATTATCTCTTTTCTAATAAAATGTGATTTAAATTGGAATTAAATATGTTTATTTATCAATATGAATTAATTCAAATTAAATCAATTGTTGTTGTGTTTTACTAACAACAATCCTAGCCGTTGAAAGGGACACAATCAATCTCATCCGTTGATTGTGTGTTGTCCATGGATTGGGATCCATGGACTTCCAAAATCCTATATAAGAAGAGGCATCCCTTGCTCTTCAAGATACTCGACATCAATGAATTCTCTCTCTCTCTCTCTACATGCCCATTCTCTCTATCTCTCAAGTGGCCGTCCACCATGGATGCCCTAGAGAGATCCTCCATCACCGCAGCATCGTCGTTATGTTGCCCGATAGTTTGCTCATGGATCTCCGTCTACTTCAGCGTGCTTTGCTAAGATGACGCATCTCGTTTGTCGAGATCAGGAGATCCATGGCTTGGATCATCAACATGGATTGCGAGAAGCACGCGTCTCATCCACGCGCTCGCAAGCGTCTCCTCCGTTGGATCAGACTTGAGACAGGAGGTCACTTTATTTAGAGACTCGATCGCAACCAAGCTTCAAGAGTTAATCCTATTACTTGTTTGTGGTCTAGACAAAACGATCCAAGAAGTGTTCTTGGATCATGTGGTTTTGTCACATAGAAAAATTTTAATTTCCGTTGCATCGAGCAACTAGTGCGACTAGTCGCTCCCGATCGCATTCGATGCGATCATCACGCTTCCGTGATGCGCTTGAGGATTTTTCCGTATCCTTCAAGTGGTATCTGATCCAGGTTGTCGATGGTTTCGGATGATATCCATGTACCTACAAAGATTCAGGCTCGTTTGGGTTCGTGAAGATTTTAGCATTTCAATTTTTGCAGCCCTGTCTTGTGATAAAATTTTAGCATTTCAATGTTTAAACACGAAATTTGAAACTGGATAATGTTCTCCATTAATTAAGGAAACAGTAGGATTTGAGTTTGCGTAATTTGGATCCCGTTTGCTCAAGATATGATAGTTTTATTGACCATATGTCTACTGTTTCGGGGATGGAAAAGAGATTCGTAATTAAGATGTTAATTACGATAATAAAACGCCTGGAAATGCATGTTTATCATATGGTTTCGTTTTAAATCAAGTTATCAATCTCTGGAAATTGATTTCGCTTAATTTGGATATAAAGTGAATGAGATATGCTATTTTTAGTTAGTGAGGGTCACTGCTGGAAGTTGCATCATTATCTGAAATCTTGTGATTGTCGTTTAAGAAAAATTGCAAAATTAATACTTAATTTCCTGGAATAATTGTGGATAATTTTGAGAAATATTAGAACAATATGTATTCCCTTAAATGACATTGACTCAACCAATGGATGATTAGATTAGATCTAGATCACCAATTGGTTGCTTGATACACATTCCAACAAACATTGTTTTCATGAAAACTCTAGTTTATCCTACAATAGTTGTAGGACAACTTTTACATGCAAAAACTTGTTGCTTGAATAGGACTGGGGATTTGTTTAGCAAATATCCTTATAATATTATCAAAATGGTTTCGATGAATATTATATGGTATAATTTCGGTTGAAAAACCGATGATCATCTCAAGTACAAAGTGATTGACTCTGCATTGCTTTTTCCCGAGGCAGATATGGTGTCTAGTCGGGGATCGTTGGGGTAGCAGGTCGCACCGATTGCGGTCTGTCCCACTCCCACGGGTACTAGCCATGACAACGGGTAGGGAACGAATGATGCCTGAGAGATCATGATGTATTTTTCTAATTATCAAAATTCGAAATAATATGTATTTGAGATAATACCATAATTCAATTAACAATTAAGAATGTTTGTTGGATATTAATTAGATCATTAATTTAATATGATTAGATTAATTGGAATTCAATTAAAATTAAAACACTCTATTATGAATAGAGTTGTTATTTCCCTTGGAAGATTTAATCATAATGAATATTATTCATAATGATTAATTAGAATTTGAGTATGATATGGAGGATCACATAAGTAACATCCATGGCCTCTCGTCAAGGCGAAGGGTTCCGTCGTCAGATATTGTATGTAAGGAGACGCCTGTCCGAAGTGACAACTCCTACATACAATCCATTTGGATTGGGCTCTTCGCTTCTCGAAAGAGTAAGGTCGTATACATAGTGACGCCAATATCGGGTCCTCATATTATTGGGGTAATATTGGATTGCGTATAACGAGTATTAAGTCTGTTGACGGTTGGTTCAATTAATGACAGGTCAACATCACCTTAGGGGTGGTGGGCCCGGGTATTAAAGACCGAATTGGGAGATGCAAGTTGGACTTGCAAAGTGGAATGTGTTCCCGCTTCTTTTTATCCGAGTTGCAGGTTCTCATATTATGGGATATAACAAAGATAAGGAAGGAGATCCCAGATCTTGCTTGAGATATAATGGTAAGTATATCTCTTACATTGAGAGTGATTAAGGGAATGAACTTTCAGTGTTGACAAGGGAGGACAACTTTGATATAAAAATTCCTAAATCAAAGTAAAATATGTATATATATATAATATATATACCCTTATGCAAATTTCTTATTTCAGATAATCCTTCATTAAACCCACTAAATGTTATACTCAATAATAACCAGTAAAATATCATGGATTGGACTCATGATCCAGATATTGTATTTGCAATTGGACACATAATGTTTGTGGCTGCAATGTGCAAGTTTCCTCATATTAATGAGGAATGACAATTAAATAAGACAATAAGACATCACCTTAGGGTTCGTATGTCTCTATAGTCTTGATTTTTCATCGAGTGTACTTTGGAAGTGACATGTCGATGGTTATCGTGATGGTCGAATAATCCTTATAAAATCTAAGAAAATATTCTGGCATACATATGTGCTCTTGACATTTAATCATGAGTGACTTGGTTCTCTACATCAGGCAGAATGGTAGCTCTATAAGAGATGATGTATTCAAAATATTTGAATACCTACCTGAACCAATGTTTTAAGAGTTTAGATGGATGTAGATACGAAGAATGCCATCATTCTACTGTCTATACTCAAGTCATTCATGAAGCTTCATAATATTCATATTGTATGAATTTAATGAAGCATGTCTAAATGTTGAAATGCTCTTACATTGAATTCTTTTGAATTTAACATAAGAGATCCTTAGTCTTAAGTAATGGTTGTTTATAGATAAAGGGAGCATAGTGGAAGCATGGTTCGGACCCGAGTAAGAAGGAAAGTCAAAAAGTTGACCTACTTCTGTGACTTTCATATGACATCCAAAGAGTTGGATGAGTGCCAATACTGCAATAAGTAGGTGTATTGATAGTATGACTATCAAGTCTGTCCAAAATCCTTAGAGAACGACTCGGATAGAGCACCAGAATAATCTACATTTAATCATTGAAATTGACTTTCTTATATGATAAGATTAAAGTCTAATAATTGTATCTCATTCTTCTAATGACACTTGCAATTGTTGCATATGTTTTAGAAGACTGGAAAATTTGATCTTAAGGTTTGTAGTTATCCACATGGATATTGATGCAATTGTTGCAACAATCTTTGTTGGGTTGATAGAATTCTGAATTTCAGTGGGAGAGCCTTAGTCTTAGAGAATGTCTCTATGACCTAGATATTAGAATACACTCATTGTTTGTTTCTAAATGTTAGAAATAAACATGAATTCTAGAATAAACCTATCATAAAGAGCTATGATGGATATATTTCAGATAGTAATCTAACACCTAGTGGACTCCACAAAATAAGAAAATTAATGAGTAGTTCATTAAGATTTCTAATACTGAAAGTTGAACCTTAAAAGATCAATAGGAAGATAAAGATCATTTGACAATGATCAGGCATCAAGTTTTGGACATATGTTTGTTGATGAGACCAATGGACTAGTAAGATATGAAACTTTAGAATGTCTAAAATTTCAAATCTTACATAATTATGAATATTGTATTTAAAGTAAAATGTCCAATACACCCTTCTTTTGGGAAATGTGTAAGATGTCAAGGTATTCAAGATCTCATACATATTGATGTATGTGGATCATCTATATCATAATAAACATTATGGATATGTGATATCTATTGATGAGTACGTATGATATGAGTTTTCTTCTCTTCACCTAAGAAACCTTTGAAATGTTCAAAGATTTCATAATTTTGGTTTGGAACCAAAGTCTGAAGAAAGATGAAATGAATTTGATCTAACCTAGGTAGCTTGTACCTGTTAGATAAATTCAAAGAATACCTTGTGAAGATATGAATATAATTTTTATTTCAATCCTCCTAACATACCTAAACTCAATAGAGTTGTAGGGAGATACAATTGGATCATGTGTTACATGATTTGATCAATGATGAATTTCAGCATAAATACCTCTTAGTTTCCAGGTATGTATGTAGTAGAGACTACATTATATATCATTAATAAGATTCCATGCAATTAAGATGGAGTCTAGCACTAGAGAGTGCTACTTCATTGGGAAAATAAAGGATGGTATTGGTTACCTACTTTATAACCCTGAGATTCTTAAAAGATCTCATCACTGAGAATGTGATTCTTAGAGGATGACTCTCTTGAGAATCAAGATGAAAATGAAGTAAAGGAACTCATTTAATCTTGAGATGATAATGAGGCTTCAAACGGAAACTAAAAGGATAATTAAAGATGAAATACTAATACCTCTTCAAATGAGTTTGAGGATATATTCTATATGTCAGTTAAGTCAGGCAATGATCAAACTTCATGTGATGAAGCTCCTGAGGATCATGACATGGAAAGATGGATGTTAGCAATAAAATTCTAAAGTAGACTTCATATACAAGTGTTGTATATGGACCCTCGAGGATCCACCTATAAGGGTAAAACCTATAAGGTGTAAATGGATCTTCAAGAGAAAGGGAATCTGATGAGAAGGTAGAGACCTACAAAGTACGGTTCATAGCCATGAGCTACACACCAGAAGAGAATATATTGCTTGCAATGAGACTTGCTCTTCAGTGACCATGCTTAAACCCATTAGAATATTACTGACTATAGCTACACAACATGACTTTGACATCTGCGAGATGAAAGTCAAGATTGCATTCCTCCACGAATATCTCTCTAAGGATATTTACATGAAGTAGCCCCAAGGCTTTATGGTTGAGGAAAGCAAAGTGTGCAAGCTGAAGAACTCCATCTATGGACTCAAATAAGATTCTTGTAGTTGGAACATAAGATTTGATGAAATTATGATTGTTATGATTTCAAATAGAATCTTGGTGAACCGTGTGAAGCTTAGTGGGAGTGCCATCGTGTTCACCGTGCTAAATGTAGATGATATCCCAATCATTTTTGAAATAATATAAGGATGATAATAAGTGTTTTATGATCTGGCTGTTCCATACCTTGAAATATGATTTCAAGGATATCTCTTAGATCTTAGTTCTGAAGATGTTCAGAAGTAAAGAAAAGTGGGTATTGGAACCGTCACATCTGTAGTACACCTTGGACATGTTCCATTATTGGAAAATCCCAAGGAAGGCTTCCTTCCCTTAAGGTATGGTACTGACCTATCTGAAGGAACAACACCTCAAAGAGTTGACGAAGTGAATGCTAGAACTGCTTCCACTTGTGCATCAGTTACGAGAAGCTGAGTATACAAAAGCCAGATATCTGCCATGTAGTGGGAGTAGTAAAGTGTTGCTAATCCTACTGTGGAGAGAAAAAACTTGATTGCAGTAATAACAAAATCTTCATAGATGACAAGATTTTAGAGATAGTGATCTCCAAGTCTTATCTTCAAGAAATTAAGACTTTATAGATAGTGATCTAAAAGGTCTTAACTTTGGATACCTTTGGAGATAGAGATCTCCAGGAATAAGGGTATTCTGATAAGGATTATGGAAATACTGGTTATAATAATTACTAAGCAATAATGTCAAGGACACTATAACTGCTTTATCAAGGTTGAGTATTGTTCGCATAAGATGCAACATTCGCATTAGATGCGTGCACTGTTACGAGTGATATGCAAGTGTCGTAAAAGGACTTGGCATAGTCTCTCGAAAACAGAGTGACTGATTGATGAATACCCATTCATCACTCTTTATTCTTATATTTTAGCTACAAAAACCTATGCAAATGCATGTAGATATGTGTAAATAGGAAAAGTTAGCAAAAGCATGCATGTTTGTAAATATAGATAATTAGCATGTTTTTGTGCAAAAATAAAAGAATAAAGATGAAAAAGAAAAAGAGGGAAATATTTAGAATAAATATTGAGCAACCTAACCCAAGGGAGGGCTCAGCATGGGCCTGACCGCATAAAAGCCAAGTAGAGGGAGATAGGGGCTCACATGTACATATA
This sequence comes from Ottelia alismoides, assembly GCA_037367405.1. Classification (NCBI taxonomy): domain Eukaryota; kingdom Viridiplantae; phylum Streptophyta; class Magnoliopsida; order Alismatales; family Hydrocharitaceae; genus Ottelia; species Ottelia alismoides. The sequence goes on from JAZKJV010001710.1 coordinate 293,146, forward strand.
TTTGTAAATAAATAAAATAATATTTTCCTCAGCCAAAAATATGCTTGTATATATTTTGTATATATTTAGAAGCTATTAAAAACAAAATAAAAATTAAAAAAATCAAAAATCCAAAAACATCTCTTCACCATGTACATAGACCACCTTCTTTATTTATTTCACCTTGTAAATAACCTAATTTATTTTCAAACCTTTTGTAAATATCCCTTTTTATGTTTTGTAAATAAAATAAATAAAAAGAAACAAGACAAAAATCAAATAAAAATTACAAAATTAAAATACAAAAATATATTGTATATATACCATGTACATATATGTATATCACTAATTATTTAACCTATGTATATAAATAATAAAAATAAAATAAAAATAGCCTTTTATTCCTCCTTTTATCCTATAAATAAATAAAATATAAAATAGGAATAAAAATTTATAAAAAGAACTAATTAAAAATCAAAAATCAAAAATCAATATAGTGTATATATACCTATGTATAGCTACTATGTATAGACCTTATTTTTATTTCCAAAAATTAATTAAAAATCACAAAAAAAAAGAAAAAATTAAAACAAAAATATTTTGTGTTTTAAGTTTTTGGAAATTCGGCCATTTAAAGGCCCAAAAAAAAATAAAATAAAAATTGCAACCTTGGCGGGCTCTGATTGGTCCACGGGGGATTGTTGACCCCCGGTCAACACCTCCCCCAGGACCACCAGAACCGCGGATCTGCTTTTGGACCCGATTTCTTGATTTTATCCCCACCAGATCCGACCTCCGAATCCGCTAACCCCGGGCTCTAATCCGAGCCTGATCTTCCCTGATCCACGCCCGGGGTGGGTTCTTGGGATCCGCGCTCCAAGCTTCTCGCCCGACTCCGATTTAGCCGGACCCCTAGCACTATATATCCCGAGCTCCGCCGCACTCCACGGGCATCTTTGGCTCGCCACCTTCATTCCAGTGACCTCCATTGTACCCACCGAGGTGACAGCTCGCGTTGGCCCTTGTTGCAGAGAGGAAAGGGTGCCCGACCATCGATCCGGCTGCTTCTTGCCGCCATGCTCCGACGTCCGACCGGAGCTCGAGCCTCAGGCCTTGACGCCCTTCGAGGCGAAGACCAGGAGCTAGCTAAGCTCCAGCATAGTCTCCCGCATCGCCCAGGTAACCTTCGAACCTTCTTGTTTAGTCTAATTTTGAGTTACCCCCAAATCGATTCTCCGACGTGTTCCCCTGATTCCGGCCACCTCGCGTATTATCTCGATCATCGGAACCCGCACACACCTTCGCCATCCTCCGACGCACGTTCTTCACACTTTCATCCAACCCAGCTCGCCCCGGAGCTGGGAGTCGAGCTCCTCCATCCCCAGCTCGCCGGAGCTCCTTCCCGCCGACCCACAAGCCACTTTCACCCCGCTTCTTTGGGTCGAGGCACTTTGCCCTCGACCCGTGAAGCTTTTGGTCCATCTTGCAGGTTCAAAGGGAGTCATCTGAGACGCCCGTACGTTCAGACCAGGAGCTCACCGCCGCCGAGCTCGCCGGAGCCCCTCCAGGGCTCGGCCGGGCCATCGGACACCTTCACCAGCTGCAGGACGACTCCGCGGACCTGTTCCGATACTTAGCAGCAGCTGAGGAGAACTGCAGCTCTCGCACGAGGCTGGCGAAGTTCGCCGGCGTCGTGTTCTTCCACCATCCTCCAGCGCCGTCCGATGTCTCCTCCGCTCCATACTTGATCCCAGCCATCCATCTTCCGAGGAGCAGCTACCGTCGATCTCGTTGAGGAGCTCATCTGGACCGTTAGCAGCAGAGGAGAGAGGCACCTGAGCCCCACCCCGTTCGATCTTCCACGTGTCCTCGCCTCCACCGTCGATCCGGCCCGAGAGCTGAAGAAGGAGAGCGCCACCATCCAGAGCCGTCAGATCCTCCACGTGGCGCGAATCCGGCCGTCGACGAATAAAGGGGTAAATTACTTAGGCCGCCTCGTAGGTTGTGTCTTTTATTTTTAGTCCTGTAAATATTTTAGTAACTTTATTTACGTAGGGTAATTTGCATTCCGGACCTGGTGCTTGTTTGTATTTGCATGTATGCCCCTGTGTGTATGAGACCACGTGCGTCGTCACGTGTAGTTTAGGGTTATTTGCATTTATTTCCCTGTAGTTCTGTTGGGTTATTGAATGACAAGAAACTTTTTGGTAATTGCAGTTGTGCCCCTGTGAGCATTTTTATTTCTACATGTGCGTGTATTAGTGGGTAAATTGCAACCGAGTCCCTGGGTTTTTGGTACGAGTTATCAAAAGCCCCTGGAACTTGGTTTTTTCTTACCAAAAGGCCCCTGAGTGCCCCAGCCACGCGCCACGCGCGTGACTTGCTGGGATTTTTGCACCTTGGCCCTCAGAACTTTGGGTATTTGCACTTACGTCCCTGTGCACAGTGCCCCCCTCTTTGATTTTTGAATAAATATCAAACCACCTCCAAATTCGATGAAAATTTGATACATGGCTCCTGTCATGTTGTTAGATTTCTGAGAATTTTTTAGGACATTTTTGATTTGATTTAGTATTTTTAAAAATTCAAAAACCTTCCTTTTAGCTACTGTCTAGGTTTAAAAATACCAAAAAAATATAAAAACACCCCCAAAATTTCTAAAAAAATTAGGTTCTGTTGTTTGCTTGTTGTTTGATTTTCTAGCCAATTTTGGCTATTTTTCATTGCCTAAAAACTCTAAAAATTGAAAAACCCTTAAAAACCCATAAAAATTATAATAAATAATTTAAAAATCCAAAAACAATAATTAGGGTGCCTAAATTTTCCTTATCCTTTCTAGATTACAGGAAAATTACCTCCAAGGCTTTTTGAGATCCTTAAATATTTTATTTTTGGGTCTTAAGCCTTGCTGGACAGTACCTTTCATTTTTCGCGCTGTTTGATTTTTAGAAAATAATCTACCCATTAGAAAATTATCAAAAATTCACCAAAAACACTTAAAAACTTAAAAAACCTAAAAACAATTTTTCTTGAATTTTTGCTGTATTTTTGGTGTGTTAAATAATTTGCCTAAGTGTGTTGATATTTGTTTTCTTTTATTTTCTTAATCTTTTAAAAATCCAAAAAAAAATATAAAAATTATCAAAAACCACTAAAAAACATTTCCTTTTATTTTTATATTGTTTTTACTAGTTCGTAGGCCCTAGGCCAATCCGTGCTCCTTGTGTTCGACCCTGGGAGCTATACCAGGTTAATCACATAGCTAGGACCGCTTGATTTGCTTTGTTTGATTTTCGATTCGTTTCGCGGTTCGATTCTTTTTCTTGATTGACACATCTTCTGAGATCCAGGTCGCAACGACCCTTGTTTCATTACCTTCACCCGGGTCTTAGGGAAGTTTGTGTCCATCACTGATCAGCTTACCTAGCTATTTTCTAAATAGCCTATGATTGTCACATGAGTGCGGGTTTAAATGATTAGCCCATTAATGGCTCTTTGGGCTAGTGGCAAATTGTTGGACATGTGAGCCCGCGACGAGCCATTATGCAATAAATGTTATTGCACATATCATTCCCTGATCTGAAATGAAGAATAACTAATTTACATAATAGGTCCCTTAGTACAATTAGGATTATGTACCATGGCCATCTTGATGATCATACAGCTGTTGATTCAACTATTGAATTACAGAGGCTGGTGCTTGGATGAATATCTAAAGGGTTAGATTGAGGACTCATCAAGCACCATCAAATGATTATTAAGATATGATCTCCAGCCAAAGTAGGAAATGACAATCCTTTCTCACATAGGCTGATATTTGACCGACCTCTTGATGCAGGTTCTCTGCATAGGAATAGAGATTCGGAGGTGTGAGATTAGTTAGGTCAAAGAGTTGACTTAACGAAATCGAGATAACCAAAGTCCTATATCGTATGCTGTCATGATATAGGCATGCATCCTCTGACCGAAGACAGATGTGTTACTATATATCAAAGTATGTACATTTGGTAGACCAATAGGTTGATGACCTAACCAAGGTCTATACACCGGCGCGCTGGTGTGCATATAAGGGCATATGAGTAATACGATCTCTCAAAGGAATCATACAGGTTCATTACTGAACCGGAAGACATGAGCTCACTCATGGGATATTGGGAAGAATAAAATTCCGTGCGCACGGTCGTCTCGCTTTGGAAGCTTGACTGAATTTGTAGGTTTGATATATACTTTTGGAAAGTATATGATCAAGACCTAGGTATGATATATGCTTTTGGAAAGTATATGATCGATACCAACTCTTAATGATCAAATGAGAAACTTACTGATAAAACCCTGAAGTAGACAGTATAAAGTTGATCTAATACTTTGGGTTTATTCCGAGTCTTCCAGTATGCAAGATGTACAGGTATTGGGAATACTTGAGGGTGATGTGATCATAAATGATTGTATAACCATGACGCTTCCATTCCTAGGGAGTGATGAAACGGGTCTGGATTTTAGTGACTCCTCTTAGAAGAGAAGTAATTTGATCTTGGTCCAAATGTTGACATTGATCTGAATGTGATTCAGATGCAATGAGAAGATTAGATTTGCGGTCTTAATTTAATCAAGCATCTATGGGAGGCCCGAGATCTGGATTTGAGATGTGATCTCAATATCCAAGTCACTATACGTGGAACAATACAATCGCCTTGTCCTTATCTCCAAGTATCTGCGGAGAAAGCACATTATCCTTGAAAGAGTTCATGGATAATTTCATTGTTGATATGTGTATCCGAGCATTGAGAAAATTGATAATTAAATGTGATTTAATTATCATAGATAATATGAATTTGATTCATATTATAAGGAGAGTTATTTGAGATAATTAAATGGGATTTATTTATCAAGGAAATGAATAATGTGAATGTGATTCATGTTATTTTAGTACATGAGAAAAGAGATCCAAGATGATTAAATGTGATTTAATTATCATGGATATGAATAATGTGGATAGCACTATCCATATTAAATATATATATATTATAAATGTGATTTATAATATATAAGAGAGAGCCATATTGTGTTTTATATTTGTTGATTAATTGTTAATGTGAATGAGATTTACATTGAATGATTAATTGAAAATATAATTACATTTAGTTTTGGGTTGTGAATGAGATTCACATTTTTTTCAATGGCTGGATTGATATTTTTTAAAAGGTAATTTGGAATTATTTTTTGTGAAAATATTATCGACAAGAGTTCATGATATAATCATGAGATAATGAGATCTCATGAGATAATGAGATCTCATGAGATATTGAGATCTCATGAGATGATGGTAGCTGTCCCCTTATTTTAGGGATTGGTTTAGTCTTCTCATTGTCTCTTCTCTAGTCAAATGTGATTTTAATTTAAATTAATTATGTTGTTTTATCAATATGAATTAATTCAAATTAAATCAATTGTTGTTGTGTTTTACCAACAACAATCCTAGCCGTTGAAAGGGACACAATCAATCTCATCCGTTGATTGTGTGTTGTTCGTGGATTAGGATCCATGGACTCCCAAAACCCTATATAAGAAGTGGCATCCCTTCCTCTTCAAGACACTCGACATCAATAAATGCTATCTCTCTCTTTCTCTCTACACGCCCATTCTTTCTATCTCTCATGTGGCCGTCCACCATGGATGCCCTAGAGAGATCCTCCATCATCGCAGCATCGTCGTTATGCTGCCCGATAGTTTGCTCATGGATCTCCATCTACTTCGACGTGCCTTGCTCGTGAAGAAGATGACATATCTTGTTTGTCGAGATCAGGAGATCCGTGGCTTAGATCACCAACATGGATTGCGTGAAGCACACATCTCATCCACGCGCTCGCAAGCGTCTCCTCCGTTGGATCGGACTTGAGACAGGAGGTCTCTTTGTTTAGAGACTCGATCACAACCAAGCTTCAAAAGGTAATCCTATTACTTGTTTGTCGTTTAGACAAAATGATCCAAGAAGTGTTCTTGTATCATGTGGTTTTGTCACATAGAAAATTTTAATTTCCAGTGCATCGAGCAACTAGTGCGACTAGTCGCTCCCGATCGCATTCGATGCGATCATCAGGCTTCCGTCATGCGCTTGAGGATTTTCTCGTATCCTTCAATAAGAACAAGAGTCACTCGAGTGCCTTATTAACACACGCTTGTATTTTTTGGTAGTAATCAGTATGACCATCAAGAATTCTAAGTCGTCTGCATTTGTTTTACTAGGATATCTTAAAGCGTATCTCTTTTGAGTATCTAATATACCTTCAACATCCAAACTTGTATCACTTATGATGTAGGGCTCTTTTATCGTGATGTCCCAACTTATATGACCTAATAGCTTTGGTCCAATTGGACACTTTGAAAATATTGAAAGCGCTTGCCAGTAATATAAGCTTTATGTATTTGGAATGTTTGAGATTTTCTTTTTTGATACGTTTTTCTTTTTCTTCTTTTTTGCCAGCTCCACTACTTTTACTAAGTTGGCGCATACTAATCAACGATTTTCATGATTTTACACAGGGGCACCTATGTCTTTATCAAGATAGTATAGGAACCTTGTTTTCATATTGGCTAATATTCTGACAATTAGGTTTCATGAAGCAATCCTTAATCTTATCACATCCTCAAGCATCATAAGATCTGGTTCAAACTCAAACCTCTCATCATGATTCCTCAGGTGAAACATCAACTCATCACAATGATTATGTGATAGTGCATGTGTAGTACTTGTCATATTCTTTTAAGAGCAGAGATTCTACATGCAATATAGCATCTATATCTTTCTAAATAGGGAGTTTAAGTTATTAAATCCTAAGACCCTAATGAACAAGATGTTAGCCATGTGAATTCGAGGAGAACCATTTCTACAATAAATGTTATTATAATCATTAATATACAACAAAGGTTATTGGTTTATTTCACTCATTATCTGAGATTAAATGAACGAATGCACTTATAAAGTCCCTTAGTAAACTTAGGGTTATGTACAATAGTCATTTAATAATCACACATCCATTGATTCAATGGTTGATTTATAAAGTCTAGTGCTTGGATGATATCTAAAGAGTTGGATTGAGGACTCAACAAGAACCGTCAAATGATTATTAACAGATCATCTCCAGCCTGAGAAGGAGATGACAATCCTTCTCTAACGGTTGATATCAAACCAACCTCTTGATGTAGGTTCTCTGCATAGGAATAGAGATTCAGACGTGTCAGATAAGTTAGATCAAAGAGTTGACCTAACGAGATTGCGATAAACAAGACCTATGTCGTATACTATCACAATTAAGGCATGCATCCTCTGACCGGAGACAGATGTACTGTTATGTCTAAGTATGTACACTCGGCATGTCGTTAGGTTGATGGCCTAATCAAGGTCTATGCACCGGCGACATGGTATGCTTATGAGGGCATATGAATAATACAATCTCTCAAAGGGAACATATAAGTGAAAACTTGATTTTTACGAGGGTTTGATGCTCCACAAAAGGCAAGAACATTGTCGCTAAGGCGACCTCTCACAAAATCCAAATAATTCAACAATTAACCCACAAAATAGATCAAATAATGTAAAATAAATGTGGTGTTAAAATTTATTATAACTCTACAATATGTGTGTATAGGTGCAAGCATAAGTAGAGTGTCGAACACAGGGAACACACAATATAGATTGGGAAATAAGTTCCAAAAATGTCCTCTTTATCTTTCTTTATAGTATTTTTGTGTGGGTTTTTAAATATATATTTTTTGGGTCTCTGATTTTATACTTTTTATGTGTTTTTAATTTTATAATTTTCATTTCCTTTTTATATTATCTAATTTTTAATTTTTCTAAATAATTAATTATGAAATAAGTATATGTAATATATAGATATAATATAGATAATATAGATAATAAATATTCAAAATAAAGACAAAATCAGGAAAATACTCTAATTTACAATCCTTTTTATTTTTTTAAGGTATTCAGAATATATTTTTGGTATTTTTAATGATATAATATTAATAATAATATAAGTAGATACATATATGCATATAAAAATATATGTTGAATTTTTATATTTATAGATATAGCTATAATTAATCAAAAATGAGAAAATAAAATATTTGTTTTTTATAATTTGTTCTGTTTTTGTGATTTTTATCTATATTTTTCTAATTTTTTATTTTAAATTGAATAAAAATAATAAAATAATGTCAATAACATATAGCCAACTTATTTTGGATTCCAAAAATATTTAAATCTCTCCAAAATTTTCTAAACTAATTTTAATATATTATATATGTTGTAAATAAAATATCGAAATAGTAAAATGAAATTTTTATTTTTGAATGATTTTTATAACTTTTTTAGGGTTAGAGAGGGTTTGTAAATTTGTTTATTTTTCTATTATATTTGTAGTAATTTTTGGTCTGTAGGTTCAAAATACAATAACAAATAACCTTAATTTTTTAAGAATTTTTCTAAACATTTTTTCAAATTTTTATGTATTTTTTAATGCAAAGAGCAAAGAAATGCAATGTTTTTGAATTTTTAAATATATGAAAATATTTTAGATGGCCAAGCAAAAAATATATGTGATTTAATAATATAGCAGGCACTTAAAATAAATTTCCTATAATTTTTAAATGCAAAATGATATTTTTTATGCATGAAATAAAATAAATAGAAATACATGACTAGAAGGGGCTGAAATGCAAATAAAAATAAATAAAACTACAATTAGGAACAATAATAGGAATTCTTGGGGCCTCTGCATAATTTTATCGCAAGCATTTAATCCATTCAATGTTGATAGGGTATAAATGTAATTATTATTTACATCTTTGATAATCAAATCACATTTAATTATCTAAGATAACTCTCCTTATAATATGAACCAAATTTATATTAGTCATGATAATTAAATCACATTTAATTATCAATTTTCTCAATGCTCGGATACATATATCAACAATAGAATTATCCATGAACTCTTTCAAGGATAATGCGCTTTCTCTGTGAATACTTGGAGATAAGGTAAGGGCGATTGTATTGTTCCACGTATATTGACTTGGATATTGAGATTAGATCTCAAATCCAGATCTCGGGCCTCCCATAGATGCTTGATTAAATCAAGACAACAAATCTAATCTTCTCATTGCATCTGAATCACATTCAGATCAATGTACAACATTTGGATCAAGATCAGATTACTTCTCTACTGAGAGTAGTCACTAAAATCCAGACCCGTTTCATCACTCCCTAGGAATGGAAGCGTCATGGTTATACAATCATTTATGATCACATCACCCTCATGTATTCCCAATGCCTGCACATCCTGCATACTGGAAGACTCAGAATAAACCCGAAGTATTAGATCGACTTTATACTGTCTACTTCAGGATTTTATCAGTAAGTTTCTTATTTTGATCATTGGGAGTTGGTATCAATCATATACTTTCCAAAAGCATATATCATACCTAGGTCTTGATCATATACTTTCCAAAAGTATATATCAAACCTACAAATTCAGTCAAGCTTCCAAAGCGAGACGACCGTGCACACGGAATTTGATTCTTCCCAATATCTCATGAGTGAGCTCATGTCTTCCGGTTCAGTAATGAACTTGTATGATCCCTTTGAGAGATCGTATTACTCATATGCCCTTATATGCACACCAGCGCGCCGGTGTATAGACCTTGATTAGGTCATCAACCTATTGGTCTGCCAAATGTACATACTCAGACATATAGTAACACATCTGTCTCCGGTCAGAGGATGCGTGCCTATATCATGACAGCATACGATATAGGTCTTGGTTATCTCGATCTCGTTAAATCAACTCTTTGACTTAACTAATCTGACACCTCCGAATCTCTATTCCTATGCAGAGGACCTACATTAAGAGGTCGGTCAGATATCAGCCTAACTGAGAAAAGATTGCTATCTCCTACTCAGGCTGGAGATCATCTCTTAATAATCATTTGATGGTGCTTGATGAGTCCTCAATCTAACTCATTAGATGTTCATCCAAGCACCAGCCTCTATGATTCAATATTTGAATCAACAGTTATATGATTATCAAGATGGCCATGCTACATAACCCTAATTGTACTAAGGGACCTATTATGCAAATTATTTATTCTTCATTTCAGATTAGGGAATGATATTCGCAATAACATTTATAGCATAATGGCTTGCCGTGGGCTCGCATGTCCAACAAAAATAACAAAAACATTTCATTATCTATATTTTGAGCAATATTTCCCATTTTTATCTTCATCTTACCTTTCTTGTATTATATATTCTATATAGCTTTATATCTTATTTCAAAAAAAATATAAAAATATAAAATAAAAAAAGAGAAAATAGAAAATTAGAAAATTAAAAATCAAAATACAAAAATATAAAATTAAAAATAAAATAAAAAATTAAAAACCCAAAAAAATCCCATTTGGCTAAGTAGTTCACAAGGCATAGGGCACTTGACTTTTATTTTGTCTGCTTTACACATGTGCTTCCTGTGTTCGACCCCTACTTGCTTGCCACTACACATTCTTAGTAGGGTATAATAAATTTTGATCCTTGCTCTTCATTGCTTAATTAATTGTGTGGGTTAATTGTTGATAAATGTGAAGGCTTGAGTAGTCGCCTCAACGACCGTGAGTCTGATTTGTCAGACCATTATTTAGCGGCTCTCGCTTTCTCCGTTTTTCAGTAACGCCTCGGTGACATTCCAAAGGTGCATGTTGTCCATCTTCTCGGACATGGTGGGTGACTATTTGAAGGTCTTCATGGATGACTTTTCGGTCTATGGTGATGGGTTTGATGCTTGTCTTGACTGCATAGACCGCGTCCTTCAATGTTGCATTGAGGTTTATCTTGTTTTATCCTAGGAGAAGAGTCACTTCATGGTGACTCAAGGGACGGTGCTTGGTCATATCATCTCCAACAGGGGCATGGAGGTTGATCCGGCCAAGGTGGATATCATCAAGAAACTCAATCTACCATCCAACCTGCGACAATTACGGTCTTTTCTGGGGCATGTCGGTTTCTACCGATGATTCATTCATGATTTCAACAGGATTGTCTGACTGTTGACTGATTTGCTGACAAAAGACACCAGTTTCATTGTAGATGATAAGTATCTTGCATCCTTTGAGACTCTCAAGAGTCTAATTGTTGAGGCTCCTGTCCTGCAGCTGCCTGATTGGTCTCTCCCATTCGAGATCATGACGGATGCCTCCGATTTTACCATAGGGGTCATGCTAGGACAGAGGAGGGATGGAGTGCCTTTTGCCATTCACTACGCTAGCCGTACATTGGATGATGCGCAACGAAACTACACCGTCACTGAGAAAGAGATGCTAGCCGTAGTTTTTACCTATGACAAGTTCAGATCGTATATCATTGGATCCAAAGTGACTATCTTTACTGACCATACCGTCATCAAGTACCTCATGACTAAGAAGGATGCCAAGGCGAGACTGACTAGATGGATCCTTCTACTCCAAAAGTTTGATATTGAGATTAAGGATAAACCTGGAGTCAAGAATGTGGTGGCAGATCATCTCTCCCGATTAGAGAATCTTGAGGAATATGAGCAGACTGATCCCATTTCTGAAACCTTCCCAGATGTTGTTGCCAAGAAAGTTCCACAAAGTTAGCCCAGGCAGCGACTTGAGACCTTCCTTGCGACGACCAAATTCTACCATTGGGAGGATCCCATCCTTTATCATGAAGGAGGGGATAGCGTCTGGCGTCGGTGCATTCCTCAAGAGGAGCACCATAGCGTCCTCACATACTGCCACAAGCTTGAGGCAGGGGGACATCACTCTGGGAGGAGAACGACACAGAAAGTACTCCAATCCGACCTATGGTAGCCTACCCTCTTCAAGGATTCTGATCAATTCGTGAAGAGGTGTACTGACTTTCAGAGGATGGGCACTTGTGGATAACGTGATATGATGCTGATGTAGCCCATTCACTTCTGTGAGGTTTTTGACGTATGGGGCATCGATTTCATGGGTCCATTTCCTAAGAGTCAGGGATTCGAGTACATTCTGTTGGACGTTGATTATGTGAGTCGTTGGGTTGAGGTCGTTCCCTCCCGAGCCGTAGATGTTAAGACTATCAAATTTTTGAGGAAGAATATCATTTCACGATTCGGGATACCTAGAGTATTGATATCTGACGGGGGGTTTCACTTTATCAACAACAAGGTAAAGGCCCTTGATAGCAAGTTCAGCATAGACCATCGAGTTTCCAATCCATATCATCCACAACCAATGTTCTTGTTGAAGTATCGAACAGGGAGATCAAGACAATATTGTAGAAGGTAGTCTGCCCAGACCGAAAGGAGGGGTCACAACTTTTGGACTTGGTCTTGTGGGCATATCGGACTTCCTTCAAGACTCCTCTGTGTACATCTCCCTTTAGTCTCATTTATGGCAAGCCCTGCCATTTACCAGTTGAGATTAGGCACAAGTCACTTTTGGCTGTCACAGATATATTATTGGATCCAATGCGTATAGGTGATCAAAGGAAGGAAGAATTTGAAGCCTTGGAGGAGCTTAGAGACACAACCTTTTCGAGCAGCCTACTGTACAAGAGTGAGTGAAGATATGACATGATTCTCACATCAACTATAAGCAGTTTGAGCCAGATCAGAGAGTATGGTTATTCGATACTAGGCTTAGATTATTTCCAGGGAAATTGCAGAGCAAGTGGAAGGGACCATACCTGGTTCGAAAGGTACATGACAATGGGAGTATTGACATATCTGAGATGTCATCGGAGTCCATCTTTCGTGTTAACGGTCAGCGTCTCAAACCATATATAGATCAGATGCCACTCGTCGTTGACGTCACCCCAATTCAATTTGCATGAGATGTGGTCTTTGACTCACATCAGTTGCATCGCATTCCTGATTATCATTGTCTTTTGCCTTGTATAGATCCAGATGTCCATATCATCTCATTATTAGTCCAAACACCCCATCTATATCTTGTGATTACGCTATACTTAGGGTGTACTTTACCCTAAGTATAGGGGGGTGTAAGACTCTTGATTATTCTTTTGATTCTGTTTACCTCTGTTTTGCTGCCTATACGTAGGGAGATTTCACCCTAAATATAGGGGAGGTAGACCATGTACATTCTATCACTCAGTTTTCACTTTATGTATAGTCTGCTATACTTAGGATTACTTGATCCTAAGTATAGGGGGAAAACACCGAGCCCTCTTCATTCTATTCTTTGATTCGTCATTGTAGTATAGCATTCCTTTTCACTTCCCTATACTAAGCACGAGTTATGTCTTCTTCATCGCTCTTGATTCACTCTGAGGACATCGTTCGAGCTAAGTATAGGGGGGTGTCGTATATATTACATATATACTTTATCCATAACTCGTACTTTGTATGAGTGTGTTAAAAAATGAAATGGCTAAAATCCTTTATCTAAAAACTGTAAAAATTTTAAAATTTTCTTATACATAAAATTCTTTCTTGCACATCAAACATATGTATAAAAATTATTTTTGTACAAATATTTGTAAAAATGTTTTGTTTGTAAAATTTGTGTTAATATTTTGGTACCAAAATTATGTATATAGTACAAAATTTTTGGAAAAATATTTGAAAAATAGAAGTTTGTAAAAACTCTTGTGTAAATATTTGTAAATAGTTTGCAAAACTTCTGCATCCATGCATACATTCAAACATTTTTAAAAGATTTTGCACATTTTCAAAAATTATTGCATAAAAAGATTTTTGTACAGATTTTCTGAATCATAGTTAACATTTAAACTAGCCTAGAATTAAATTAGAAAATGGATCTTGGTTAAGACCTTAATCCACCTAATTCTAAGAGGAACCTTATAGGACTTAGTGTTAAGATTTTTTAGGTCCATTGGTGACTTAATTCTTTGAGTCCACTAGGCTATGATTACATGTCATCTTGATGAGCCTAAGTAGAACATTTAACAATGCACACATGACTCTTACAGACAATGGTTTTACTTGCACCAGCACCTTACACATAGCTCTCTACGGATGAGGTGGTGAGGAGGCAGTTTCCTTTGGCTTGGGGTAGAATACGAGGGTAGTACTTCTAAGAGGAACCTCTCATCTTCTTTTAGTGAAGGAAGTGTGCCTCAACTGAGTCTGGCTGTGTTGTGGTCTAAAAACAGGAGTTGTGGGTTGCAATAATGCTTCAAAAGAGGGATAGTCTACTAGATCAAGAGGAAAAAGTCCTTATGTATATATGCTGCACCATGTAGATATGTTGTACATATGCACATCAAAAAAATGTGCAAAAGAAAGAAAAACTCCAAAAAAAGTGGTGGGTCTGATAGAATATGAAATACCCACCGGAGTGTATATAGCCAAATAAAGCAAAGCTTATGTTACCCATTCTCATCTCAGGAAGCTTGCAGCAGAAAGACTTAGCTACACTGGTTGGGCTCCCAAGGATACATCGCTACACTGGTCATGGTCCATTCTCTTCTTTCCCCTCTTCTTGAGCCGGTTGAACTTGAACTTAGAAGGGAATGCCCCGCTCCTCGAGGAAAGAGCTGCCAGAATAGGGCATTAGAGTTACCTTACTGAGGGGGGCTGTTACTTTGCCATTTCTGAGGTTCGGAGCTACATATCACTTACACAGTATAAGAAAAGTTTCACGGTCATTAGAGTTTGTGTATGTAGACATGTTCTGATCTGGATTATTGAGGAGTCATGACCGTAGATTGGTGGAACTTAGAGGCTGTTGAGTTTTAAGCCTAGGTTCAAATAAGGTTCCGATAAACTAATAATCTATAGGTATGACTGAGCTCCATACTCCAATTCAATGAAGACACGTTTAATAATCAACCTTGATTCTCCTTCTTTTTCTTTTCTTTCTCTTTTTACTTCTTTTTCAAATAAGTGTTTGCTAAGGGACTTGCAAAGGTAAAGTATAGGGGGGTGATGAATCCCTGATCATCACTCTTTATTCTTTTATTTTAACTATTTATCTTGGCAAAGCATCATGTACATAGATGTAAATACAATAAGTTGGCATTATGCATGAATGTGTTAATATTACATAATTAGAATGTATTTGTGTAAAAATAAAAGAATAAAGGAAAAGAAAAAGTAAGGAAGTATTTAGAATAAATACAGAGTGACCCGAACCCCAAGAAAGGGCCAAGTATTGGCCTGATTGCCAAATAAAATAAGTAGAGAGAGATAGGGCCTACTCTATGTTGTACATATCATTTATGTAAATAAATAATTATTTTTGCCAAAATAAAAATATTCTTTTACCTCCTTGTATATATTTCTAAAAAAAAAAATTAGAAAAATAAAAATAATAATAAAATTCTCTCTCCCTTGTACATAATTACATGTATATGTGATTCCTTCTCTATTTATTATATACCTGTAAATAAATAATAAAATTAAAAAAATATTTTGTACTCCAAAAATTATGTTGTAAATAAATAAAATATAAAATCAAGGTATTTGTGTAAAAATAACAAATTAAAAATAATTGTACAAAATACATAGGTATATTATACCTGTATATAATGCACTATACTGTATATAGACTAATTTATTTTTAAAAAAATAAATAAAAATCACAGAAAAATCCTTGAAAAATAATAATTTTTTTTATTTTATTCATTTTTAATTTATATTCATTTATTATTTTTAATTTATTTATCTTTAATTTTCTCTACTATTTTGTCCTGTAGCTTATTCTATCTTATTCCAGCCTGCTTCTGATTGGTCCACGTCAGATTTTTGACTTGGGTCAACCCCCTCTTCCAAGGCTTGACCCGACCCGATCTCTCCGCCAGACCCTTTTCGCCAAATTTTCCTAGGTGGATCATGCAACCCCTCACCCCGATTTCTCTCCTGTGGACCCTCCAAGGATCCAGGACCCTCACGGATCCCTAAGAAGGCGAAGATCTCCTTCGGTTGGCGTGCCCTCGCCCGATTCTTCCAAGCCTCCTGAGAACGCTATAAAGCTTCTCATCTGCCTCCCAGGATAGGTAGCTCGTACCTTACTCCCTTCTCGAACCCTAGACACCACCAGCCGAGTGACAGCTGCTCGGAGCTTCGCCCAGCGCTCGATTTGGTGCAGTTGAGCCGACACTCAACCTTCGTGGCCTGACCTCCGCCGCAAGAAGCCTACCCTGACTTCTGCATCGAGGTCGAGGCCATCACCCCGACGTTCATCCTCGCCTGGAGCTCAGGAGCACATCCCAACCTTCAGGTATCCCTTTTATCCTTCCCATTTTTCAATCCGATCGAATCTTTCCATTTAGCATCGCCGTGTGTTCACCTGCTCCGACCAGCCGGTCGGAGCCTCGTTACCCACTTCCAGCTGCTTCGATCAACCCGCACGCTCAACCCTCATCTTGCTCCACAACCTGATCACCCTTAGCCTCGACCATCAGGTCGAGATTAGGATCTAGATCTCCCCTACCACCTTCGCCGGAGATTGATTCCCGCCTCCCTCCGCTTCTTTGATTTCTAGCTCCAATAACTCAGACTGGAGCACCGTCCCGAGTCCCAGCTTTCCCTTGCAGGTTTTTGCACGTATTGGGAGCCTTCATTCCACCCATCCGAGACTCGTCGGAGCATCTCCAGACCTCCTACGTCTCCACGCTCATCCGGCCGGTGGCTGCTCCATCGGATCCACTCAGTCGACGCGGAAGCCTCCCACGACCACTCTTGTGCTTCCTGATCGACCATCGGAGCTGAGGATACCCTCCTTGGCTCCAGTGAAGTTCATCTTCGTGATGTTCGTCTAGGTTACTCCAGCATCGTTGGATCAACCTCGTACCTCCAGATCGCATCTGGACCGCCGACACAACAGACGTGTCAAGACCATTGGATGTCAGCTCTGGCGCATCTGCGCCCCACGTCCCCGACCAATTCTGGAGCATCAGATCTAACACCTGCAGTGGATTAGAGCCGCACAATCGCGCCTCCACCAGTGGCCGCCACATTCCCTCTCACGCGCCTCACGTGTTGCAAGGGCATATTGCTCTTTTTACCTTGCACTTTTTATGCTTTATGGTTTAATCTATAAATAAAAGTTGTAGGTGGATTTATTTGCATTGTAGTCCCTAGAGTTTCTGATATTTGAATTTTAGTTCTCCCTATTTAGAGACACGTGCTCGGTCATGTGAACAGTGGTATTTTGCATGTTTGGCCCTGGATATTTTTATGTTAACGTTTGAATGTGAAGTTTTCTGAATTTGCACTTATGTCCCTGTGAACGTTGTATTGCGCATGTGCTGGAATTGATTGGAAATTTTACAAAGATGCCCTTGAACTTTTTGTGCCTATTAATATTTAGTCCTGAAACTTAACTTATTTGCATTTAGATCCCTACAACCTGTATGCTTGCTTTTTCATTAAATAAATATCAAATCTACTCCAAAAATTCCCCAAAAATTACCAGTAGCTCTTGCTATTGTGTAATATTTTTGTTAATTTTTGTGACACAATTTGATTTTATTTACTATTTTCTAAAATTCAAAAAGCCTAAAAATTGAGTATGTCTAATTTAGAATATCCATAAAAAATAAAAATCACATTAAAAATTCTATAAAAATTCCTTAGCATGTGTTTTGGTTTGTTTTAATTTATGTAATATTTTTATTTCATTATCTTTTATAAACCCTCTAAAAATTAAAAAAGATCAAAAATCTTATAAAAATCATTAAAAATTCCATAAAAATAAAAAAATGTGTTTTCAAGTTCTATAATTAGATTTTGTTGTCTATTTTCAATAAAATTACAACCAAGAATATAGGGGCACTTTAAACATTTTAAAGTTGCCTTTTCATCCAGGTTGTACACTATTTTGATTTTTGTGCTTTCTTTCATTTTTAGAAAATCATTTAAAAATCTGAAAAAGTCCACAAAATACCCAAAAATACTTGCTTATTTTAAATATATAAAAATATTTTTATTTTGAATTTTTGAGCATTTTTGACCTTAATAAAAATTGTTGTAGTGAGATTGCTTTTATTTTCTTATTCTTTTTCTTATTAGAAAATATAAAAAAAATTACAAATTAAAAACCACCAAAAATACTTCTTTTCTTCTTTGATTTCTCGACTACTTCATAGGTATAGCCTGTGCTCCTTGTGTTCGACCCTGGTGGCTATACCAAGTTAAATAAATAGCGAGACCGCTTACCTTGATTTTCATGCTTGATTGCTTATATTGGTGATCTTATTTTTCTTGATTGACTGTGCCTTGCGATTCGGGTTGCAACGACCTTAGATATTACTTAACCCGAGTTGCCTGAGGTAGTCATCAGCTCGCACCATTTAAAGAACCTCGCTGCTGACCGGATTGTCATCCTCCGCTTCCATTGAGAGAGAGAGCTTCCAAGAGAGCTTTGGTGACAACAGAGCCCTCTACAATCGACGATAATCTTCTTCTCTTCGAGGCGAGATATGGAGGTGTGCTTCGATGCCTTTATAGCACAACATAGCGAGGATGCCAAGCTCAGGTTGAGCCAAGCCCTCGAGCAATCACCTTGAGCTTCGACGAGCTCGATTTCCCCAGGCACGTTTCTCCCTCTCCAGGTAACACCTCATTCCTCCTCCTTTCCTTCCCTCGATCACCGGACTCCGTCGCCACTCTCCTTCCTACTCATTTCTTATCTATCTTCACCACGACCTCTCCTCTCTGATCTTGCAAAGATCGGATCCACACTCCTCCTCCACATCTGCATGGAGCTCCACCAGTATTTTCGACCAACCTTCATTCAATCTCGCTTCCTCGTTTTCGCACTAATGCCTACAGGAGCACTGCGCGCCTAGCCGAGGGTTCAATCCAGCACCAAGCACCACCGCTCGCAAGACTCCACCACGATCATCGCTCTCCTCCACTTGCACCTCTACTGCCTTCCCTGCCTTCCACTCGTTGGGGGAATCTGGTTGTGTGTCGTCTGGGTTCCCTTCCTTCCCCCTCCCCCACATCGACGTCGACGACCACATCACTTCCATCACCTCTCGCAGCCGCAGTTCATCCTCAACATACAAGCATCGTTAGATCAAGAATAGTGCCTCATCCATGCCATTCGAAATCCGTCTAAATCTAAGCCGCAAGGATCAAGGCTACATCGACGGATCAGAACCGCCTCTGAACCAACATTTTGAGCCTCCAGCCTTGGTCGCCCCAAAGCAGCGTCTGCTCAACACATGGAGGTTTGTCACCAAGCCTCAGCCTCATGCCCGAACCGAGCAGGTCATGCGTGTCACGCGTGCTTTTGAGGGAAAATCGCATGTCAGCCCCTGCCACTTTGGGGATTCACACTCAGGTCCCCACTGTCAGCATCTCTCACATGCCAACGCACATGCCCATTGGAAAATTTGCATAAAACCCTTGTGGGTATAAGTACTTGCATTCCAGACCATATGCACGCTTATTTCAGTTAATTTATTCCTTATTTGCATTTAGACCCTCAATTTTGAGTCTATGTTTAAACCTCTATTTCGAATCTATTTTTAATTTTAGAATTTGTAGATTGTGGAGCAATTAATTCTATATCTCTTGAGCATTTATTTCTAATTTTATGAATAATGGCTAATTTATGATAATTGTTTTGATGCAAATTAACATATTTTACCCATTTATTGATTTGAAATTTGTATAAATTAAACATAGCTCTAAAAATTGCAAAAAAATATACTGTGTAGTTTAGTTGCTCTTTAATTTGTGCCCAAAAATCACATCAGTTGCGTGCTTAATTTTCTCTGAATAATTCACTCTGTGATTGTAATAATTAATTTTTAATGGACTATAAATCTGACATTTTTAGGGTTTAAAATTTTCTTGGATAGGTCACCACTAGATGTATCTTGGATAAATTCAATTCTAAAAAACAATTTAAGTTTACTATTTATTAAAATTAATTTATTGAAAATCACCCTGTTTGAATTTATTAATTCATTAGAATTTCATTTTGTATTTAAAAAATCCAAATGATATAGTAGTTTAATTTCATCATTTCTAACATTCTGGCAAAGTTTCAAAATTTTTGGACTTCGTAGTAAAAGTTACATTATAGTCCCTGAATTGTGTCAAATTGCATTACATTCATTTACCTTGCATAAAAATATCAAAAAAATATTTGTTGAAAACTGAGCAGTAAGTTCGATTAGCTAAAACTTTAGGTTGTTCCTTTGCCTCCTTGAGTCGACCCTGGAACTTGCTCAGGTTAAATAAACACAAAACCACATCCTACTTAATTGATTAATTCATCGATTTGTGTGGTTGTTTTTTATTGATCTCTAATTGTCCGACTGCAATGAAATGATATATCTAATTCGCGAGAATTAAGAAGGGCTTTTCGATTACAAATCACTAGGTTATTTGACTAAATAATTAAATGATTAGCATATGATTGTGGGTTTAAGAATAGTCTAGGAAGGGCTATAGTAGTAGGCTGCCAGATATATGGAGCCATTAGCAAGCAATTATGCAATAAATTATTATTATGAATTGCATTTCATTCCATATTGAATAAAATTAAGTTTTTTATTATTAAGATCCTTTAGTATAAATATGGATACATACCATGACCATCTAGATATAAAATATGATTGTAAGTCCAAAGACTAAGACTATAGAAGCTGACGTATGGTTGTAAATTTAATGAGTTGGATCGAGGACACAATAGACAATGTTAAAGGACATTCAAGAATGATCACCAATATGAGAAGAGATGTGAATCTTCTCCAAATTCTGATATCCGACTGACAATTTGATGTAGGTACTCTATATTGGAATAGATATTCAAAGGTATCAGATGAATCAAGTTAAATAGTAAAATTGATGAGATCAAGATACTAAAGGTTTATATCATATATTATCACGAAATGGTATACATCCTTTGACTGGTGACATATATACACCTATAAATCTGAGTGTCTGCATTTGGCAGACTAATAAGTTGATGACCTGACAAGGTATATATACCGACGAGCTAGTATGCATACAGGTAAATATGAGATGTTTATTCAGATTATTCAAAGCCTTCTTGTATGTATGATGCACGAGTTTTTGGAATGTTCAAGATCAATGTGGTCATAATGGATTATATACCATGATGCTTCCACTATGAAACTCAAAGGATTTTAATGATTTTGCTTTGTTTCTTAATGAGTGATAATTAATTGGATTAGATCTTATTTCCTTGAAGCATGTTCTAGATCAAAAGAATTAGAAATTTGTCCGAAAGTGTTTAGCGTAGTTTGCTCAACTGTTAAATAAATGCATTTGCAATGTGTTGGGTAGACTTGTTAGGAAAGGTAAGACATTGTCACGAAAGTCCAGTTTCATATTAGTGTTTATTCTTCAGATTTTAGTATTAGATCAAACAACCTGCTAATTAACTTTGCGTCAGATTTATGGCGTAATCTTCCGTGCATAGAGGTTCTATGTTGAGAATGTAGTCCATTGTTCTCGGACTCTCCTCGAGTCCTGGTTGTTGTAATCTCTTTTTTAATACAGTGGGATGGATACCTCCGCGTGTTTCACCCTTTTTTGGATTAAAAAAAAACATTACGTCGTAATCATTGTAAAGGTACATATGTGATATTTCCTATTGAAATTCGAGTTTTAAATTTACCCGTGAGTACGCAGTCATGTTCCTCGTTATCTGAAACTTGACAAATTGAAGTCTGTGTTTAATTATATGCTGCTCATCCTTCTTAATGTCATTGGAAGGGAAAAACCTAATTGTACTGTTAACATGATTTTCATCTACGTTTTTATTTACAATTGTGGATACTACATCGATAAGCTCTAAAGATTTGGGACCATTTTTAAACCTAGTAGATTAAGTTATCTGCCATCCAACAACTACAACTTAATAGCTTGTGACAATCATTGAAGTGAGTATAATAGAAGCAAGTTGACCTATTTTAATATTTGCAGTTGATTCTTACAACTTGCGTAGTAGAAGTATTTTAGAAGAATACAAGTTGGGCTGTTCAACCTAACGAAAGCAGAGCAGTTTCCACGTCAGTTTATCATTAACCATTGGAATCACAGGACCACTAGAAACTCAGGAAGGTTTAAACGATATCTATATTTTAAACTTTGGTTTATGGTTTACTTCGTTTTTCAATTGTAAATTGATGCATGATGCAAGAGTTTGTTTTGCTTCGGAATCTGATAACCGCGGATGGTAATTAGAAAGTTGGCTAGGTATTAATTACGTGTACATACAATGGCCTTTCTTATCCTTCCTCTATTTCTCCATGTTTCTCAGTTATGAAATTCCAATAAATTACATTCGCCTCCTTGTCAAGATTAATGAATTATATATCCGAAAATGATTAACAAGTTGAGGGATTTTGTAATAGTATATGGTTGGATTAGGTGCAATTTGATGGGATGTATGCAAAGTCTCTGTCATGCTCAAGCTCGTCATGACATTGTCAAATAAAAGACTTGAGCCATAGCCGCACCACCACTTAACAAGGACCACATTACATGATACGTCATGTTCAAACTTTTGAACCTAAGCCTATTCTGTGGAATTGAAAAGAAATCACTTGGTGGTCTTTGATACCTAAGAATCCTACAGCTGAATATTGTACTTTATATTGTGGGCAATTGGACCACTCTGACTATTTGACCAACAGAACACTATACTATACCTCACCATGGTGACATACATATACGGGACCATATGACTGCCAGATGAGCAGGTTTTTTATAAGCTTCTGGGTACATTCTTGGATCCGTATGTTATATGTCAAAGAAGAAGGATCTCTGTCAGGAACGTGCAAATTGTAATATGAGCCAGACCTATATATGAGCGAATGCAATTGGAAATATTTAACAAAATCTTTTTTTTTATAGTGGAGGTCGATCGAATATCCTTGTCAAATTCCCCATTCATATTTCGATCTCTATCCAAGGCATCGATACATGTGGTTTAACTAATTGCCATACAACCGACAGCAGTTCATCTGCTAACATATATAATTGGCAGCCCACGAGGATGCAGTTGAACTAATTGTAACACTTGTTTGCACGAAAAGAGTCGAATTTGGACTCCAATTTGAGTCGACTAACAAATATTTAGCACGTGGCGTTAGTTTGTCCCTAGAAAAATATTTAGCACTTTCCTTTTTCATTCTTATAGTCATTCACACTTTTTTCTATCTTCCGAACGAAAATTCAATATAGATGTTTCTTTCTTTTCTTTTTTTTATAAGGTCGATTCACCGTTCACGTAACAAAGATGGAAGCTAACATTTAGTTACATCTGGAAATAACCTTCCATAGCAAAAATAGAACTAGAATTAGAACTATCCAAAAGAAAACTAAAACATCCGTAGGGATTTTTTCATGTGTCATCCTGAAAATCCTCCTATTCTTAAAAAGGAGTTGAAAAAAATGATCCTGGCTATACATCAGTTAGCAGTATATTTTGCATGAGCATGTAGGCGACGGTTTCGCGGGTGACGCGAGATTTTCCATGGCGCATCCACCTTCGGGAAATGTCTGAATATTTTAATATTTGAGAACATACGGTAATATGAAAGTACAGCAACAATCACAGCAACAAAGCATTCTTCCGTATTAATTGGTATCGACTACATGGATTCTTTGCTTCTATTGAGATCTACGTTGGATCATTTTCGGAGTTCGATCCAAATAACTATGATCCCTTCGGGTAGTCTCCTTCCAACACTTATTCAACCTTCCTCGCCCTCTTTTAGCCAGCTCAACATCCCATATCTCCCATCTTCTAACTCATGTATCCTCTATCAAAGCTACACCAACTTTCCTTGTCATGGCATTGTTCTTAGTCTAATCTTTTCATGTATTACCACACATTCACCATAGCATTCTTATTTCTGCTACAATCACCGTCATCAAATGTTTGCGGTTCATAGGTAACAATAAGATTCAAAGAGCATAGCAAGTCTCACGACCGTTTAGTAATATTTTCCTTGGTTTTCGAAGGATTTTTCTTACATTAATGAATGAATTCTAACACCTCTAGATGTTCACAAAAAAATCTTCTATTGCAATTTTAAGGGGAGGTGGGAGTTACTGTTGAACGTTCTTGAACATTGTTTCTTCTAAATCAACCACTAGGCTCACTCTCCAGAAATCATTGGAAATATTATAAGAACTTCTATTGTTATTTTTCGAAGGAGTTAATGTTCAATAAAGTTAGAGCATGCGTGCTATAATGAAACACGGGTATGGGAGAATTTAGACCAACGTTTAGGGTTAACTTTGGTCGAAACACCTCAGTGTGATAAGGTGACATATAACTACTTATTAAGATGCTTTTCACCACTTTTTTTTCCAGGAAGTTAATGTAGGAGTTTTAAGCACCACGAGTTACCATTTCCATCGAAATCAGAAAATCTCTTAATGAAGACGATGAAGATGGAGAGATGACAATGATCCTTTCTTCTTCTTTTTCTCCTTCCCTTCACCCCAAAAATATAGTCTTGATATGATAGGGAGTTGAAATGCCTCTAATTCTCAATTCAGCGATCTGCATAATGAGTTGTCATGTTCCATTTATAGTGGTAAAGTTGGAGGATTTTAACAAGTTAACACACACACACCCCTCATAATGAACTTCTGAGGATCCACTAACACCAATGGGTCAATGTAATTTGGTTACGTTTTATTCATTGACCCGAAAATATTCATATTTATCATCTCACAAATATTTCATATTAATCACATAGTGGATTAGTTCCAACATTCTCCCATTCGATCCAATATGATCCTTAATGCTAAGATAATAACATTAAGCATGCCTTTTCATGAGTTTTGTATAATGTCAATGAACCAAATACTTCAACCAAACTAAATTAATATGATCATGACAACCACACATCATACAACTTGACCTGATCCATTCTATGTATCAATAACGGCTCAATCCAATCATCTATAATTTAGAAGAACTATATCTTCTACTTTTAATTACATTTCTATAATCATATTATCTATTTACAAACACACGTGCATAATATAACAATGAACTAATTTATAAACATAAAATAAATATAATTGTCATAAATATAATGTACACCAAACAAAATGAATTAATTAATTTTTATAAAAAAGGTCTTCTCGAAAACACCCATTTTTACAACATGCTCAGAAATTATGTTAAGTGTTAAACCTTTTGTTAGGAGATCCGCTATCATTAAATTAGTATTGTATTCTCTATATTGACACCCTTTAATTTTGAACCTCCTCCTTGATTGATAAATTGATGAATAGTCACTCATGCATCTTTATTCTCCTATTTTGTCTTAAAAAACCTAGCTAAATACATGTAAATATCACTAAGTTGTATGAATTAATATCAAACATTAACCTGTAATTAGCATGTAAATGCATGTATATAAATCCAAAATAAAAGAATAAAAGAAAATGATAAAAATAAAAGAGGTATCAAAGATACTTACTGACCCTAAACCCCGAAACCTAATAAAATATTGATTAGGTCGACAAGGAATAAAGTAGTTGGAGTGAGGGCAGAAAAATATAAATAATACATAGAAACCCTACGTGACCAATACACTATATATAAGCCAATGTTTACACTATTGTGTACACACTCATACATACTTCAAATAAAAATATTTTCAATATGAAATATGTACATAATAATATTAAGAAAATAATAAACTTCACTTATCAATATCTCATCCATATGAAATCAAAATTCACCAAACTCACCTCCACTGTACTTCAAATCAAATTATCTATCTAATGAAGTGTCAATGCCAGAAACGATGCGGCATGGGATTTGGCAAAATCCCAAGGAGGTTCTTGAAACTTCTCCACGGCGGGGGCCCTTTTTGCAGGTAGCAGACGTTTTGGTCACGTAACGGGTATCACGTGGCTTGAGTTATCAATCAGCGGGGAGTGCGTCCTGATATGCTGGATCCTGTGACTCAAATTCATCGAGTTTCCAATGGTTTGGACGCAAATCTGATCTTGATGAACGAGGGCTGCTCGTCAATTACACCCTTCTTTCTTCTTCTCCGATGACGATGATGTGAATGGAACCCGAATGAGGATCGAGGTAGGGACGTAGCTCCAAGGCTCGGCTCAGCCAACCGAGAAAACACCTGCAGATAATGGGTTCTTCTCGATTTGCTTGGAATCGGATGCAAATCAGAGATGACGAGGTCAATTGGTTAAGTTAGCACAAGCTTGAGATACTGTGCTCAAACCCAGAAATTACCAATCAACAGTTATGACCTGTTCTCAAATGAAACGCCTTAATTTCGCAAGAAATCACGCAAACAGGTTTTGGTTCGGATCAAAACTATTCCGATCGAACAAAAAACATTTCAGATCAATTTAAGCAACACGGCAATGCATTGTGCTGGAATTTGGATTCTCCTTTTTCTACTAATGAAAAGTTATATTCAAAGGTGTATGGTTTTGGGGAAGCTAGTGTCACTGTTCTATGGACCTGAACCGATCGAGTAAAATCAACCCTGTCAAATACTTAAGAACAAATTGAGTACAATCAACTGAAAAACCAGTCTCTCTGAATATTGTTTCGTTTAAGTCCCCCCAAACTCCGTTGTGAGTACAATGTTGAAACTATAAAAACATCCTTTGTCCACTCGCCCTGTGTATAGACCTTGATTAGGTCAACCTAATAGCCTACCTAATATACATACTCAAACATATAGCAATACATCTGTCCCCAATCAGAGGATGCATGATTATATTCTGACAGGATAAGCTTTGGCCAAAATCATAGGCCAAAAATTACGGTTAAGGGTTAAACCATGGTTAATAGTTTTCTGAAACCTATAAATAGCTCTCCTACCCATCCATTCTCTATGATTTCCACTACCACCACTACCGTTGACAACCTTTAGGCTAATTGCATAGCTACACCAATGGATTCTCTAATTTGCAGATAAGCTCTTCTTTCCTGCATAAAAGAAAGATTCTTTGCATATTAATTTTCCATCTCTTTATTTATTTCTAGGAAAAATCAAATAAAAATTTGAAAAATCCCCAAAAGCACAAAAACATTACTTTTCCATTACATGAAAATGTTATTTTCGACATAAAAATTATCATTAGAGAATTGTTTATTCTCTTTGTTCGATCTAGGTAGACTTACCAAGTAAAAAATAGATCACATTTTAAATTGACAAAATTTCATATCGTTAATAACTTCTTTCTATCTCACTATACTACAACAATTTAAGTATGTTTTTAAAATGACGTCATTATCGAAGATAGGGCTTCTTCTATAAGAGGCTTACCGCCTCCGAAGGTACATTCATGTCTTGTGTGGCGTGAAATGCTATATAAGAAGGTCAGATCATATATTTTGGTCTCCAAGGTGACCACATACACAGATCATACAACCACTCGATATTTAATTGAATCATTTATATTGGAGTTGAGAAGTAAAAGTCAGCTAATTAGGGTACCATGGTGCTTATACATCTATTTATTAAGCCAATATATTTAATTTTTATATTTTTTACTTATTTATATTTCCAATAATTGTATATATTATTTAAAATAGAAATAAATAAAAACATCTAAAATACCAAAAATAATTAATAAAGACTTAACACATAGGTATTTAATAAAGAGAAATTTAAAATTTATGGAAGATGAATTTCTTCGAAGTCAAGAAAATAATGAAGTTAAGGAACTAATCGAATATAGTGAGACCGATGAAGTCCCTAATCAAAAACCGAGAGGAGATAATTGAAAATGACACGACTGTACCTCTTAAAAAGAGTTCTAATATTGTAAGACAACCTGGAAGGTATGGATTCCATGTATCAGAAGAGTCTGATGATGATCCAACTTCATTCTAAACTTCGAGTGATCGTGACATGGATAGTTGGATGCTAGCAATGAAGTCTGAGATAGACTTCATGCACAAAAATGGTGTATGGATCCTCGAAGATCCCCTTTAAGTTGTCAAACCCATTGGGTGCAAATGTCTCATAATTGGAACGTCTGATTCGATGAAACCATAAACTGTGATGATTTCGTGCAGAATCCGGATGAACCATGTGTATACAAGTAGCTTAGTGGGAGTGCCATCGTGTTTATTGTGCTTTATATAGATGGCAACTTGATTATAGCGAGTGATACATGGATGATGACTAGTGTTAAGATCTGGTTGTCCAATACCTTTGAGAGGAAAGATCTCAGAGAAGCCTATTATATCTTGGGTATGAAGCTGTTCAGAAATAGATAAAAAAGCCTTGTAAACGATGTGCATGTTAATACCAGTATGTGGTTGGACAGGTGAGACTAGAATCCACTAGCGGATATGACAGTGAGTGACAGCCCAATCCAACAGCAACTGCCAAATCGGGGGCGCCACAAATATTAGATGGCTAAGGAGCCTTATGGAAGAATGGGGAAGATGGTGTACTGGAGCTCCTTTAAACCTCACTCATGGAATCCATGTGTATCTCGAGCTGCTGACTCTGAATGTCCTCTCTGGTGTTCCGTAGCGATCAGAAGTCTCCAAATGGCCTGGATCTCACTGGAGGCGGCCTGGATGTTGACTTAAAGCACGAGTACCTGGAGACTTGCCGTTAGCACATTTGGCGATCATATGAGGCTTTGTATGACTTGTACCTACATGAGGAGAAAGGTCAAACAAGGGAGAATGATCCATCCATTTTCTAGAGTGGAATGAAGTGGTGATGAGGTGAAGCAGAGATCTCCGATGAGCGGTGGGAGCAGGATATCGGGTATCTCAATCCATGTAGGATCGAGATGGGTGAGATGGTGGAGAAGATGTAGAATGAGTAGGGGAAGGTGATGCGATGATAGATGAGTCGGAACACATTAAGAAACAATGGAGAATAGAGTTGGAGCTTGATGCTCCAACATACTTAATTTTTTGGGATTTTTGAATAATTAAGCTAAATCGAAGAAATAAAGCTACAACTATACTACAAATGAGAATGCAAAAATAAAATAACAAGAAATAAGGAGCTCACCTGACTAAAATAGCAAGGAACAGAAGGTCGCCAGGAAGCTTCTCCGATGAAGTTTGGATCTCTTCCATGTCACTCCTCCTTGTTGTGGTTCGATGGGAGTCACTTCCTGACATGAAGGACTACCTCAAGTTTGACGCGATGGGTTTAAATGTTGGAAAGAGGGATCAAAATTCAAAAATGGAGGAGCGGAAGAATATATATACAGTTTGCCAAAGATGGGGACTTCGCTTAGTGTTTTTACGTGGATCAATGGTTGACTGAGGTTGAGCATTGATGCGCGTGAAAGTTGATCATTGGGCGAAGAGCAATGCTGAAGAAATCAAAGGTAGATGAGATCTAAGGTGAGACAGAAATTTAGCAAAAATGAGGAAAATACAAAAGACGGACCGGTCCAAGTGGAGAGTGAGGAGTTGACCTAGGTCAACCATGGCCGCTCCCTAATTGGTTCACATCAACCTGAAAGAGACAAAACAGAACAATGGTTTAATTTATTTTTTCTTAAAACATGAAAGTTGTTTCATATTTTATTTTCTATTTTTAGGTGATTTTTATTTATTTATATTGATATATTTATTTTATGTTAATTTTTACAAGTACAATTATAAGTATAAATGCATATATATATATAGTATATTTGATTTTTATTTTTTATTTTAGATTTTATTATTTTATTATCATATATTATATATTAATAAAATTTTTAAATATGTATTTATATATTTTTATTTTGTTTTTTTGAATTCATTTGTTTACGTAAATAAATATGTATATGTATATCATAGGTATAAGATACCTATATATTATATTACATTATTTATTTTAATGAATTTTCTTGGTTTCTTTTTATGTTTGCATTTTTAATATATCTCAAATAATATTTACAAGTATTTAAAAATATAAAAAGAATAAAAATCTAAAGAATGAATTAAATGAATAAAACTATATAGGTATATAATACAATGGGACCCAAAATACCAAATTTTGTATCTTAACTTCTATTTTAATAAAAACACCTTCATTAGATAGATAATTTAAGTTAGAGTACAATAAATGTGAGTTTGATCAACTTTTATTTAATGTGGAGAAGATGCTGATCTATGAAGTTCTGTTTACAACCTTTTCATCTGTGTGTCCCAGTCACACTGTACCTTATTTTCATATGTAGTTATTTTTGTATGTTTCTATACATTTTTGTGTACATGTAAATATCTTTATTTGATGTGTATAAGAGTGTTTATAAATTTGTGTAAATTAGGTTTATATGCAGTGTATTGGACACCTAGGGTTTCTAGGTGTCTGTGTTATCTTGTCTGTATTTATTTACCCTATCTCCCCCTACTTTAATCCTTATCAACCAAGTTAATATTGACTCAGTCTCGGGATTAAGGTCAAACAATATTTGCAATACTTCTTTTATTTTTCTTTTCATTTTTATTCATTTATTTTGTATTTAAATACATGTATTAAGCACTATTTATAGACAACGGTTAGAAAGTTAATTTGTACAAGTTAGATATATTTACATGTGTTTAGAAAGGGTTTTACATACAAAATATAGGAATAAAAGTATACCAATGAATATTCATCACTCCCCTATACTTACCTTTGCTAGTCCCTAGTAAACACTTATTAGGAGAATATGTGATGCAAAAGAGAAAAATAAAGGAAGAAAAAAAGAAGGCAGAATGATCATGATTTTTAAACTCACCTTCTCAAAATCAAAATTTGGAGCTCATTTAAGACGTTTGGGTTATTAATGTGTTCAGAACCATAAGTTAGGGCTTGTGACTCAACAACCCTTAGATTCCATGCTTTGTTATTCAGTTCAACTGAATAGTATGGTCAGAACCGTCCTTTCAGATGTATATTTTTGTTACCGTGAAATGACTAGTGCCAAGTGTGTGGATGGTGCTATCTTTTCCCAAGTAAGCCATTGAACTATCTGGTGGTCTCATCCTCTGGTAACTCATCCTCAGGGAGATTGATATTTCCTTCTAAGTTCAGGTGCATGTTAATTCACAACGAAGGGGGGAGAAGTTTGAATAAAGGGTAAAGAAGTGGAAATGGACCAGTGCAGTCGCATTTCTTGTGATATTCGGTCAATGTAACCAAGACTCCACCAAGAATCATGCCTTTTCTGAAGCTCATTTTTTTAGAATTTTTGGTATAGACTTTTTTTATATTTCTTTGTTAACATTTATCTACATTTTTATTTTGCCCCGACGGATATATAATCTTTTGTTCCACCCATATTTTGGGGTCTTAGAAAAGTTATGCTAGCAAACCATTCCTCATCTGAAGCTTTTTTTAAATCCAATCCAGTCATTAGATGTCCATGCTATCAATTAAACGACAGGTTGAAATACCGATTTTGGTAATCCCCAAGAATGGATCCTGAGCCACCCTTGACAAAATAGCCTAGTATCGTCCAGACTTAGATTTCCAAATCTTTCAGCAACCCATCTCGATTGAGCTAAGTGCTGAGTACATGGTTCTAAGTCAAAGCATTGTCTCAAGAATCGTACAGATGACACGAAAGGTTCTAGTTATCCACATTGAACTGACTCATGAACAGAGTCTTGTGGAACCTAAAGAACTAAGTCAAGGGGATATGAAGCATCTCAATTCCGGTCCTTAATAGGTTCATCTAAAATTAGGTAGATTAAGATCTAGAACCGGCTCCAATCTTCAGATTTTATTTGAACTTGTTCAATGTCAAAATCATTCAGGAAAATGCTTATGCCATGCAAGAAATAATTTTGTGAAGACATTTTTGTTTTTGAACTTTTTATGGGGTTTTCAAAGGTTTTGTAATTTTTTGTGCGATTTTGAAAACATTTTGCACATTCTTGATATTTTTGGCATTTTCTATTTTTATGGGATTTTTAAAAAAAGTAGAGTCGGTGAAAAAGTAAAAGAGCTAGTGTATTAGTGGTATGTGTGTTATTCTTTCCAGATGATTTCTTATATACCCTTACCCTGCGTTCCAGACACATCTATTGAAAATACACAGTACGAGTTATGTCTAACTTATATATACATATATACACCCACTATACTTAGCTCGAACTATGTCCTCATGGTCATTAAAGAGTATAAAGGAAGACATAACTCGTGCTAAGTAAAGAAAGGCCTAAACTACAACGACTCAAAGAATAAGAAGTCGACCATCAACCCATACTTAGGATTAACTAATACTAAGGATAACATATTGTATACAAAGCATGGATGATTGAGGGTTAGAATGTACGAAATCATCGACTTGGCCTATATTAGGGTAAAAATGCCCTAAGTATATAAAAGAATCATTATCAAGTTGGGATACATGTGAGGGATCAAATAATGAACACTCGAGTCTGTTACCGATAAATCGAAAATTACCGTCGTTAATAATGTCGAAATATTGTAGTCGGGAAACATTAGATATCAATCAAAACAACCGCAAATGCATAAATGAATAAGTTAAACAATGTGTGATTTAGTGTTTATTTAATCAGGGCAAGCCCAGGGTCGACTCTAGGACAAGAGCCCTCTCTGTAATTATCAGGTTCTAACTTCTATATTAAGCTATCAAATATTAAGCTATTAATTATACTAACCTAGGTCATCAAACAGACACAATGCACAAAATGATGCTGCATATTATGCAAGACAATGATGCATGATATAGAATGAATTTTTATTTTGATTTTTTGCAATTTAAATGAGGTACATGATGCAATAAGAAGAAATAATATGCATACACGTAAACATGCAAAACTATGCCCTCAGAATTATCAAATAATAGAGCAATCAAGGTGGGTTCAATTTCAGAATCAATTAATGCCAAAAGGATAAGTCCAATTGATCAACTATTGCATTTAAATCAATGAGTAGGATACACAATATTCACTAAATTTAGCATGCTATTCTATGTGTCAGAATAGGAAAACAATAATGCCATTAAATAGATCATCAAATTAGCATAAAAACGAAACTGAAATCAATTTAAACGGAGTTCAGATGCTCTAGATATAAACATAATGGTCCATCGGCATAATTGAAAGGAAAACATGCATGAAATAATGGCAACACATAACAAACAGGTCCTTGGAAAGGGCATTTATTTAAATAAGAAAACAAGATAGCATTTCCTTAAAAATTTCCCAAGTGCGCATGTAACACACTCGAGCCTGGACTTGTTTGCCAATTGAAGAAGTTTCGTGGGCTTCAGATAAATTTTTCCAAGACCTCACATGCAGTGCACACACCTGAGGCTTGATGATAGGCTCAAATCGGACATAGGTTCTGAGGCCATGTGTGGTGTCTCATTTGCTTCAGATGTGTCTCGGTCACACCGAAGTACTCGTTTCGTCTCTGGAGGCTCGATCGCCTTATGGGCTGCCAAATCAAAAGATTGGATGGTATCTGCTCTTCTACATGGCAGCCTCCCTCCTCCTTGCTACAACGGATCGAGCAGAGCTCCAACAAAGGACTCAAAGCTCCTCCCTAGTCATATGTAATGCCTGAAGATCCATGAAGCTTTTATGTATCATTGCGAAGATCTTAGACATGAGGGGAAGATCAGAGGTTGTTAGAAGGCTATGTCAAGGCAGCTTTGTCGTAGTTGCTCCCCTATAATGGAGCAGCATCAGAAGCTCTGACCATTGAACTTTAGACCTTCAAAATGTTAAGTATAGCCGAAGCAGATGTATGTGCGTGCAAAGTTATAAAAATGGGGACGAGGTGAGGGCTGGAATGGGATGGAGAAGGTGGCAACCCGATGGGTTCCTCTACCTTGATGACAGAGAAAGGGGGCGGAGCGGTGGAGCCTATGGAGGACGGAAGGAGATGGTCCAGACATCCCGTGAGGGTCGAGCTTGTCTGATGAATGTGGAAGTGCGGTTGTTTGAAGGTGAATGTGTGTGTGAGAGCTAAATTAAATAGGAGAAACTCAAATAAAAATATGAAGGAAGTTACCTGAAGATCTAAAGAGGAGGATGTCAAAGGTATTGGCTGGAGTTGAGGCTCGAATTAAGCCTTCGATCTTTGATTGAGGTGCTCAGCCGAGGTATAGAGCTCGAGCAGCCACCTGGAAGGTGCTACAACATGGTCGAAGCCATGGGTCAACACTAGAGACCATGACCGTAGTCGCGCTTAGATTCCACTTTCCCTTATCACGAGGAGGGGAAGAAGGGTGGGTTGAAGCCTAACGTTACGGTGGACGAGGGTGAAAGTGGTCAGAGGAGGTGGATATGAAGGAAGGATTGGCGATTACCAAATATGTGGCGTTAGGTTTGTAATCGTCGAGCATTAGCTCTAGAGAGTAGATCGTGGAGTCTTTAGGGTTGCACGTGATTAGGGGTGTTATGGTTTCATTGGTGAGAGGGTGTGACATAAAGATGAGAGCTAAGGTGTTGGAGAAAATGGGAAGAAGAGTGGTGGGTGGCGAGACAATCACGGGGGATGGACATTATTGGAGGTGGAAGATAATCGGGGACCATTGGATCTGGAGATTGAACAATCCAGATGGAGGCAGATGCATGCGACCTTGATTGCCCCTGATCAAGTAGATTAGAGGGCTGAGGAGCAAGTGGAGAAGACCAGTCCAGATGAGATCTGGAAGAGAGATCAAGTGGCTAGAAAGAAGGTGGGTGGTGAAAGGAGGAGCGAGCCACATGGGGGCACCACGTGGCCTAATAGGATGATTAGAAAATACAAAAAAATAAAAATAAAAACAAAATAAATACAATATAAATTTTAAAAAGCAAAAAATGAAAGTTGTAGATCTCAATGAGATCTATAAGTTTCATGTTGAGCAAAAATTTAAAAGAGGTTGAATAAACAATCTACATTTTTTGCAAGTATTTTTAGTGAATTAAAATCACCTCTTTTATTTCTTTGATATTTTTTATAATTTTAATAAGAAGAAAATAAAATAAATAAAATAAAATGATGCTAATTATATACAATAATTAGGGTTATTTATATAAAAGAGTTAGTTTGTTAATATTAGTTAATTAATGCTATATATTATTGAATTGTTTAAGCAAGGAAGATAAGAGATAATAATAAATTTGATTAATCACATATTCATCATCCCCTTATACTTAAACTATGATCGTCCTCGAGCAATTAAAGATTGATTGTTTCTGATTAATCTCTGAATGCGCTTTTGAAATTTCAAGACCTAATTCATCAAGAACCTTTGATTTTAGTGATTCTCAAATTCTAAGATGAACCTAGCTCTAGTCAAAAGGAATCCAACTCCTCTTATTATCAGACTCTCTGTATATACATGGTATGGAGATACGAAATTTAGTGTGTACTACAATCATTAGACTCGAGTCAAGATGTCACTTAACGTCTTGATCTTAGAGACTTTCCTCAAGATCTAATCCTCCACAATAGGGAATAAGTCAGATCTTGCACTCAATCCACCTTGTATTTAATTTCTCATACTTGAAAGTCTATATGGAAAGGCCAATTTATGGAGGGTGTAGGTTTGTGTAATTTCTTCTCCCCCTCTCTTTGGAATAAGGATCTTCTCAAGTGACTTACAACACTTGTATATTTTTGGTTGTTGATGAATATGTCCGTCAAAAAGAAGTTGAGTCGAATGTACTTGTTTTTGTGGGAGTACACCGAGGTGTGTCTTCTTCAATATCTAATATACTTACACCCATACTTGTATCACTTACGATGTAGATCTCTTTTTAAGGTACTAGCTCCAAGTGGACACTTTGAAATGATTAGGAGCACTGGCCTTTGATGTATTTGAGAGAGCTTTTCTTTCAACGTTTCTTTTCTTTTTCTTTTGGCTAGCGCCACTTCTTTTGCCAAGTTGGTGCACATTGACCAACAAATTATTAAATTTCATCACATCTTCACACATAGGTCAATATCAAGAGATGGCATAATAACTTGTTCTCATACAAGCTCGGGTTGCTGACACTTAGGTTTAATGAAGCTTTCATCGACTTTATCCCATCCTCGAGCATCATAAAAATAGGTCTAGACTAAAATCTCAAATCCTAGTCCCTCAAGTGAACCTCGACTCATCTCATCATTCATGCAGTTGTGTAGGTGATGTGATGATCATATTCTTAAGTGTAGAGATGAAGTGTGCAATATGGTACCCATATCTTTCAAACTAGGGAAGTGTTCACAATTCCTCAAGCCCTAATGACTAAGGCTGGTTAAATCAGACTTTTGAGACCTCAAAAACCAAGTGTTCTCAATTCCTCAAGCCTTGAGTGATAGTGATTGTATCAGAGATACACCAACACAATAGTTAATGTTTTTGTGATGTTTGATTTTAATGATTTTTTATTTTTATTTTTTAAGCTTCTTTAGAGAAATAATGGCTGGCCTGAACTCATATGACTAGTTCCACTACTTCCTGTCAGTATAGGTGAAAGTTCTAACTGCCAAATGGCTATCCATGTTACTTCAAGATTGTACCATATGCATTGTATTTTAACCACCCACTCTGCTAAGGGAGATTGTAGTTCCCTCACTGCAAAGTAGCTAATCATTTCTAAGTTTAGTAGTCAGAATTATTGCTAAAGAAATTTTAGATTTTTTTTAATTTTATGGATTTTTATGGATTTTTTATGGATTTCCTAGTTGGTCAGAATACTTGGCTCTCACCCGAAAGACCCCGGTTCAAGTCCCGGTAACGAAAATTTTATTGTGGGAAAAGGCTTTGCTGTTGTTGTTGTTTGAATAAGGTTAGAAGTATTTACAAACACAAGTTGGTCTCATTTCACCCTCATTTTTGAAAATATTTCAAAAAATATTTTCCAAACCATGCCACATAATATATAGATTTTCAGAATATTTTTCAAACTATTTTAAAAAACAAGTAAAATCTCATTTTTCAAAACCATTGTCAAACATTTTTCAAAACAATGTCACACAGTTAGAATTTTTTTCGAAGAATTTACAAATATTTTACACAAGTCAGTTCAAAAGATACTACACCCTAGCCCTAAAAAGTTTGAAATTTTTAAAATAAGAGCTATAGCTAAAATATAAAGGAAATATATGTGGTACCCCCCATCCATATGTAGCTTTTGATATGTCCTCATAGCACAAACTGATATGAAGCAATTTCTCTTGCTGGCATAATAGAAAATATACGAAAAGTGACTTAGGTTTCCCCCTATACTTAGGTTATGAATAACCTAAGTATAATAAGAGGACAAAGGAGGGATCAAATGAGTAAAGAATAGAAGATGACAGGTGCTTGGGTCTCCCCTATACTTAGGCTGAGAATAGCCTAAGGAGAGAGGTGAGTAATGAAAGTGGAGTAACCTAAGGTGAACTCTCAGAGATGGAAATGGCTAACCATATACTTAAAATGAAGAGTAGCATAAGTATGTTGATACTGAACTAAGGATGGGGAACCAGACTCCAGTTAGGGTTAGAGTGGAATGGATATACAAGATGGCTGAATCTTTGGATATGAAATGATGGAGTGTATAGGGTTGCGGGAGGGTTGGGCTGAAACACAATCATGGATCAACCAATTAAGCAAAACACCTTTGATTTCACCAACTTCACACACGAAAACCAATATGTGTTGATCATTTATCTTTTCTATTTTAATGGTGATTATCCAAAATTTGAGTCTGTTATGCAGGGGTTTAGTGATAGGTTTTGGGCACTATCCTAAGGATACGACCCCACCTCTTAAATTATATACAACCTGTGTACAATGTGGAGTTTGCTCTCCCATAAAATAAGTGTATTTTTTACTCCCTTTTTAATAAACTTGCAATATCAATCCAAATTAAGCTTAAGGTTATCACTGAATTTAATGTGATCATAAATCATGCATTCATCGTCTAACGACCATTCCCATTTCCATGTAAATCCTAGTAATGAATAAGGGTAGAGAAATCGAGAAAAAGCCGATGCATACAATAAAACTATGCTGCAATCTTAAGGGAAAAACATATAGTGCCTCTAGCATTCTCCATGCAAAAGCAAGACTAGATTTAAATATATCTTTACATGCAAGTTGAGAAAACTGCATCCTAAACATGCCACTATTAACGGGAAGAATTGGATTGAATTTGGCTAAGTGGAATGATGTTTACTTGTTTCTAATTGAATCAGAGGAGATGAAGTCAATCTCCCCAATTCTTATTAGTGTGTCCTACCTACGATCAAGCACAAAAGAT
This sequence comes from Ottelia alismoides, assembly GCA_037367405.1. Taxonomy (NCBI): domain Eukaryota; kingdom Viridiplantae; phylum Streptophyta; class Magnoliopsida; order Alismatales; family Hydrocharitaceae; genus Ottelia; species Ottelia alismoides. Next base: position 331,327 of record JAZKJV010001710.1, read on the forward strand.
GTGCAAATAAAAGAAACTCGAAGAGCCATGTGCCTAACCCTAGACCGAACACTCAAGTGGAGTCCCCCCCATGCAGGGGTGAAACAGACTCCACACACCACAAAAATGTCCAAGTCCATGATACACATGTGAGTCCTCAATCGAGAATAGGTATAAAGACAACTATTACAAAAAATATACACGTATGCATGCTACTATGCTAATTAAAATTTCTTGATTTCTTCAGGTGTTCTTTTATGGGTACTCATAGCGGGAGCTCCCAACTCCATGTCTCCATGTTTTCCAAGCATCCTCAATCTACACGAGCCCTGCCACAAAAGAGAATTATTAGAAATACGATGAACATAAACAACAATGAAACCAATGATCAATGCGAAGATTAACGCACAAGGTGACATGGATATCAGAAATAATCAACTTAATAAAATATTAAAATCTTAGAAATCAGATAGATGTGTCACGTCCCCAACAATGGTACCATTTGACAAACCCATAATTACCCACATGATTAATGTTCAATTATTGTAGTCGGGAAATTAGAGATCACTCAAAACAACCACACATGCATAAATCAATAAGTTAAGAAAGGTGTGATTCAATGTTTACTTAACCTGGGAAAGCTCTAGGGTAGACTCTAGGATACGAGTTATCTCAATGATTAATCAAGTTCCAAAATCTATATTAAGCAGTCAGTTATGTCAACCTAGGTCATCAAACATACACAATGCATAAAATGATGCTACACATTATGCAAGACAATGATGCATGCTACATAATGAATTTTTATTTTGATTTTATGTAATTTAAATGATGTACAAGATGCAATAGGAAGAAATAATATGCATACACGTAAACATGCAATACTATGCCCTTAGAACTAACAAATAATAGAGCAATCAAGGTTGGTTCAATTTTAGAATCAATTAATGCCGAAAGAATAAGTCTCATTGATCAATTATTGCATTTAAATCAATGAGCAAGAGATACAATATTCATTAAATATAACATGCTATTACACAATATTCATTAAATATAGCATGCTATTCTATGTGTCAAAACAACAAAATAATAATGCCATTAAATAGATCATCAAATTAGAATCAAAATGAAACTGAAATAAATTTGAACAAAGTTCGAATGCTCATGATATAAAGATAATGGTCCAAAGGCATAACTGAAAGAAAAACATGCATGAATAATGACAACACATTACAAACGGGTCCCTAGGAAGGGCATTTATGTAAATAAGAAAACACATCGGGGATACCTAGTAAATTTCCTAGGTGCACACGTGACACAAGTGCGCTTGGGCTTGTTCTCCAATTGAAGAAGTTTTGCAGACTTTGGCTAAATTTTTCCAAGACATCACGCATGACGCATGCGCCATGAGGCTCGATGGTAGGATCGGGTCGGGCGCAGATTCTGAGGCCACATGAGGCACCTCAGTTGCTTCGGATGTGGCTTGGTCCCACCAAGGCGCTCGCTCCGTCTATAGAGGCTCGATCGCCTTATGGGTCATCCCATCAAAAGATCGGATGGTATCCGCTCTTCTACATGGAAGCATCCCCCCTCCTTACTGTGACGAATTGAGCGGAGTTCCGACGAAGTCCTCTGAGCTCCTCCTTGATCATCTGTGATTCTCAAATGTCCATGAAGCTTTATGGATCATTGGCGAAGATCTCAGACATGAGGGGAAGATCAGAGGTTGTTAAAAGGCTGCGTCAAGGCGGCTTTGTTGGAGTAGATCCTCTAGGACGGAGCAACATTAGAAGCTCCGACCATTGAACTTTAGACCTGCAAAATGTTAATTATTTCCGAAGCAGATGTGTATGCATGTGAAGTGAATGAAATGGGGATGATGTGAGGGTCGGAATGGGATGGAGAAAGTGGCAACCCTACTAGTTCCTCTACCTTGACAGTGGATAAAGGTGGCAGAGTAGTGGAGGCTATAGAGCGTGGAAGTAGATTGTCTAGACACCCCACACGGTTTGGGCTTGTCCGGCGAATGTAGATGTGCGGTTGATTGAAGATGAATGTGCGTGTGTGGGCTGAATTAAATCAGAGAAACTCGAATAAAAAGACGAAGAAAGTTACCTGAAGATTTGAAGAGGAGGATGGCGAAGGTATTGTCTGGGGTTGAGGCTCGAATTGAGCCTATGATCTTCGCTCGACGTGCTCAGCCAAGGCATGGAGCTCGAGCATTCACCTAGAAGGTACTGTTGCATGGCCGGGACCATGGGTCAAACACGAAGACCATGGTCGTAGTCGCACTTCGATTCCACCTCCCCTTATCACGGGGAGGGGAGGAAGGCTCGGATGAAACCTCACGTAAAGGTGGATGAGGGTGAAAGTGGTCTAAGGAGTGTATATGAAGGAAGGATCAACGGTTACAGGAGATGAGATGCTAGACTTGTAACCATTGAGCATTAGCTCTAGAGAGTAGATCATGTAGTCTTTTAGGGTTGTGTGTGATAGGGAGTGTTAGGGTTTCGTCAGGGAGAGGGTCTGACATGGAGATGAGGGATGAGGTAGTGGAGAAAATGGGAAGAAGAGAGGTGGGTGGCGAGGCAATCATGGGGGATGGACGTTACTAGAGGTGGAGATAATTGGGGACAATTGGATATGGAGATCCAACGGTGTATATGGAGGCAAATGTGGACGACCTTGATTGCCCTTGATCAAGTAGAGAGATCGAGCGGCTGGAAAGAAGGCATGTGGCGAGGAGGAGCGGGCCATGTGGGACGCCCAGGGAGCACCACATGGCCCAATAGGATTATTAGAAAAATATAAAAAACAAAGAAAAATAAAAAATTAAATACAAATCGAATAATGAAAATGCAAAATATAAAAGTTGTAGATCTCAATGAGATATACAAGTTTCATGTTGACGAAAAAGTTAAAAGAGGTCAAATAAACAAACTACAATTTTTGGAAATATTTTTAGGGAATTAGAAACACATCTTTTAGTTATTTTGCTATTTTTTGTATTTTTAATAAGAAGAAAATAAAAGGAAATAAAGAAAATAAAATGATGCTAATTATATATAATTATTAAGGTTAATTATATATAAGAAATAGTTTGTTAATATTAGTAAATTAATGCTAGATATTATTGAATTGTTTAATCTAGGAGGATAGGAGATAACAATAAATATGACTAATGTCATATTCATCAGTCACCCCCCATATACTTAGGATGAAACATATCCTAAGTATAACAGTCATGAAAGGTATGGCTGAATAAAAGAAAAAATAGAAAGAGTAGAAAAAGAAATGAAAATAAGAAAACAATAAAAAGAAATGATATTTTCGAAATTTTATATGTCTGGTCCTTTAGCATTTGGATTCTCTTCTTGATATATCACTCGAACTGCATCAACAACTGACAGGAAAATGCCATGCTCAAGATATGGTTTCAACACATGTCTATGGACTACAAAAGGTTGTGTATCAGATGACAAGTTAGATATTACAATGCTACCATTGTTACTCACATTCTTCACGATGAAGGGTCCGTACCACTTACTCTTCATCTTTCCTGGAAACAACTTTAACTTAGCATCAAAGAACCACACTTTCTGATTTAGCTCAAAGGACTTTCATCTGATATGCTTATCATGCCATCGCTTGACCTTATCTTTATAAATGAGGATGTTGTCATGTGCAGAGTCTCTGAATTCCAACAAACAATTCAGGTCTAGATTTCGGTTCTTCCCATATTTGTCTCCGTCCATATTACATACATTGACCTCCTATAAATGATTTCCACATGCAAATGGCAAGGATTGCCATAAACAAGGCAATAGGGAGACATGCCAAGTGAAGACTTGTACACGATACGATAAGCCCACAGAATCAAGTTAAACAATTGTGACCAGTTCATGCGATCATGAAGTACAAGTTTCTGCAGAATTGTTTTGATCTCCATGTTTGAACACTCAGCCAAGCCACTAGCCCGCGAGTAGTAGGGAGATGCGATACATTGTTCTATGTCGTACTCATTGGTCAGCATCTTGACCTCTTTGTTAATTAAATGGCTTTCCCATATGATATTAGTATCTTAGGAATCCCGAACCGCATAATGATGTTATCTTTGATGAGCTGATAGACCATGCGGCTCTCTATGGCTCAAGCGGGGATAGCCTCCACCCATCGACTGCCATAATCGATCGCCAGCAAGATGTACTTGTAGCCCTGACAGTTTGACAATGGGTCCATGAAATTGATACCCCATGCATGAAAGACATCTGAGATCTGAATATATATGAGAACCATGGTGTCTCAGGAACTGATGGTGCCGCCCATTTTCTGGCAGTCTATACATCCTTTGACATTATCAGTAGCATCATTGAAAAGAGTCGGTCACCAGAGGCCGCATAAAGAATTTTGGCTGATGTCCGCTTTCTAGAATGGTGTCCACTAGATTCTAACGTATGAAAGTGGTTCATGACAATTATATACTCTTCCTCAGGAATCCATCTTCGTCAGATATAGTGTGCACCTTCATATAACAAATAAGGATCCTTCTACTGGCAAAAATGTATATTGGACATGAATTTGTCTACTTTCAGCTTTGGCCAATCTTGTGGAACTTCCTTGGAGATAAGGTAGTTGACAATATTGGCATACCAGGTGATGAAACCCAGTTTCATGCTATTAGTTCGCGTTTATTAACCCCCTTACTTAAATAAAGTCAATAAAAACCAGACTAATCCCTTTATTTGTCTAACCACTGGAATAAATTAAAAATACAAAAAAATTAGCAAAATTAAAATTCACAGTATTTTTAAGCCCTTAAAAATGCTTACAAAAAATATTTCTCCAACTGTTTGACCCCGTCTCCATTTTTAGTCAACATGAAACTTGTAGGTCTCATCAAGATATACAACTTTCATGTTTTGAGTTTTTCCAAATTCGACCATCTCCTCTCTCTTTTTGCATGATCTTATTTTGAATATCAGATCGGGCCACATGGCTCCTTCTCGTTGAGCCACGTGGCCGCATCGCCTCTTGCCACACGTTGGCACCAACAGTCGTTGATGGTCTTCTGGAGCCCTCTATCTCACCGTCCAATCCAGCAGCAGTTCATGGCCACCCGATCCACCTTCAGACTCCATCACAGCCATCCACCAATGCCTAAACCTCCTCTCGCCACGTGTCTAACTCCATCATTCGATCATCTTTCTATCTTTGCATCTCAGCCGTTCTGTCCCACAACATTTTCCAGCCCTTCGATCAAGTCTACCACCGCATCTCAACCACTCGTCACCTCCCTCTCTACCCACTCGACACATGGCGCTTCATCCACCTCCCGATCATGTCGCCCTCGACCAAATCCAGACCGCTCACGTGCGCTCACCTCTCAACCGTTGGATCACGAGATCCAACGACCAAGAAGCCGTCGTCTACCTCTAGTCCCTCTCTCGTACACGTCGCCCACCTTGCGCATAACCCCCTTTCTATTTCCCTCGGCTTGTCGGTTTTCTTCTCCATGATTCGAGCACCCCACGACATAGCCTGATCATCCACCTTCCTCGCGGTCTCCCACTCGCGCCATAACTCCCTCCCCCTCACTCCATAATCTCCACGCAAACCACATCTCCCATCACTATAACCGCCGAGCTTAAACTTTAAATTCGTCGTCTCCGCTGCTTCCAGACTTTGTCCACCTTTACGTGGGGAACCAGCAAGCCTCCGCTCCTCGGTGATAGAGAGGGAGCGGTATGGAGCGCGAAGATGACGAACTCCTCCGGTGTTGACCCTTGGCCCCTCACGGCCAGGTTCGCGGTGGCTCCACCCCGCCAAGCTGGTCCGAGGGATCGCTGGAGTACAACGATGACCCAAGCTCCTCTCGGAGCTCAGCATAGACCGCCACCTCCGCCAAAATTCTAGGTAAGCTTACTCTAATCTCTCTTTGTATTTTCCTTCCTTTTCTCGTATTTAATTAGGACACTGCTTGCACTATCACCATTCACTGACCATCCCTTCAGCTCCGTCGCATGTCCACTATCCATGCGCACCCCTTTGCTTCCACCTCCTGTCTTCCGCAACCTTAGACCACCTCCGACCACTGCTCCGCCCTTCAAGGTGGAAGAATACCTAGGCCGTCCGTTTCTCCGCTCCACAAGGCCTCTGTACCACCCCACTTCATTCATGTGAGTCACGCACAAGCTTTGTCTATTGTCCCACTAACCTTGCAGGGCTCATTTACCAATGACTGGAGCTTTCGCCAGAGTCTTCTTGGCGAACTCCAACTCCAACACCTAAGCGACGAAGGCCTTCCCCAGGTCATGCAGTAGTTCGCCCGGACTTCAAGCTTCGTTGACAATAATCCCAGATGTTCTTTGGAGCTTCATCGATGCCAGAAATGAGTGTCGGAGCTCGGAACCCTTCACCGCAGTTTGAAAAGTGCCGCAAGCCATAGAGGATGTAGATAATACAGTTGTCGTCCGATCATCTTGATCGGACAGGACAAGAGGAGCCACGTCGCTTTCTTCAATAGCCACCCGATCGCTAAGATCGAACGGTCCTTGGACGTCCACGTGTCAAGTGCTGAGCAGATCTGAGCCTTGTTCTCCTAGCCTGTAGGCATGGGTCTACCGAGCCAATGTCGAGCCTTCTCTGAGCCAGAGCCTCACTGCGAGCCTAGCCGAAGCAAGACCGAACCTCCTCCGAGCCTGATTTTCCCCCGAGCCTAATGTCCACGTGCTTGTCACGTGCACTCTGGGTAATTTTCGTGGAGGCCCCGTCGACTTCTCTATATTGTAGGCATGTCCTGATAACATGTGAGAACCACATGCGCTTGGGGTATTTTGCATTCCAACCCTCGCGGGCTTTAATAATTGTAAATATACCCCCGCGTGTGTGGTGAATTTACAAGGAAAGCCTCATGCTTATTTTTATTTCATTTCCGTCCCTCCCAGAGACCTGTTTGCTAGTTATCTTTCATGTTTACTTGCATTTATGCCCTTGACTTCATTTGTGAATATCTTGAGCATCGTATCTCCGTTTGAGTTGATTTTGGTCTCATTTTGAAGCTGGTTTAATTTTCTTTTTAATGACATTCTTAGACCTCTATTTTGACACTTCAAAATGTGATGCAATATTTTAATAGCTAAGTGTCTCGATTATAATGCTATACATGCCTTGTGTTTTTACATCATTAAGACTGGCTTCATGAATTGAACCTGATTTGACTCATGATTAAATGGCTCAAATATTCTGAATTAGTGCATATTCACATTGCATTTCTTTGCATCTTGTTTGCATATTAAAAAAATAAAAAAATTGTTCATGTTTATTTATGAATTGTGTCTTCATGCATTCATTGACCTATGTAACATTAGTGCAACACTTAGTTCAAATCATAATCTTCCAAATATACGCTTAAGAGGCTCGTGTCCCTGAGTTCGACTTTGGGCTTGCCCAAACAAAATATAAATTTGACCGTTTGATTTAATAATTAATTTAATTAAATGGTCTTTGATCAATCCAATTTAGTCCGACTGCAATGATATTAGAAGTGTTAATTCCACACTATTAAAGGGCTAAATCTTGTGTTTATCAAATAGCGTCGTTGCCGGGGACACTACTCATCTTTTGTTTTGTTTGGATTTTTATTTAGTTAATTAAGTATTAATTTTTGATTCGTAGGTCATGTTGTTCATGTTATAATTAAAAATTTTTGATTGATATCTAATGTTTATTTTTTGGCAGGGCCCTTGATGTTCAAGGAGTCGAGGAGCAGGTGTCTCCCCACTGCGAGGAGCCGCAGAAGCAATTTTGGAGAAAAATCGAAGAAAGAAAAAAAATTGTCTTGCATTTTTATGTAATAATCATCTTTACAGCGGTCTTTGTTCGAAGACTTGCGCGTGTAAATGAACGAAGTTCTTCGTGTTTGTGTGGGGATCGCCCCACTTGAGTGTCGACCTAGGATCAAGCATGCGGCTCTTCGAGCTTGTTTCACATTTTTTATTTTTACATATTTGATCGTAGGTAGGACACACTTTAATCAAGACACACATAAACATCGCTTCACTTAGCCAAATTTAAAAGATGTTCTTTCCCGCTAATAGAAGCATGTTAGGTGCGGTTTTCATCGACTTTCATACATTTGATTTTGTTTTAAATTCAGTCTGAGTTTTCATGAATTTTTGCTCGAGGCACTGCATGTTTTCTCGTTTAGTCTAGATCATGATTTTTATCAACTGCATGGCTTTTTCTGGACCTCCCTTCCAGGCTTGATCACCTAGGTTAATGGAAAATGGAAGTAAGCGGTAGACGATGATTGCTTGATTTATGCTAGCCATTAATCAGTGATAACCTTAAGCAAATAAATTGAGACTGATAGTTGCAAGTCAACCTAAAATGGAGTAAAATCTTGTTTTGGGAGAGCAACACCCTTGTTAATGTAGGATGTTTTTATTCAACTTTTTCTTGATTCCCGCGTAAACTAGAATGTTTTAATCACCAATAAAAACGACAAGATAATTAACCAACACTTGTTGGTTTCATGTGTGTGTTGGTGAAATCAAAGGGTTTTGCATGCTTGTTTGAGCCTTGATTGCTCCGATACCCTCCCCTAGACCTTAGATACTCCATCCATCTCCGAAGATTCATCCGCTCATTTGTATATCCATCCTTCTTCTTCGTTCACCTAAGGTCTCCCTAACATCAATTCTCCATCTATTACTTAGGCTACTCTCAGCCTAAGTATAGGGGGACCTAAATCCCAATGATTTTCTTACTCATCTTTTCTTGCCCTGATAATTAGATTATTTCTAACCTAAGTATAGGGGGAGCCCTCCTCAGTTCCCGTATATTTTTCTATACTTAAATGGACCTATGGCCTTGTATCATCTAGTGCAATGAGGATATATCAAAGTTTAACTATGGGGGGTATACCGTAAATACAGTATAGGTACTTTAGCTATATTTTGAAAAATTTAAAACTTTTTGACTAAAGTATAATATTTTGAACTAAGTGGGTAAAATATTTTCAAGGCTTTTCTATATTGTGTTACACTATTTTCAAGAAAAATATTTTTAAATGATTTAAAAAATGAGTTTCTCTTATTTTGAAAAATCTTTTGAAAATGTTTTGAAAATCTTTATTTGTGTGACTTGGTGTTGAAAATTATTTCTCGATTTCATGGAAATTGAGTCTAACTTTTGTTCTAACTTTATTCAAAAAACCATAAAAATGAAAAAAAAATAAAAAATTCTTTAAGAGTCAAAATAGACTACTAAACCCAAATAAGTAGCCGCATTCAGTAATGGTTCTCCCTTAGTAGAGTAGGTGGTTTAGAGGACATCGCATAAGGCTCCATCCTCAAGCAAACGAGATCCGTCCTGTACTTACACCTATATTGGCTGAATGGAGATGCATCTACTCATTTGAGTTTAGGCAGTCATTACGTCTTTTAAAGTCTTCATAAAAACTTCAAAAAAAATGAAAACTTCGATGAAGGAGTTTGAATAAATCCCCTACATTTTCACTTCCACTCAGGATCAAAATTTTTCGAGAAATAATTGATTTATGACGTCTTGAGATTTTAGGTTAACCAACCTTAACCATCAAGGTCTTAGACTTAATCATCCACATTTCCCTAGGTTTCTAGATTTGCGTACTATATTGCATGTGTAGTCTCCTACCTTAAGATTATGATCAGCACATCACATGCATGACTGCGGTCTCGATGAGATGAGTTGAAATTTCACTTGAGGGACTGGAATGAGGGATTCAAGTCTGGACTTGATCTAATGATGCTCGAGGATGGGATAAGATCATTGAAGGCTTCATGAAACCTGAGTGTCAGCATTTTAGCCAGTATGAGAACTTGGTTCTTATACTAATATCTTGATATTAACCTAAGTGCCAGGGTGTGAAATAAATAAAAAATGTTGATCAGTGTGTGCCAACTTTTGATAATAGCAGTGGAGATAGCCAATAATATTGCAAATCAAAGAAATATCATTAGTGAAAGAAAAGCTCTCATTTCACAAAGTCAAATATCAAAAAGAGCTTCCACCAAAGGCGAGCTCTCCCAACCATTTTCAAAGTGTCCACTTGGACCACTGCTATTAGGGCCAACAGTCGGACTTGCATCGAAAAAGGGCTCTGCATCGTAAATGCTACAAGTCTGGGTGTAGAAGATACGATAGCTACTCAAAAAAGGCACACCCCGGTGTATTCCCAAGGAAACAAGTGCAGATGACTCCAACTTCTTTTGACGGACGCACTGATCAACACCAAAAAATATGTTGAGTAATAAGCCATTGAGAGGATCCTTGTTCCAATGAGAGGGAGAGAAGAAATAACACAATCCCAAACCCTCCATAATCTAGCCTGCCACCTACACTTCTAAGTCTGACAACTAGAGAGATGATGGATTGGACGCAATTTTCGATTTATTCCCTAGTGTTGAGGATTGGGTCCTTAGGAGAATTTCTTGGACCGGGACTTTAGGTGACGTTGCGACTCTACTCTCGTCAATGCAGTCAACACTTAAGTCCATTTTTAGTTTTTATGTATACCAGAGAGATTCTGGAAATTTAGAGGAATTGGATGCCTCTTGATTAAGTTTGGGTTGAACTCTGAGATTTTGGATCACTAAAATTGAGAGGACTTGAACAGATCAGAACCTGTACGCACATGCACAAGGGGGTTAATCCAGCTCATTCATGTTTGATGCTCGAGGACGAGCATAGTTCAAGTATAGGGGGTTGATAAAACCCAGTTTCATGCTATTAATTCGCGTTTATTAACCCCTTGCTTAAATAAAGGTCAATAGAAACCAGACTAATCCCTATATTTGTCTAACACTTGGAATAAAATAAAAATACAAAAAAATTAGCAAAATTTAAAATCATAGTATTTTTAAGCGATTAAAAATGATTACAAAAAATATTTCTCCCTCTGTTTACCCCAACTCTGTTTTTGGTCAATATGAAACTTGTAGATCTCATCAAGATATAGAACTTTCATGTTTTGAGTTTTTCCAAATTTGGCCATCTCCTCCCTCTTTTTGCTTGATCTTCTTTTGAATAATCTGATTGGGCCACGTGGTTCCTTCTGGTTGTGCCTCGTGGCCGCATCGCCGCTTGCCATGTGTTGACACCAACAGCGTTGATGATCTTCTGGAGCCCTCCATCTCACCGTCCAATATCGTAGCAGTTCATAGCCACCAGATCCACCTTCAGACTCCATCACAGCCATCCACTAGCACCTAAACCTCCTCTCGCCACGTGTCTAACTCCATCACCATCCGATCATCTTTCTATCCTTGCATCTCATCCATTATATCTGGCACCATTTTCCAACCCTTTGATCAACTCTAGCACCGCATCTCAGCCACTCGTCTCTGCCCTCTCTACCCGCTCGACACGTGGCGCTTCATCCGCCTCCCGATCATGCCGCCTTGGACCAAATCCAGACCGCTCACACGTGCTTGCCTCTCAGCTGTTGGATCACGAGATCCAACGGCCAAGAAACCGTCGTCTACCTCTAGCCCTCTCTCGCACACCGCCTACCTTGTGCATAGCCTCCCCCCTTTCCATTTCCCTCGCCTCATCGGTCATCTTCTCCATAATCCGAGCACCCCTGAACAACCTGATCATCCACCTTCCTCGCGGTCTCCCACTCATGCCATAACTCCCTCCCCCTCGCTCCATAATCTCCACGCAAACCAGACCTCCCATCACCAGAATTGTCGAACTTAAACTTTAAATTGGTCGTCTCCGCCGCTTCCAGACCTTGTCCACCTTTACGTGGGCAGCCACCCAGCAAGCCTCCACTCCCCGGTGACAACGAGGGAGTGGTATGGAGTGCGAAGATGTCTAACTCCTCCGGTGTTGACCCCTGGCCCCTCACAGCTAGGTTCGCGATGGCTCCGCCCTGCCAAGCTGCTCCGAGGGGTCACCGGAGTCCAGCGATGACCCGAGCTTCCCTCGGAGCTCAGCATAGACCACCACCTCCGCCAAAATTCCAGGTAAGCTTCCTCCAATCTCTCTTTGTATTTCCTTCCTTTTCTCGTATTTAATTAGAACAGTCCTCGCACTATCACCATTCACCGATCATCCCTTCAGCTCCGTCTCACATCCGCCATCTACACACACCCCTTCGCTTCCACCTCCTATCTTCCGCAGCCTCAGACCACCTCCGACCACTGGTCCGCCCTTCATGGAGGAGGAATACCTAGGTCGTCCGTTTATCCGGTCCACAAGGCCTCTGTACCACCCTACTTCATTCACGTGAGTCATGCACAAGCTTCAGCCTATTGGACCACTAACCTTGTAGGGCTCATTTACCAATGACCGAAGCTATCACCGGAGTCTTCTTGGAGAACTCCAACTCCAGCACCTGAGCGACGAAGGCCCTTCCACAGGTGGTGCAGTAGTTCGCCCGAACTTCAAGCTTTGTCGATGATAATCCTAAATGTTCTTTGGAGCTTTATCGACATCGACAATGAGTGGTAGAGCTCGGAACCCCTTCGTCAGTGTTCGAAAAGCGCTGCCAGCGCAGAGGATGCAGATAATACAATTGTCGTCCGATCATCCTTGATCGAACGGGCCAAGAGGAAACACACAACCTTCTTCAATAGCCACCCGATCGCTAAGATCGGACGGTCCTTGGACGTCCACGTGTCAAGCGTTGAGCAGATCCGAACATTCATCCTCCTAGCCTGTCACCTAGGGTCTACCGAGCCCAATGCCGAGCCTTCTCCGAGCCAGAGCCTCACTGCGAGCCTAGCCGAAGCAAGACCGAACCTCCTCCAAGCTTGATCTTCCCCCTGAGCCTAGTGTCCACATGCTTGTCCACGTGCACTCTGGGCAATTTGGCATGGAGGCCCCGTCAACTTCTCTATATTACAGACAGGTCGTGATACACGGTGGAAACCACATGTGCCTGGGGTATTTTGTATTCCAACCCTCACAGGTTTTAATAATAGCAAATATACCACCGCGCGCGTGGTGAATTTATAGGGAAGGCCTCACGCTTTTTTTTATTTGCATTTTAGTCCCTCTTAGGGACCTGTTTGCTAGTTATACAAATTTTATTTCGTGTAAAAAATAAGGCACATTATGCCCTACACACTCAGAATAAAAAAGCCAAAATCCAAAGTTCGTAGACCTGTATCTTCTCCATATTAAACTCAAAATTCATAAAATCCCCTTTAATTGTATATAATTTTTTAATTAGATATTTAACGAAGGTGGTTTCACTCAATATAGAATTAAGATGCAAAAGTTAGATTTTTGATCCCCATTGTATATTATACATGAATAAATGATCATTTTTATTTATTATTTATATTTTTCATACTTCTATATTTTTATAATTTTTAAGTATTATTTATAATACATATACATACTTAGATTAAAGAATATTCATAAAAATGCAATTAAATAAAATAGTATACTCAAGACATAGATGAATATATATTTATATATACTTATATAATAACTAAATATATTTAATTAAGTGTACATAGTACTTCAGAACAATATAAAAAAATATTTACACGTATTCAAATTTGTTATAAATATATAAATTGTGTACATAAATATCAAAATCTAAAATATAAAATAAAAAATAAAATACCCAATACATATATCAATATACTTATATTTATACTTGTAAAAATAAATAAAAATCATATTAAAATACTACATAAAAAAAAATAAAAAATTATTCATGTTTTAACCAAAAATCAATAAAATCATTTGATATTTTAATTTGAATTAATAAATATTTTTAACTTGTTTTTGTCCTTTAGCGAGCATACATGGCCCAATCAGGAGGCGGGCCTCAGTTGACCTGTTGGTCAATTGAACCCTCTGATGCCTAGCCCTGTAGCAACCTAACCACTTGATTTCCTCGCATTTTCCCTGATTTTCCTTGCATTATCTCGGCTTGATTCCTTCTTGACTTTTGACCCTCAGTGAATGCACTTTCACGCCACCATGATACATCATTCTTAGGATCGCTGAATTATGTGTTTATCCTAAGTCAAAGAGCCCCTGTATATATGCACCACCACCTACCTTTACTTTTTGATCCCACTTCCAGCTTCAAAATCCTTGATCTTTCTGGTCCCGAGGTCCCTGGTGACAGCAACTGCTTTGCCAAAGCGTTTGGTGTGGAGGAAGAGGCTCGGAGGAGGAGATCCAAGCATCACGGAGTATCCTGGCCAAAGCTCCACCTTGGATCCTTCATTCACATGTCGAGCTTTACATTCTTTATCTCCTTTTATTTCTAGCATGATAGATAACCTACTTTATGATTTAGATCAGTTTGCTTTCACATTTCATTTCTCATAAAATTTTCAAATCACAGTTCATCGGAACTTTGCTCTGGTCGTTGTTCTCTTGTGATCCAATCGTGCTCCATTGAAATATAGCACCTCCATCATCTTCCCTTCAAGTTCTGAACACCCCCAGTCACTTCCACTCACCTTGATATTCTCTGGATCAAGAGATCCAATCTCCCTCCTCCACCTTCTCCCGAAGATGATCGCCCCAGTTCGTCATGCTCCATTTCGCCCTCTATAGACCCCCAGAACCTTTGTTGTGAGCGCTAAGCTTTCCTGCAGCAATTGGGGTTACCAAGACCCTCGCGAGTCAATTTCTGGTTTAGTCAAAAGCACTTGGACCCCCAAAGCCTTCTCTAACCTCAAAGAACTCCTTCGACTATTCTTGGATGATCAGACACATCCATCAAGCTCCTGAATGCATCCAAGGAGCTTCTCATCTTTTTTTAAGACAAGACCACTGGAGCCGCTCGAGAGAATGAATCGAAGTTCACCTCCTCAGGCGTTGTTTCCTGTTCTTCCTCCGAGCTTCCCCGTCATCCGATTAAGCGCCTGCTCCAGAATGTCCAGCTGTCGCTGGATCTTCATCGCCCTCCACCATTGGATGCTTGTCTATATCAAATCTCAAATGGTCCTTGTCGAACCTTCATCCATCGTTGGGTGCCCGAGCCTGGCAAATGAAGTAGATCTAGCTGTTCACCAATGCCTTGGGAGTAATTTTGCTACAACCCCTCGCTTTTGTATTTGATTTTTAGTCCTTAAAATTTTATTGTGTGTTAAAAGTTCTTATAATATTTGCATTAGACCCCCATACTTATTTTATTTACCGTCTGGTCCCCTTACCATATCATCTCACGTGCCCATACACATGTGGTTTTTGGGCTTTTTGCAGGGACCCCCTGTGCTTGTGGGTTATTGTTTAGTCCTCTAATTTTGCAAATCAATTCAAAACTTTTTTGGGATATTTACATGTATGGCCTGCTGTGTTTTGTAAATTACATTTATTCCCCTATCATCATTGAATGAATTAAGTATTTATGGGAAATGTGTAGGCCCTCATACTATGGAAATTGGTTGTGAATTACATTTTTGTTTATTTTTATTTGCATTTCACTCCCTGCTAGTATTATATTTTTGTTTTATTTATTCCTTACATTTAAAATACCATTCAATGCATTTTAAAATTATAGGAATTTCATTTTAAGTGCCTGCTAGAGTGAGAAATCACAAATATTTTCACTAGGCCATTTAACATATTTTTCCTACATTTTAAAATTCAAAAAACATTGGCATTTTATTCCATGTTTTCATTAAAAAATACATAAAAATTAGGAAATATTTTGAAAATTCTAAAATAATTTACACCTACACACCAAAAAATCACTAAAAACTTCAGAAGAAAAACCAAAAATTGCAAACCATCTCTAACTTTAAAAAATATAAAAAATCAATAAAAAAAATCCAAAAATGAGTTTTCTATTTTTGTATCTTATTTAGTATAAATATCACCTAGTAAAATTAATTTTGAAAGTTTTTGAGCTCTTTAGATATTTTGAAAATCCAAAAATAAGCCGGCTATATATTATTTCTCACATTTTCCCAACTTTATTCAAGTAAAAATACAAAAAAATTTGCAAAAATTCCGAGGAAAACACCAAAAATAGTAAAAAATATAAAAAGAAAAAGAATTTATTTTATGAATTTGGAGTATTTATAGGTATATCTATATATACACTAGCCTATATTGTATACTTTTTACCTATATTTACTTTTTTTTATAATAATTATTATCAAATTACCAAAAAATATTTTTAAACCCCTTAAAAAAGACTGTACATGGGGCATTTTTCAGATTTTATCTCTTTATATATATATATATATATATATCTATATTTATTATCAAATATCATATATATATATATTATAATTGTATATATTTATCACATTTTTCATTAAAAAGAAAACTAAAAATCAGAAATATAAAAATTTAAAACAAACAAAAAATTATAAATTAAAAATTATACAAAATTTAGATAATTAAAAACCCACTAAAATCCTAAAATCATTATAAAAACACCAAAACAAACATTATCTTTTGCTAGTTTTTGTTGTCTATTCCCCTTGCTCCCTATGTTCGATACCCTATATGTACTTCTACTGTACAACTATATATAAGGTTATGATAAATTTTAACCCCTCTTTTTTATTGATAATTTAATTGTGTGGGTTGACTATCGATTTAGCTGGGATTTGAGCAACCATCTCAGCGACAGTGTGTCTTGTTTGTCAGATACATTAGCAGCTCTTGATTTTCACGTTCATCATCAGGTGTTGTGGATTTTTGGCTGGAGGTTGAGGCTCTTGCCGATTTTGGCTCGATGCAGCAGCGATGTAGGGTTGAGCAGGAGTGTTGGCGGCTGCAGCGATGGAGATACCTCCTTCAGATCTCGCATGGGAGAAGATGTCATCATCACCTTGATGGTTTTGTTCTGTTGTCACCAGAACCTGCACAAGATCTTGTGGCTCAACTCCTTGAAATGGCAAATAGCAAAGATGAGGGCATCTATGGTCTCTTTTAGTGTGGTTAGGGTTCGGGCAAGGAAGGTGGAGATGGTGGGGGGCGATGTGGTTGTTGGACGAGAAGATCGAGATGAAGAAGAGGTCATGGAGGAGAGAGAGGAGGTGCAGAGAGGAGAGCAAAGGTGGAGATGTTCGTGGGGAGCTCGATTGAGCAGAAGAGGTGCACCGACAGGAGCTGCTTCACCCACTGAGATGGAGGAGGAAGAATATCAAGTACGACCATTTGATCGACGATGATCGAACGACTGTGGATATGCAATGTGTAAAAAGAAGAAATAAAAGAAGAAATGTAATAAAAAATAAGGGAAAATAACTAAGCCATTGGATGAAGGGTTACTTTATCCAACGATTCAAGATGAGGTGGGTTAAGTGAGCAAGTGGGGAAACATGTGACATCTTCAAGAGCGGCCATGTATCACTCCCAGAAAAATCAGAGAACAAAAACTGAAGAAAACTCAAAATAAAATATCAAATGATGTCAATTCAAAAAGTGATCTTCATAAAAGTTGTTCATCTCGATGAGAGATCTATAACCTTTCTATGGAACCAAAATCAAATAAAATCATATGTATGAAGTGTATTTTTGGTGGTGTTCTATGTACATAGATTATTGTATTATTCAGGTTTTACAATTTTTATGATTTTTAAATCAGAAAAAATTCATGATAAAATCAAAAAAAATATGAAATAAATATATACATTAATCTAATTTTTGGTATTTTTATTAATCAAGAAAAGAAAGAAATAAAAGAGACGGGTTTATATATAAACTATATATATATATAGACTTAGGATGATTCATTTTCTTTGATTTTTAGTTCAATTTTGATTTGGATTTTGCATACTTTATTAAAACATAAATCAAAGGAAATAAATGGAAAAATAAAATAAAAAGAGTTGTTTTTGTACATAAAATAATAAGATCAAAGCCAAACTATATACAATCTACAAGATCCCAAACCTCAAGTTTCACATATGAACTTCGATTATTTGAATTTAGTCTTGTTTTGTAGATAATTGAATGTACATTAGTTCCAAAAGTGAGTAGAGGTTCATAAAAGACTGTATGTGAGGGATATTGACTTTACATCTTTTTATCTCAAAACTAGGGTTTGGGTTTATTTGACAACTATACAAATTAATATTTTTTTGATATTTTCCTCTATTAACGCTAGTATTATATACTCAATGGAGTTTATTTGATTTGATTTGGAGTTATCTGAAAATAAATACAAATAGGGGAAGTTATGGGAAAATACAAGTGTTTATTTACATAGAGTTTTTGGCTTCTTATTTATGTAATTATGAATGCTAAAATATGAATACTATTTACACATGCATGAATGCTAAGAATGCAATTTAGATGATTAAATGCACTTAATTACTTGAGAATGGAGTTCTATTTTCAGCTATTAGAGTAATGAATCATATACTCATGACCCATCCAATCTCTAAATGTCTATTGATTCCTCATCAAACCACCATGCTTCAAGACCCATTTCCCCTTCACCCTCCGAGGCTCTCCTACATCCCACCTCGATGAAGGAAATCTCAGGTCATTCTGATGGCCTCTCCCCCAATCACACCAACCTCCTCGTTCCCCTTCCTACTTGTACAGATATTGATAAGTCAACAACTAGTGAGATGGGTTCTGTTAGCAGGGTGGAATCACTAGACCCATGCACCTACGAGAATCTATCTACCATTTCCCCCATGAGAACACCATGGGTCGCCTCCCAAGGGGGAAGAGAATAGTGGGGATGTCTCTGTGGCAACTACAAGAGGCTTTAACTCACTTGAGCTGCCCTTGATCATCCGTCTTAATGGGGGAGCAGAGAACAACCTATGGGTCGAGCCTAGCAACGATCCCTAACCTGCCATTGAAGAACCCGCTCCTAGAACAACTTGAAGCTCCAAATTTGCGAGACGGAGATGGACCAAACTTGGTCCAAGATCAGCGGTAACCGACAAGAAAGATTTGGCCACGCTAAGGTTCCCTGTTATAACCTCGGGAGTTACACCTTCCCCCATGTATTCATACCGACCATCAATGCAGCCGGATTTTTCTTTGATGAAAGCATTTCCAACCATCCATCACCTCTAGTCAGGTGCTCCACTGCCATGCAATCTTGTTTGTCAGTACCTTCACTATTCATATGATCGCCCAAAACCACATGCCATAGATGAACTACTCTTTGATCAATCATCATTTTTGCATGCATCGGCGATTGTGGTTTAATCCCATGTAGTAGCACCTCCACCTCACACCCATCTCCAACGTGTAGCCCAGAGCAACACAAATCACTCACCTCGCCTACTCATATCCAGGCATCCCAAAGAACTTCCAGCCTCTGACAACGCAATGGCACACCCACCACTAATGAATCTCAGATTCATTACTCTAAAAGTGACTAATTAATCTCAGATCCTCAAAATTTCATTTGCATTTCTTCATTTATATTACATAATTAGCATTCATCCACATGTAAATAATAATTACATTTTATCACTCATTATTGTATAAAATAAGGAGCCAAAAATCCCAACCCAATTGACCTGTAAAATAGCCTAATTTCCTTGATTTTTTACTAATTCATGCTAACTCCAAATGATCTGAAACTCCTACATTGTGTACGTATTATAACAAGAATAAATGAAAAATACAAAAAAATCGCTAACATAAATAAGCTGACAAGAAACCCGAACCATTTTTTCATGATGATAGGACTTAAATGTTGATATCTTTCTCATACAATGTCTGATTTGATCTTACTCACTTTTGTACTATTGTACATTCAACTACCTTCAAAACCAGAGAAAGTTCAAGTGAATGGGAGTTCAAATGTGAAAGTTGGGTTTTGGGCCTCTTTTGTACATTGTGTATGTTTGCGATTTTTGACCTATTGTTTTATGTACATAATGAACTCATTTTGTTATATTTCCTTTTCACTTATTTTCTTTGATGAAAGTTTTATTAAAATGCTTAAAAATTCAAATCTAAAATGATCTTGAAATCAAATAAACTAACTGAGTCCGTGTCTTCAATAACAGTCTGTACAAAAGTTGTCGTTTTCGTATTTTATTTTATTTATTCTTTTTCCTAATTAATAAAAATCCAAAAAAAAATATAGTAATGTGTAAATATTTATCCTTGATTTTATCATTTTCTAGTTTTTTTAATCTTATTTAAAAATAATAAAAAAATTACAAAACCCAAAAATCAAGATTTTCTATGCACATAGAGTATCCCCAAAAATATCACTTTGTGAAAATTATCGATATTTATTTTGGTCTCATGTAAGTTGTAGATATCATCGAGATGAGCAACTTTCGTGAATAAAATTTTTCGATCCGAGGTCATATGCTATTTCTTTTAAATTTTTGGAGCTAACACATGGCAGCTACTGGAGCCGCCATGTGTCACTCATTTTTTGCATTTATTTTTTATTTATATTATAAAAATATATAAAAAATTAAAAAAATAAATAAAAGCACTACCACGTGGCTGCATCAAGGTCATCTGATCTCGGCCGATCGGACGGGCCCCTGTGCGTCCTCTTCCTCCGACTCCTTCCCCCAATTTCAGCCATTCGCCTTCCTATTCGGGTCGTCTCCACCTCCTATCTCCTCAAAGAATCTCGTACATGCCACCTTATATCCTCTCACAGATCTCCAAACCTAATTGGTCGCGCCTCCTTTCTTCCCCGACATCCCCTTCCCCATATATACCCAAAGCTCTGCCCCTCGAAAGCCCTCATCCGTCGATTGCATCAAAAGGGAAGAACTCTGGTGGTGACAACCCGGTCTCCATCCTCTAGCGATGAGATCCGAGGCCTGGTGCCTCATCGCAGCGCGACTTCTTCTCCGACCGATCCTTGCTCTAGCCCTCCTCGGCTGTCGAGCCAACGCGTTTCATCCAATCAACCTCGTAATTTTCCACCTTCCAGGAGTTCAGCACCAGACCTTCATCGACGGCATGTGTTCTGCTTCTCCTCCATCTCCCGTCGCTATCAACTCACTTCATCAACTCCAAGCCGTTCATCAGATTGCCTGCACTGCCTTAAAATTGCCGCTTACAACCGCCTCGACAACTCTTTTCAGCCATGGAGCTCATCGTTCAGGAGCTTCTCCTCAGGTGGCACTCTGCATCCTCTTCTAGGGGATCACCACCGCCGATTCAGTCGTCTCCAGGAGCTTTTTGAATTATTTCTTCATAGACAACACTCTCAACAGCTGTCGAACCTACACCGCACTCCCTCGCCTCTACGACATCACCTGGAAGGTCGCCTTCATCCGTAGCCATCCTCCTCGCCACAACTCCACCTTCCAGCAGGGGCCCTGATAGCCAGTCTTTTCACAGAGGTCTTGTCAATCCACAAGGCAGACCGACAATCGTCGAAGCGACCCCAAACAAAAATCCTGATTGATCAACAATTAACCCACAATATACATAAGTCACGAATAATAAAAAATGTGAGGTTAAGATTTTTTTCTCTACAATAAAATGCATAGCTAGTAAGCATGTAGAGGTCGAACAACAAAGAGCAAAATATGTAGCCTATGGTTATTTATTTACAACCATGTGATTTATCACGCATATACATATATCTTTTTGTGGGTTTTGGATTTTATATTTTTTTATAATTATTGTGCTTTATATTTTTGTATATGATTTTTAATTTTTTGTTTTTAAATTTCTTCTCCCTTTTCTTTATATGTTTATATTTATTTTTCTTTTAAATATATATATATATATGTAAGGTTGTATATATACATATAGATTAATATATTTATAAATACTAATAAATATAAATAAAATACAGAATTAAAATTATTTTTGGATTTTTCATATTTTTCAAACATTTTTGTTAATTTTCTAGAATTTTACTAATTTTTATGGATTTTTGAAGTCAATAATATCCCAAGTAAAGTATAAATAAATAGGCCGAAATTGATTTGCATCTTAAAAATAGGAAATAGGTCCCAAAAATACCCAAATCAATTTTAAGATACAAATACTTATATAAAAAAGATTACAAAATAGAATAACATATTTTTGGAGTTTTAAATGAATTTCTAGATTTTTATGAAAATCTGAATTTTTTTTATTTTTAAGCCTTTTGTTTTTTCATTTTGAATGACTGCTCTATAATTAAAATAAGATGAAATAGAATATATATATATATATATATATTAATTTTTAGAAACGTTTTTAATTTTTTTGCTTTTTCTAAGCTAAACATGAAATAATGAGGCTCCATTTCATTTTTAATAAATAGATAAAATGCACAAAATAGTCAAATAAAATAAGGATGTGAATATGCATAGAATGAAGCATATAATCCTATTTTCATGAATTTTTAGGAGCACATTAGTTATATTTAATAAATAGATAAATCATACGAATATCCATGTCCTAGCAGGGGAATTTTTACAAATAAAATATGCAACAGGGGGCTCAATGTAATTTTCCAAAAATATACAACGAAATTAAAAATTTTATAATACTAATAAATAATTTCAAAAAAATGCTAGGCATAGTTACAAATTAATTGTCATGTTGGACTACACGTGATGCTGCCTGGGAAGGACCAAAATGTAATAACAAACATCTATAGGGGCCCAAAAGTAAAATTCCCAATTTATTTATAATGCTAACTTTTATTTACAGGACTAAAAATAAAATACAAAAGTATGAGGCTAGAGTATGCAATTTACCCCTAAGTGCGTGCGATCGGGCGGTGCTGTTTTATTCACTAGGACACGCGTTGCCATCTGGGCGGCGGATGACACTTCACACTCGAAAGGTGGCGATTAGATCCTGTAAAGGGATCAAATGGTCAAGGCACCATGTGATCTGGCGACGGCTGCAGTCCTAGAAGAGCGGAGACAATCCAATGGCTAGGAGGCACGAAAGAAGAACATCAGAAGAACAAGCCCCCAATGAACTTTGATCGATCAATTCTTTGAGTTCTTTCATCCCTAGGAGCTCGGATAAGGGGCAAAATGCTCCCAGGGTCTTTCGCATCGATCAGGGGCTTTAGGAGGGGACGTGGAACTGAGATGGGCTCCAACGATGGAGCTCGAACGGGAGGTGCTTCCGGCTGCTAGACGAGGAGCCAGAGGCCACGTTTTTGCTTCGTTCCTGCAGGGGTTAGTCTCAAAAAGAAATGACAAAGCTCTGGCTAGCTTCCGGTGGCCGGATGAACGATGGGTTAGCGGGATGGCGGAACTCCGACGACGTGGAGGAGAGGAGATCCGAGAGACCAGATAAGAAGATGATCTAGGTGAAGGATATGCGTGGGATGATCAGAAGGCATTGGGGACTGAAGGGGAGTGGCAGGCGAGTCAATCAAAGGTTGGAAATATAGTGAACTAGTTCGCCGGAGTGAAGCTCCGGCGAACTACGAATAGAGGATACCAGACCAGATCATTACACTAAGGTCTATACTACTTGTAGGATTAAATTGCAAGAATAAAAAACTACCTAGAAAGCGAGAAAATTGAACTCTTATACCTGGGGGTTGCCCTTGGAGCAAGGTCGCCAGAGCTGGCGGTTGTGGGTGCACCCTTGTCCTCCTGAAGCTCAGCCCGACCACAAGAAGACGCCTCCTATCACGAGGGACTCTACTAGGCTAAAGACCTTGGCTCTAGACTCGAAAAGGTGACCAAAGAATCCATGGAAGTCAGAGGTCCTTATTTATAAGCATTACGGGCTACCCTTATTGACTGGCCGCTGGGAAAGAATCTAAGTTATGTATGATGGATTTACATGTTGGGCATGGATCTATGATGATCAAGGATCATTTCGTTTGAAAGGGGGACGAAGGCGATGGATGGACGAGATGCCAAGGAAAAAGGGCGCAAAACCCAAAAAAAGACATCTGAGTCAAATGAGAGGACTGGAGGGGGAGTTGACCGGGTAGTCAACGAACAGGAGGACCTGATTGGTCCAGCTCAGCCCGAATACGGACAAAACATCGAGTTTTATTAGAAATTAATTACTTAAAAATACTAACTGATTTTATTATTTTTTGAGTATAAAATAAAAAATGTTTATTACTTTATCTAGTATTTTATTATGATTTTTATTTATTTTTTTGATGTTCTTTATTAGTAGTTAGTTTTTAAGGTTATAATTATAGGTATATATATACTTATATTTAAATATTTTATTTTTATTTTATATATTTTATTTTATTATTTATTTTCTTATTTTTTAAATTTATAACTTAATTTTATGTATGTAAATATATTTTTTTTATATTTTTATGATGAAATTTATACATTTAAATAAATAGATATATATAATCTGCAGGTATACTTATAGGTATTTCATCTATGATTTATATATATTATTTTTTTAATGTATTTTGTTGGGTTTTATTTTGGTTTTAATATGTACATGAGTTATAAATAATATTGACAAAATTATAAAAAATAATTAATTTGTAAAAATAATGAAGGATGAATAAATTGATTATTTTAATCAGGTACAACGTACAATGGAGTTCAAAAACCTAACTTTTACATCGTAACTCCAAAAAATATGAAACCACCACCATTAAATAGCTTATGAAAATTTATATACAATTAGAGTGATTTTGATATGTTTTGAGTTTTTATTTGAAAGATATGGGTCTGTGAAGTTGGGTTTTTGGCTTTTTATTTTGTGTATAAAGTGTATATTGTGTATTATTTTTGTACAAACTTAACTTTGTATTTTTATTTACATTATTATCTACAACTTTCATGTACAAAGTTTCTTTATTTGATGAATAAATAACGAAGAATAAAATAGGTCTAAAAAATTGATAAATAATGAATAAAATCATTGTGCTTTTATTGTATTTCCGGTACTTATCTCCCCCGACTTTATTCCTTGTGGATCAACTCAATTCTTGACTTGATCCCAGGGTTTAGGGAAATAAAATGTCTTTCATATTTTATTTCTTTTTCATTTCTTCTCTTTATTATATAATTTTGGCATTAAAAATATTATTTACACAATAAATGCAATAAATAATGAATACTATGTATACGAATTGATGTTGTTTACATGCATTAGATATGGTTTTTAAGGCCAAATTGATAGAATACAGGTAATGAAATGGAGATTCATCCCCCCTATACTTGCCTTTGCTAGTCCCTAGCAATCATTATCAATAAGTATAAAAAGAATTAAAGAAGAAAAGAAAAAGAAAGAATAGATAGAAGTGATTTTAATTACTAGACTTGTCTTTACAAAATCAAAGTTTGGAGCATATGTTAGACCTTTATGTGAGCATGTGTGTGGAACCTGGTCGAGAACCAAATTTAAAACATAATAGCCTTAGAGAGTCACATAACTCAGTTCAAACCACCTCAATAGCCATGTCAAAGCTAGCCTACATTATACGCAAACCCTTATGACTATGAAGCTGACTTGTACAATGTAAGTGATAGTGGCTCTTCCCAACTGAAATGACAAAGGAATTGACCTCTCCAGAATGGCCACCCAATGATTCTCCAATACAGCGACTCTTTCCTCAAGGAGCGGGGTACTCCCTTCTAAGTTCAAGTGGCGTCCGACTCAAGAGGAGGGAATAAAGAGAAGAATGGACGGTAGCCAGTGTAGCTACCTATCCTGGGATGCATGACCAGTGTAGTCAAGTCATCCAACTGCAGGCTCACATGGTATAACTTTGATGCTCAAGCTTGCTTATTTTATATACATACTCCATCAGGCATTTTATTTTTAATCAAGCTTGTCCACTTTATTGGAGTTTTTTTTCAACATTATATTATAGTGGCATTTACATAAGGAGTTTTTCCTCTTGAGACAGAATACTATCCCTCTTTTTGAAGCATTATTGCAACCCACACTCTCCTATCTTTAGACTTCATGGCCACTGGATTGGGTTGGGGTGCACTTCCCTCCCTAGACAAGGACGAATGTTTCCACTCGTGTGCATCTTAAACCGGAAAATCCCTTCCCCTCACCACTTCAACTGAGTTGAGCCAAGTGAAAGGTGCAAGTGTCCTAGTTATATCACGATTGACAAGAGTCATGCGTGTGTCTAAAAAAGTTCTAGTTAGTCAGTTGAGGTGACTTGGACCCAGCCCAGAGTTACAAAGAATTAAGTCTGAATAGACCTGAAGTACCGTAAATCTAGTTCCCAAAAGGATCATATGTAGTTAGGTATAGTAAGGTCAACCCAAGCTCCAATCTTTGACTTTATTGGACTAGTTCAATCATCAAGCTCAATTCGAAAAGAATGTGAATGCTATGCAAATGCTAAGTGATGCAAAGAATTATGTAATTTTTTCAAAGAATTTGACAATAAAAAGAATTTTTCAAATAAAAAGAATTTTGGTACAAGAATAAAATAAGCACAACTATTTACACGGGCGTGCTTTTTCTTATTTATTTACAAGAGTTAAGAATTTTAAGAATTTAAGGTTTAAAAGTTATTTTTATAGGTGTATATGTACAATTGGTAAAGAATTTTATTTGTATTTATTTATTTGTAATGATGCATTTATTTTTCAAATTTATTTGCAAACAAATTTTTGAAAACTATAGTACAAAATAATCTTTGGAAATACTTACAAACATTGGAAAGCCATTTTAAAAAGATTTTTCAAACAGTGTGCATAGATTTTTCACACTATTTTTTTACAAACCTTTTCAAAACCATTTACAACTAAGTTTTTAAAACCTTTTATTTCACACAAAGAAAAGAAATTTTCACAAATCAAAACTTTTTCCAAAGGTTGAAAACATTTCACAAAAACTTTTCCAAACGGATCAAACCATTTTTCAAATCATTGGCAAAAAATATTTTTAACCTGATTTATTACTCAGTATATACGAAAAGAATTTGAGGAATAAAAATGACTTTTGCTAATAAATTTTCAAAAAAAATTTTTTGGTATTTTTAGTTTTGTAGATGTTTTTGTGATTTTTGAAGACAAAAGGATTTTTTGCTAAGAAAATATGTACATATATTTACACACGGGTGCATCTTATCTTTACAAGAGTTCAATTTTAAAGAATTTACAGGAGGTAAGTGATCACTTTTGTAGACATATGTGTAAAAAATTTTAATATGGTGTGTATACTCCTCAAACTTATTTGAAAATCGTTTTACATAAGTTTTACAAACTATAGTCCAAAATA
The DNA here is from genome assembly GCA_037367405.1 of Ottelia alismoides. NCBI lineage: Eukaryota > Viridiplantae > Streptophyta > Magnoliopsida > Alismatales > Hydrocharitaceae > Ottelia > Ottelia alismoides. Next base: position 358,381 of record JAZKJV010001710.1, read on the forward strand.
GTTTTTACAAACAATTTTTACAAACGTTTACACACATTTAAAAATCATTTTGCAAAGGTTTTTCAACTAGTATATATAGATTTTCAAATATTTTTGCAACCAATTTTTCAAACCATTTACAAATCATTTTTCAAACATTTTATTTTACGTGAATAAAATAAATTTTATAAACGAAATCTTTTCACAAAGGTTGAACATTTTTTACAGAATATTTTTTAAACTGTTTTTCAAACAATTTTTCAAAAAGATTTTCAAACAATTTTTCAAATTTCTTGCAAAAGTATTTTTACTTGATTTATTAATCAGTATATACAAAAAGAGCTTGAGGAGGTATAAGCTTGTTTTTATTAGGAGATTTCAATGAATAATTTTAGCCATGAGTATTAATTCAAAAATATGAAAGTACGACTATGGCTAAAATATATACACAGTATATACGACCCCACTGTACTTAACCTAAGCTATGTCCTCATAAATCGAAGAGAAAAAGAGAAGACATAACTCAGATTGAGTATATAAAAGTCTAAAAATAATGAATGAAGGAATAATTGAATGAGAAGTCGATCGTCCCCCTATACTTAGGATAAAGTAATCATAAGTATTGAGTCAAAAAAAGTAATAATAAGTATAGCAGACTGTACTCAAATCAGGGAGGGTCAAGGGTGGGAATGAATGGATCGTGCTCAAGCTATCTCCCCCTATACTTAGGATAAGATATCCCTGAGTATAGAGAAGAAGAGGAGACATGGGAGAGGATCAATGAGTTAAAGTACACAGAGTGCACATGCCCATATACTTAGGACAAAGTACGTCCTATGTATAACAGACTGGAAAAAAGGGGTAATACACAGAAGCCAATTTTTTTAATAAAGAGAAGGTGGAAATGAAAAGAAGAAAAGATAAAAAGACTTAAAGGAAAAGTTTATGAGTTGCATTATCTGAATATTTTGATGCAGTCACTATTGTGGATGTATCATCAAAGCGCAGTACTTGGATAGAGTCGACGATGACCAAGAAAGTGTAATGCTCGAGGTAAGGCTTCAGGAGTTGACCATTGACGACAAATGGTTGTACGTCAGGTGACAATTCTGATATTGCAATGCTACCATTGTCACGAACTTCTCGAACTTGAAAAGGACATGTCCATTTGCTTTTTAATTTACCTGGAAAGATCTTCAACTTTGCATCGAATAGCCACACTTTCTGTTCAGCTTTGAAGGTATTTCGTCTGATGTGTCGATCGTGCCAACATTTCACCTTCTCCTTGTACATCAAGGTGTTATCATATGCGTAGTCTAGAAATTCCAAGAGCCTATTCAGATCATCTTTTCTTTTCTGACCACTTCTTTGTGAGTCCAGATTGCAAATGTTGATAGCCCGTAAACATTTTTGAATTAATTCCATATGCAGATGACATGGTTTTACATATACAAGATGGTAGGGCGACATGCCCAAGGGAGACTTGTAAGCAGTTCTGTATGCCCATAGGACGAAGTCCAAAAGTTGGGACCAATTCTTTTTGTCCGGCTTCACAAGCTTCTGATGGACCGTCTTGATTTCTCTGTTTGATAACTCTGCCATGCCATTAGTCTAAAGATGGTAAGGACAAGTGACACAGTGCTCGATGTCGTACTCCTTCGTGAGTTTCTTGATCTCTCTGTTTATGAAGTTACTACCCAGATATGATATCAGTATCTTCGGAATCCCGAACCGTAAAATGATGTTCTCTTTCAGAAACCGACAAACGGTACGACTGTCCGTGGCTCAAGTGGGGATATCTTCAACCTAGCGACTCACATAATCAACGGCAAGAAGGATGGGCTCATATCCCTGACTGTTGGGGAAAGGTCCCATGTAATCGATGCCCCAAGCATCGAATACATCCGCTATCTGAATGATCTTTAGAGGGATTGAAGCTTTGGCTGTGAGGGTGCCTTTCAATCTCTGACAGTCAGTATATCTTTTGACAATGGTTGTTGCATCCTTAAATAGTGTGGGCCACCAGAGGCCACACTAGAGTACTTTTGTTGCCGTTCTGTCTCCAGAGTGACGTCCACCCTATTCGAGCGAGTAACAATGCTTGAGGATACTATGATGCTCCTCCCGAGGAATACACCTTCGCCAAATGCAATCTGCTCCTTCCTTGAATAGAAGTGGGTCTACCCATTGGTAAAAATGAATAGTAGACAAGAACTTGTCCTTCTTGATTTTCGTCCAATCTTATGGAACAACACTGGATACGAGGTAGTTCACAATATCAGCATACCGAGGTAGTGAATCCACGGCTAAAATTGATTCGTCCGGAAAGGTGTCTATGCTGGGTGCACTGCTCAGAGGAGGCTCTTGCTGCTCAATTCTGGAGATGTGGTCTAATACCACATTCTGAACTCCAGGCTTGTCCTTGATTTCCAAATAAAACTCCTGAAGGAGAAGGATCCATCTGATCAGTCTGGGTTTGGCATCCTTCTTCTGTTGTAAGTATCGGATAGCAGATTGGTCAGTGAAGATGGTGACTTTTGATCCAAGCAAATAGGATCTGAACTTCTCAAGGGCAAATACTACATCCAGCAATTCTTTCTCTATTGCAGTATAACTTCTCTGAGCTTCATCTAATGTTTTGCTGGCATAATGAATGGCATAGGGCTCATTATCTTTCCTCTATCCTAACACAACCTCAACTACAAAATCTGATGCATCCATCATGATCTCAAATGGAAGAGACCAATCCGGCGACTGTAGGACTAGAGCTTGAGTGATTAGTTCCTTCAACTGATTGAATGAAAGGAGAACATGCTGATTAACATTAAACTCGGTCTCCTTGCACAGTAATTCTGTAAGAGGTTGGGCAATGCGGTTGAAATCACAGATGAACCTTCTGTAGAAGCCCACACACCCTAGGAATGGCCTCACATTCTTCACTGTCTGAGGTGGCTCTGGATTAGCAATCACATCCACCTTTACCCGGTCGACTTCCATGCCACGTTTGGAAATGACGTGACCCATCACAATCCCTTTTGTAACCATGAAGTAGCTCTTTTCCCATGACAATACAAAATTGACTTCTCGGCACTTCTGAAGTACTCTGTCTAGGTGCTGAAGGAAATAATCAAATTTGTCACCATAGATGGAGAAGTTGTCCATAAACACCTCAAGAAAACTGCATACCATCTCGACAAAAACTGCAAGCATGCATCTCTGGAATGTTGCAGATGCATTGCACAATCCAAAGGGCATTCTCCTGAAAGCATAGGTGCTGAACAAGCAAGTGAAGGTTGTCTTCTCTTGGTCTTCTGGAGCTATTGCCACTTGGTTGTTCCCGGAGTACCCATCCAGAAAGCAGAAGAACTCCTTGCCAGCCAAGCTTTCCAAAACTTGATCAATGAAAGGCAAGGAAAGTGGTCCTTCTTCGTTGCTGCATTAAGACGACAATAATCAACACATACGTGCCAGGATGTCGGTACACGAGTAGATATCTCCTCTCCTCTATCATTTCTAACAACAGTAAGACCTGACTTTTTCGGAACAACAAGAAGTGGGCTTACCCATTTTGAGTCAGAGATTGGATAAATAAAGCCTTCATCACACCATTTCATTATTTCCTTCATGAATACATCCCTCATGTTCGGATTCAGTCTCCTTTGAAATTCGCATGACGGTTTGGCATCTTCTTCCATCTAAATGTGATGTGAACACAATGCCTGATTTATCCTACAGAGATCTGAGACATGCCAACCAAATGCCTTGCAGTTTTTCTCTAGAACCTCGAGAAGTCGAGATTCTTTCTCCGGGGTAATCCTACTGTTGATGGTGACCGGATACATGTTGTCTGCACCCGTAAGGAAAGCATACTTTAGGCTTGCAGGAAGTAGCTTGAGTTCTGGTTTTGATATAGCCAAATTATCAGTTACTTCTGAGATAGTGTTGGTGGTGGGATGCACTGTTTGGACTTTTGCAGGGTTGCCAGCCTTAGTGCTCTGTTGATATTCTGATAATGTGCCGAATGGATCAGTGATGGGATCACAATGTTCAGGCTGGAGTGAATCATCGGAGTTAAAAAGATACACCAGCAAGTTTGATTCTGTCTCCATAGTGTCCTCGGAGCTTACGTCGACTGTGCTTTCCAGGTCCACCTCAAGAGAGAGGATTTCCTGTGTCCATTGATCGTTCAAGGAGAGTTGTGTATCTCTGATTTCCGTAATGAAGTCACAGTTTGCTTCAGACGTCGCTGCATGTCCCTTATCAGTTACGACTTTGGGCTCGCCGATCATGTCTATGATGATTCTGTTGTTGCATGAGCTGAAGGTAATCTTTCTAGACCCATAATCAACCACGGCTTCAAAGTATGCAGGAATGGCCGTCCTAGGATGATAGGAGTCTGGAGTAATGGTGCGGGTGAGTCCATATCAAGGACTACCATATCAACGGGGAACTGCCTCCCCCACACCTTCACCACAACGTCTTCCAAAAAACCTCAAGGTCGCTTGATGGATCGATCAACGAACTGAAGGATCATTCGTGTTTGCTTGAGAGGACCTAGACCAAATTCTTACAGTAATGACAAGGGTAGGAGGTTGATGGAAGAGCCGCTGTCAAGAAGAGTTCGCTCGAAGACCTGATCGAAAATTTCGCAACTAATTAGGGGCGCTCCTTTATCCTGTTTCTTCTGTGGGAGATTGCTAATGGTTGCAACTGTGTCCATTGTGAGAATGTGCTTCTCAACCTGTCAGCGTCTGTTGTTTCATGCTGGGCGACGCTTGCTTGTACATGCCTCTTTCAAATATTTATTCACAGCTGGCATGTACTCCATGGCCTTCATCAATGTAATCTCAACAGTCAAGTTATTAAGAATGTCTACAACTCCAGGATCAGATAATGCACTTTTTCTTTTTGCAATTTTTTTGGATTTTTCTATTGCATCAGGAAAAGGAATATCTACATGGCTGACATTAGAAATATAGTTTTTATCTACAACAAAATCCTTGTCCACAATATGTTGTACATCCGGGTCACAAAAAGGAGTAAAATTTAGAAGCTGAGATGCTGGTACTGGAGGACAGACAAAAAGTGGGCCTCTGCTTTTCCGTCTGTCGTAGGATAGGCTGCAGCTGGCTGCTCCTCCATGGCTGGCACAGCTTCACTTTGGCGACAATCATCTTTTTGGTTTTTTTGCTTTTTTTTTGATTTTTTTTGTTCTTTTTGGTGATGGAGATGGTGGTGTGTGGCAACTGGAACGGTTCCTCCTCCTTCTTCTTCCTCACTCGCTCTGTAGCTGGCACGGTTGATGCAGAAGATGATGATTCACCTGACACTTTATTCTTCCCCTTGTTTGTGGCAGGTGGTGGCAAGGCTCTACTGCTCCTGAGAGTGACAACATTAGATAAAACAATAGCACAATCATCTGACTCTACAGGCATAGACATGACATCACATTCTACCTTCTCTCTTTTCTTGAAGTTGTTGGGGTTGGCTTCGACCTGAGCTAGAATGGTGGTTTTCGTGGCAGTCAGGTCATCTAACTTCCTCATCATAACTGATAGGCCTTTGACAAGCTGGGCCAAGTAATCAAGGGTTGGGTTCACAAGATTTGCCTCAGAAGGTTCGGCGAGCAGACCCCGCTGCTGTTGAGAGTGTTGGGGTAGAGGCAGTGATTGTTGGTGGTGCTACAGTGGTGGAGGTAGATGAAATTGATGGTAAGAGGGAGGAGGGTAGTTCTGGTACTATGGAGGTGGGGCAGCCGCATACTGGTGGTATGGATGTGGCTGTCGGTATTGCGGCTGCTGGTAGTGATGATTCTACCTCCATTGGTTGGGATACTGAAGAGGCTGGTGATACTGCGGCATAGGTTGTGAGGACTGCTCGAAACGACCACCTTGGGGTTGATGGTATTGGCGGTTGACTTGTTACTGGCCCTAGGGATGTCCGGTAGGACGGACCAGCTGTGCATCATTACTACAAACACCATTGAGCTCTTGAAGCAAGGGTTGTGGTGGGAAGGCTGGATCTGATGATGGAAGGAAGTTTGGCTGGTAGACAACCATCTACTGCTGCGGTGGGCCATGATCGGGCGCATGCACATAGTATACATGCTTGATTGTCGGCGGCTGCTGGCTCGGCTGAGGTTGTTATGGCACTTATGGCTCATCTTTCTTCTCAACTAGAGCTTCGGTAGATGGTGTCGCCGACTGATCCGAACTGATGGTGCCCACTTGCAGCTCTAGCTGCTTGGTGATCTTGTCCAGCTTGTCGAGATTTGGCGTTCTCTTTTCGATCACAACGAATTTCTCGAGGTCCTGTGATCACTTCTCAATGATATCAACATTTGAGAGATGGCCCCCGAGTTGGAGCTCTCATCTCTCTCCGCCTCACGAGACACTGACATATGGACTTGCTTTTGGAGGATCTGAGGTTGCTTCAAATATACTTTGGATGAAGAGAGGGCAGCCTCCCCTTCAGCTATTTCCTTAAAAGTCTTCCAGACCACATCTTCATCCTTGTTGAAATGTGATCTCCCATAGGCTGCGTCAACGAGCCGTTATCTTTCTCCGTTCAGGCCCCTGAAGAAGTGTTGGACCAAGCTGGTCCTAGGAATTTCACAGTGGGGGCATTTCTCCTGCAGATCTGTAAATCTCTCCTAGGCTTCGTGAATGTTCTCATGTACCCCCGGGAGAAGTTGCTAATTCTGGCCTGCATCTGGTTGAGTCGACCGAGGTGATAGAACTTATGCAGGAAAGCGGACTTCAGCTCCTCCCATGTTGTCCCGACCTTACCCCAATGATTGACCCAGTATAGGGCCTTGTCTTGTAGATTGAAGGGGAACGCCATCATATTCACTACATCCAATGTAACATTGGGTTAGTGGGTAGTACGTCAGATGCGTGAAAATTGCTGCAGGTGAATGTATGGCTGTTCTCTGGTGTTCCCGTGGAAAGAAGGTAGAAGAGCAAGGAACTGAGGCTTCAGCTCGATTGACCATGCACCGGTGGTATGAGGACCCACTCAGTCATCTGGCTTTCTCCAAGGTTATATGTCTCTGTTAGTGTAGGTTTTAGCCTCCCTTGTTCTGGCTCTTCCTCGTCAGGGTTCTCATGGGGTCCTCCTCCTCCTCGTCTGTCTCCTCCTACTCCTCCTTGTCTGTTCATGACATCATTCAGCATATCTTGAAACATAGTCCGTGCTAGGGCTTGCTCTATCAACTGTTGCTAAATGGCCTTGATAGATGCCAACAACTGAACGTTCACCTGATTCTGATCAGACATCTGTCCCTACTTTGGCTGTGAAGGTGTCTACTGACCCATACCCTTTCCATGAGGAGCCATTTTGGGGTTTGAGTCCAAAGAGATGAATTCCGTGTTTGGATCCATGACTGGGAGTGTCTTCTATCTGCAATGTGAAAAATATCCAATCAGATCACTTGCAATTGAATCTTTAGCTGCCAAGATGGATCTGAAATTAGGGTCAATTCTAGAGGGTCGTGAATGAAAAAGATATGGGCAATAATCGACTCTCATTCACAACGACGAAGATGGGACAAAGGTGATCCCGATTTTTTGGGTGGTTGAGAAGGGAGGATACGAGACGAGGAGTCTGGAGATTGCCCCACAAGTTCCGGATCAGGTTCTCGAGAATATCCTCAAATTATTGATGAAGTCGAGTCAATGGAATCGATGTAGGTGTCGGCAGGGTTCCGCCTAAGCCATCCATGATCGACATCATGAAGCAAGAAGGAGATCGATGTAGGAGGAAAGATACAGTGGTCAACAAGGGAGAAAAAATGGAGTGTAAAACAATAGAAAGGCTCGAATTGAGTGGGGGTCAAGAGGAAGACACATGACAAAATGTGCACAAATGCGTGGGACTTTATTCTTTGAACCTTAATCTGGATCCATACAAACACAATACAAAATTGAGTTCACCAACTCACACCATGTGAAGCTGTGAAGGTTTGGCTATTTATTATCTTTTCAGTTTTAGAGTTGTTATTTTCAGGCATATCTTTTAACTAGTCCTTAGCACGCTAACTCTATAAGAGAGAGAATACTGCCAAAAAAGTATCCCGTAGTTGTCCTCCTCCTTTGTAACCTGTAGTCTGCACTTTTTGAGGTCCCTGTAACCCTTCATGGATCCCTACTCAGCCAAAGAAATAGAGAGAGGAAACCGATAGGCGAAACCGCTATTTCGGTTCTCGCTTGCAATGGAATCACATGTGAGCGTGCAAGAACCTACTCGGACGCAAGCCGATGAGACAGACACCCCTGTGATGGTGTGGCCTATGCTTAGTACTTCAGACCATGTCGATATATCACACAAGGCGGGAACCCCATTGTTGACAAGGCCCTACTCGGTCACGTACGATAGAAGCGTCATTACTTTGGAAATCCAGGTGATACACAAGGTAGTTACAGACTGGGTTTTTGGCTCTAATTCTTAGCGGGTCATGCCTCGCACATGGGAGGGATTTTGGTCCCCTCCGAAGGTACCTGAAAACAATGAGGGCTTTATGAACCCAAGACAATGGTAGTCCATTATGGATTTTAGTTAAGGTCAAAGTTTATTTAGCAGTCCCCTTGTTTTAATTTTTTTTGGGTTTTCACTTTTTTTGAATCTGTTTTCATACAAGCGCCTAACATTTTTGTATATTTTCATTTAAGTTCTAGGTGCTCAAAATCAAAGGGAGATAGTGAAAAAGCTTTGCAAGTCGATTCAATGATGGAGATCTCACCACTATATATAATGATGCATGCTGAGTTAGAGGACTTACAATGCTTTCCACCTCTCCATGCGGTATGCAAAATAGAATTTTTAAACCTATTCTATATGGTAGTGTGCAATCGTCAAAATCGTCCTAAATAGTAGCTGCTATTATTGTGAAGAACCAATTGTTAGTTATTCAGAAATGAGACCAAGGTCTGGTCTTCGATGCCGATCGGTGCCCGCCACAATGGGTCCTGCAAGCGCTGTATACGACCTCTCTCGGCACGCGATCTCTAGTGCAAATTTCTAACATTTATTTATTTGACTAGATCTAAATGTAAATCTCTATAGGAACCAGCATTCTTATTAGGGTTTAGACCTAGTTACCGAGTCAAGCAACCTATGTCTAGGGGTTCCATGCACACAAATCAAAATAAACTAAGGCGGAAAACTCAAAACAACAGAAAACAAAATAAAAGAAGGCGAGAAAAACTTTAAAAACTACAACAAAGCCCCCAGGTAAATAGACACCCGAGCACTGGACCTCGTTGTGGAGAGTAGAGTCTAAGTTAATTTACGTACCAAAATTATCTCTTTCTCACCATTAATTACATAAATGAACCCTGATCTAATTCCTAAGCTAAATTCTTCTCCTTGCTTCCTTAATACCCTCTCCAGCTGGTCATAGAAGGAAGACCAGCCCCCTCCAAGATTGGCTACATCGGTTCCTAAAGAACCATCCTCGCGTAATGGGCCCTCGCATCAAAGTCGCAAAAAGATAGCATTAGCATAATTAATTAAACTAAATTAACTGAGCTACATACAAAGAATTAATGAATGAAAATAAATCAATAATTATTTACATCAATACATCAAGGAATCAAAAATGAATGACTATACAAAAATATGAATAACAAGACAAGGTTACACTCAATGCTCCTCAGCAACGACGCCATCTAATAACCAATCTTTTCACAGAGGTCTTGTCAATCCACAATGTGGACTGACAATCGTCGAAGCGACCCCAAAAAAAACACTGGTTGATCATCAATTAACCCACAATATACATAAATAATGAATAATAAAAAATGTGTGGTTAAGATTTATTTTTTTCTCTACCATAAAATGCATATCTACTAAGCATGTAGAGATCAAACCACAGAGAGCAAAACATGTAGCCTATGGTTATTTATTTACAATCATGTGATTTATCACGCATATACATATATCTTTTTGTGGGTTTTGGATTTTATATTTTATATTTTTATTATTTTTGTTTTTATATTTTTGTATTTGATTTTTAATTTTCTGTTTTTTAATTTCTTTTCTCTTTTCTTTATAATTTTATATTTATTTTTCTTTTAAATGGATATATATATGCATATGTAAGGTTGTATATATATATGTATAGAGTAATATAATATAAATACTAATAAATATAAATAAAATACATAATTAAATTTGGTTTTGGATATTTTATATTTTTCAAATATTTTTTTTAATTTTTTTAGAATTTTTCTAATTTTTATGGATTTCTAAAGTCAAAAATAACCAAAGTAAGGTACAAATAAATATGTCGAAATTGATTTGGATTTTAAAAATAGAAATAGGTCCCAAAAATACCCAAATCAATTTTAAGATACAAATACTTATATAAAGAAGATTACAAAATAGAAAAACTTATTTTTAGAGTTTTAAATGAAATTCTATATTTTTATGAAAAATTTTGAAATTTTTCGATTTTTAGCTTTGTTTTTCTCCATTTTAGTGAATTTTGGTCGTAATTAAAATAAGATAAAATAGACTATATATATTGAATTTTTTAGACATGTTTTCATATTTCTTGGCATTTTCTAAGATAAACAAGAAATACACAGGCTTTATTTCATTTTTAAAAAATACATAAAATGAAAAAATTGCCAAATAAAATAAGGGTGTGAATATGCATGGCAGGAAGCATATAATCCTATTTTTGTGAATTTTTAGGATCACATTAGCTATATTGAATAATTTTATTAGACTAAAAAATAATTTAAAAAAAATGATAGGGCATAATTATAAATTAACCGTCACGTGGGACTACACGTGTCGCTGATTGGGAAGGACCAAAATGTAATAACAAACAACTATAGGGGCCTAAATTTAAAATTCCCAATTTATTTATAACGCTAACTTTTATTTACAGGACTACAAATAAAATACAAAAATGTGGGGCTAGAGTATGCAATTTACACTTCACTTGAACACGCATCACCATCTGGGCGGCGGATGATGCTTCGCACGCGAACGGTGGTGATTAGATACTGGAAGGGGATCGAATGGTCAAGGGACCATGTGATCCGACAGCGGCTATAGTCTTGGAAGAGCAGAGACGATCCAATGGCTTGGAGGCGCGAAGGAAGAACATCAGAAGAACATGCCCTCGATGAACTTCGTTTGGCCAATTCTTCGAGTTCTTTCATCCCCAGGAGCACAGATAAGGGGCAAAATGCTCTTGGGGGTCTTCCACATCGATCTGGGCTTCAGGAGGGGACATAGAGCTAAGATGGGCTCCAACGACGGAGCTTGATCTGGAGGTCCTTCCTGCTACTAGACGAGGAGCCAGAGGCCTCGTTTCTAGTTCGTTCCTGCATGGGTCACTCTAAAAAAGAAATGGCTAAGCTCTGGCGAGCTTCTGGTGGTCGGATGAGCGATGGGGTAGCGAGATGGAGGAACTCTGGCGACGTGGAGGAGAGGAGATCCGAGAGACCAGATCAGAAGATGATCTGGGTGAAGGATGCGTGTGGGATGATCAGAAGGCATCGGGGACTAAAGAGGAGTGGCAGGTGAGTCGATCAACGGTGGGAAGTACAATGAACTAGTTCGTCGGAGTGAAGCTCCTGCGAACTACGAATCGAGGATACCAGGACAAATCATTACACTAAGTACTATACTACTTGTAGGATTAAATTGCAAGAATAAAAAACTACATAGAAAGCGAGAAAATTCAGCTCTTATAACTGGGGGTTGCTTAGGGAGCATGGTCGCCAGAGCTGGCGGCCGTGGGTGCACGCCCGTCCTCCTGGAGCTCAACTCGACCACGAGAAGATGTCTCCTATCACGAGGGACTCTACTAGGCTAAAGACCTGGGCTCTAGACTCGAAAAGGTGACCAAAGAATCCATGGAAGTCGGAGGTCCTTATTTATAATCATTGCGATCTAGTCTTATTGGCCGTGTATGATGGATTTTACAGGTTGGGCGTGGATCTATGATGATCATGTATCATTTCATCTGAAGGGGACGAAGGCGATGGGTAGACGAGATGCCTAGGAAAAAGGGCGCAAAACTCGGAAAAAGACGTCTGCATCAAATGAGAGGACAGGGGGGTAGTTGACCAGGCAGTCAACGAACGGGAGGACCTGATTGGTCCATCTCAGCCCGAATACAGATAAAACAACGAGTTTTATTAGAAATTAATTATCTAAAAATAGTAATTGATTTTATTTTTTTGAGTATAAAATAAAAAAATGTTTATTATTTTATCTGTTATTTTATTATGATTTTTATTTTATTTTTTGATGTTATTTATTAGTAGCTAGTTTTTAAGGTTATAATTATTGGTATATTTACCTATATTTTAACTATTTTATTTTTATTTTTTATATTTTATTTTATTATTTTATATCTTTATAACTTATTTTTTGTACATAAATATATTTTTATATATTTTTATGATGTACTTTATACACTTAAATAAATAGATATGTATAATCTACAGGCATACTTATAGATATTTCATCTATGATTTATATATATTATTTTATTTTAACGTATTTTATTGGGTTCTATTTTGGTTTAATATGTACATAAATTAAAGGTAATATTGAAAAATTATAAAAATATGAATTTGTAAAAATAATGAAGGATGGATAGATTGATTATTTAATCAGGTATAATGTACAATAGGGGTTCAAAAACCTAACTTTCACACCGTAACTCCAAAAAATATGAAACCACCACCGTTAAATAGCTTATGAAAAGTTATAAACAGTTTGAATGATTTTGATATGTTTTGAGTTTTTTTGAAAGATATGGTCTATGAAGTTGGATTTTTGGCTTTTATTTGTGTATAAAGTGTACACTGTGTATTATTTTTGTACAAACATAATTTTGTATTTTTATTTACATTATTATCTTTTTGTACAAACATAATTTTGTATTTTTATTTACATTATTATCTACAACTTTCATGTACAAAGTTTTTTATTTGATGAATAAATAATGAAGAATAAAAAAGGTGTCAAAAATGAATAAATAATGAATAAAATCATTATGTTTTTATTGTATTTCCGGCCCTTATATCCCCCTACTTTATTCCTTGTCGACCAACTCAATTCTTGACTTGGTCTCGGGGTTTAGGGAAATAAAATATCTTTGATATTTTATTCCTTTTTATGTTTTTCTCTTTATTCTATAATTTTGGCATTAAAACCATATTATTTACACAATAAATGCAATAAATAATTAATGCTATTTTTGCACAAATTTATGTTATTTACATGCATTAGCTAGTGTTTTTAAGGTCAGAATGATAGAATGAATGTAATGAAATGGAGATTCATCAGGCCCCTCGGCCCATCACCTCCACCGTGAACCACCGGGCACAAGGCCCGAGGCCCCTGCCACGTGCGTCGCACGTGCATTGGGGGAGCGTCTGTAAAGAACCACCCCCCCGCCACCACGTGATTGTCATGTGCACGGGGGTTTTTACGCCAGAGCCCCTGGATCTCCACCAAAACACATTAGCACCCCCGTCATCCAAGGCACATGCCCCTTGGGAATTTTCAGTAACTCCCCTTGGGGTCTCTTTAATTAATCTTTAGTCTCGGCACTACATTGTCTTTCACTTATTTAAGTATTGTAATTGCAAACAGACCCCTATGTTTTACTTATTATTTGAACTACATTATTTCATCATTTCATTATTCAAAAAATAGCATAGTGTTCCACAATTATTTCTTTACTTTATGACATGCTTGTGACATTTTTATCCTCTATGGTTAATTAATTAATAATAATTGTTCTTACAAAAATTTGCATATTTTACCCGATCTATGTTCTGAAAATAGATAATTAACCCTTGCTCGAAAATTTACGAAAAATTCACAAATCATAGAAATAATTGGGTTTCACATTCTGCCCAAAAAGAATTGAATTTGCTTGCATATTTTACTCTATCAAAATCATCTTGTTTATTTCATTAATTAATTTTTAATAGGTATTAAATTCAATATTTTTAGGGCATAGGATTTTTCTGAGATAGATCACCTAGTCATATATCTTAGATAATTCTATTTCCTGAAAATAAATAGATTTAATATTTATTATAATAATTATTGAAAATACCATGTTCTGCATTTATTAATTCGATAAATATTCTTATTACATCCAAAAATTCCAAAAAATTATAGTGTCTTCATTTTATCATTATTCACATCTCGGTCAAGTTTCTTAATTTTTGGACATGGTTTTATCAGAAATATATTTTCTAGCCCTTAAAATCGGTCGCATTTGCATTTTGCATTCCAAAAATTGCATTAAAAATACCAAAACAATACTGCCTTGAAAACTGCGCACGAAATTTGAAAGACATAATTCTAGGTTGTTCCTTTGCCTCCTTGAGTTCGACCTTGGGACTTGCCTAAGTAAAATAAACATAAAATCACTCGAATTAATTGGATTAAATATTTAAGTGATTATTTCTTGATTGTATCTGATTACCCACCTACAATGAAATGACAAATTCATCATATTTTAAATGATAAATTCGCACAAATTAAAGTAGGGAAATCATGAACAATCATCCACACACACCCTCCATATTGAGCACTCGCCACCCAAACCACCATACATAAACCAAGTCCTCCTCCAACAAACACCGCCACTCATCTACGGTGGAATGAAATCAAGCAATGCCCCCCTCATTACCATCTTCACCTCTTCAGTCGAAAGACCCCTCAAGCAGAGCAGACCCCCATGCAACCAAATAATGTCAATACGGATGTCAGCCTCCTTCACTACATGCACCCTCTCCTGAATTTTCCTTAGAATCTCCACGCCCCCCTTACCCATGGCAACACCTTCCAATGATCATGCAACCTCCGCTTGCGTAGACATATGCCTCAGAAGAGCCATCAACTCTGAGTAGGACAGAATAACACCCGTGCTCTGCTTCTTCACCAACGAACCCTTCCTTGCGTAGTCACGCCTCCGATGACCTGGGCGACCGCCACGGAAGCATTACTGCTCAGCCACAACGTAGTCCTTTGAAAGATGATCACGATTCCTGCAGCGGAAACACCATGCCTTAATAGGTCTTCAGGCCTTCGGAACTTTGGTTCCTTCCCCTCAGCAAGCTCCAAGGACCATCCCCCCCTCCATCTGATTATCATCCTCACACTTGCCCTTACCCTTCACCTTCGTGCTCACCCCATCCGCCATCTCGCTCGCCCTCTCGTTCGCCCTCTCGCTCACCCCCTCTACCCTTTCACTCCATTTAAGTGATTTTAATCTTCTCCATTTATTTTCGATCTAACGCATTGTATCAATGTCTTACCATAAATTTGGTGAGATTCCACCTCATACACACTGATGAATATGTAATTCATCACTCTTAAAGTTGAAAATAGAGTCTTGTTCTCGAGCAGTTAGCTGCATATTTCCCCTTATCTTGCATAATTAGCATTCAGGCATGCATGCATAATATCTACATTTTAGCATTCATATTTGCATAAAATAAGAAGCCCAATTCATTTGTAAATTATTCACCTATTTATCTGTAATTTATAATCCCTCCAGAGTCAATAAAACCAACTTTATACTATGTATATTACTAACTTATAATATAAGCAAAAGGCCAAAAATTCCTAGCTTGTAAAATTACCTAATAAAACCCCAAACCCAGTTTGAGACCTCATACATTAGAATGCAAATATCTACCTCATACAACCTCTGATCTAGGTCTACTCACTTTTAGAATAATACATGTTCAGAGACCTTCTAAATGAGACCAATTTCATTTAAATCGGAGCCCGTATGCATAACTTGGGTTTTGGGGCCCCTTTGTACATTATATGTATATATATTTGTACCCTTGTATTTTTGTATTTTATTTGACTTCATCTCCATTTTTGGTCAACATGAAACTTGTA
Organism: Ottelia alismoides; assembly: GCA_037367405.1. Classification (NCBI taxonomy): domain Eukaryota; kingdom Viridiplantae; phylum Streptophyta; class Magnoliopsida; order Alismatales; family Hydrocharitaceae; genus Ottelia; species Ottelia alismoides. Next base: position 374,263 of record JAZKJV010001710.1, read on the forward strand.
GATCTCATCGAGATCTACAATTTCCATGTTTTGAGTTTTCCCAAATTCGGACACCTTCTCTCTCTTATTCCTCATTTTCTTTCAGCCATTCAGATCAGGCCACGTGGCGCCCTCTGGTTGCGCCACGCGGCCTGCTCGTAAAGCACAACGTGCCCCTCCTTCTCTGCCGTCCGATCCCTTCCCCTCTCTCCTGATCTGAGCCATCCATTCGTGTAGCTCATCTCCACCCTCCGATCTTCTCCAGATCGCATCTCCTCCATCCGTTAGCGCCTCGCCCTCAGCATGCCACGTGTTGAGCTGTGAGCCCTACGATCTTCTCTAGGAGCCTTCATCCTCATCGCACATTTCCACACTATCCCTGACCCTTCGATCAGATCCTCCAGATCTCATCCCATCCGTCCCTCAGCACCTTCACCTGCGCCCACCACGTGTCGCTTTCTTAGCCCTTCGATCTCTCCATTCTAATCAAATCCAAACCCTCCTCTCGCGCCTTTCTCATGGCCGTTGGATCACTCGATCCAACGGTCCAGAGACCGTCGTCTACCTTAGGCCGCATCTCTCACGCACGTCGCCCACCTCGCATGCTCGCCGCCCCCTTTCTATTTTCGCCGCCACCACAGCCATCATCTCCACCCTCTAGCACCTCCACCTTGTAGCCCATGAATCCCTTATCTTCGCCAGCCACCACAATCTCCATGAAGACCTTTATCATCACTCCACAACCCTCACGAAACCTCACCATTCATCACCTGCACCCTCACCTCCTTCTTATAAATACCCCTCCTCCGGCCACCTTCGACCCTATCCGCCATTACAGAGAGGTCCCTAGAGCTCCCGTCTACCCGACAGTGACAGTGATCAAGTGTGAATGCAAGAGAAGACGGTGGTACACCTCTGGCGAGATCCACTGCATTTCTTCGCCGTGTAGTAGCTCCTCCGACGAGCTGCTCAAGCTCAGGTAGCTACCAGCCCTTGAGCGATGACTAGGAGTTCGTCCCAGAGCTTCAGACCCCAGGTAGCCTTCGCCCATTCTTCTTCTGATCTTCTTCTTCTTCTTTTTATTTGTTTTTCTCTTAATTTCTCCGCCTCCTACGATCAATCCCATGCTCACCTGATCATTCACCAAGCTTCACCTCGAAGCTCTGATCTTCGCGCGCTATTTTATTCGCCCCGACGATGCACAACACCTCCTCCGACCAGAGCTCTGCCGCCACGGTGGAGGAGCATCACCTGACCACCTTCGCTCTGCCCCAGGCCTCACTCGCACAAGCACGCACTCCCACAAGTATGGGCCTCCATTCTTTGGCCCTAGCTAACCCTACAGATACCCTCAGCTTCATTGATGGGAATCTTCATCGGTGCTGCTTTGAGCTCCATCGACTCTGGCTTCCAGACCACCTCCGCCTCATCCAGGACCTCTGGAAGCTACGCCATATCTCCACTATCGGTCCGAGCCCTCCAGGAGTCTACTGCGAGCTTCAGCGAGAACGGGGAGAGGAGGCAGAGCAAGGAGCTCAACGCTAGAGCCCTGCCAAGTCCGCCATAGGAGGCGGCGGATCGGAGAAAATGACAAGCAACCATCGTTGGATTGCCTTAATCTGACGGCCCTCGCCACCCACGTCGCCTCGAGTGCAGCACCGTTAAATTATTTAGATCGAACGGGCCTTGTTGTGCCACATTGCTGATGAGCGCTCCCGCACCCTTAGTTAATTCGGTCAAATTAATGGTCCAAATTAATTTTAAGTGTTCGTTGCAGTCGGATACGGGAGGTTGATCAAAAACCACTTAAGTCAGATGTTGGTCAATTTTAAGCGGTGATATTTTTTTACTTGGTGAAGTCCAAGGTCGATCTCAGGGAGGCAACTGTCTCCTTAGGTTGATTACAGCAATTTACAAGTGTTTGATATTCAGGGAACAATTTTTTTTTGGTATTTTTAATTCCTATGCAGGCATATGCAGATGATTCTTAGCCAATTTAAAGTCAAATTTAATTGATGTGTCAAACGAAGTCCAAAAATAATGAAAATTGGCCAGATGATTATTTATGATGAAAATGACCTACACTAATTTTTTTGGAATTTTTCGACTCAAAATAAATTTTCTGTGAATTAAACAAACAGACAGAGTGATTTTCAGTGTTTAATTTTTAATAAATATCAAACCACAATTTCTCCAAGAACTAAAATTATCCTAGGGAGGTCTAATGATCAGGGACCTAGGAAAATTGACAGAACTTAAATTCACTGTGAAATGAATTAATTAAAATTAATTAAAGAAAATCACTAAACTATTTATTGAGGCCTCGTTATGCGTGCAAATGACATGAAATTTTTATGGAGTGTTGAAAATGGTGTCCTCAAGCTACTGTGAATTTTTGGTGATTTTTGAAAGCACTGATATTTAATTAAAAATCAAAAGGCATCATTGGGCAAAATATGACACAAATGAACCAATTAATTCATTGATAATTCAATTAAGCCAACAAAAATCAAACACGTATACAAACTGATAGAGGACAAAATTCTCAACAACTTGCAATTTTTAGAATTTCAAAATGATGAAAAATGCATGCTATGGACACGTGCAAACACAAGGGTATAAATGCAATACTGGAAAATAAAATTTCAATAAGTAAACGTGCTGACAGGGACTAAAATGCAATTACCAATAGTATGCAGGACTTGGATGCAATTTCTCCACGAAACACGTGCTCCTCACGTGGGGTCTGCTTCACAGGGGCCTTTTTGCAATTTGTGAAAGCTCCAGGGGCGTCGGTGCAAATAACCCAGGCCGCACGTGCTCCTCACGTGGGGCGGCCTAGGCTCGGAGGACGTCGCAGGCTTGGAGTGGGGCTCGGGTCTTCTGGAGGCTCGGGGTAGCTTCGGAGCAGCTTCGGGTTACCCGAGCCTAGGCTTGGAGGCCGAGGCTCGGATAGGGCGACGTGGCGACCTGAAGGCCCTTGGATCAAGATGGATCCAAGGGGTGTCGGTGAAGACGCGTGGCAGCGGGAGGATCGTCCGATCAGGAGTGCGATGAACGGTCGAGGACGAGAGCGGAGAAGGGACGCGTGGCGAGGTGAGGACCGTTCGATCAGATGATCGAACGGTGGCTGCTTCTTCTTCTCTAACGGACCTCCGCCGCCTGCGGAGGAGATGGCTGCGCTCCGGTGAAGTTTGCTTAGCTCCGCCTCTGTCGCCAAGCTCCGGAGATGAGCTTCGTCAGCTCCCTCCTAGCTCGGAAGAAGCGGAAGAGAAAGGCGGAGCCTCCGGTGGTCTCTGGATCCTTGGAGGAGTGCTGGAGCTCTGCGGTGATGACGCTCGAAGGGAGCTCCGGCGAGGCTCCGGCCAATGAAGGATTGAGGACCTGCGAAGGGTTAGATGGATAGCCGAGGCGTGCAGGTGTTCGTGGAGGTGAGGTGAGTGAGCGGCGAGGCCTACGGTGGAGTGCGGTGGTCTGGCGAGTAAGCTCCGGCCAAATGGCGGAGCTGCTAGTCGGAGGAAGGTGGTATGCGTCGTCGGAGAGCGTGGAGGGGTCAGCGAGGATCGGAGCTTCGACGCGAAGCTCGCCGAGGTGATTGGAAGGTACGAGGGTGATCAATGACAGCGAATAAAAACCGAGAAAAAGCAAGAAAAAGAAGAAGAAGATCGGCGATCGATGGAGGGAGTTACCTGGGAATTGGAGCTCCGCTGGGAGTTCCAGGTCGTCGCTCAAGAGGTCGGTAAAGCCCCGAGCTCGTGCAGCTGCTCGGAGGAGTGGCTGCGACACGGCGGTGGGCCGAGGATCTCGCCGGAGAAGACGCCGGTCTTCGCTCGAAGAGACGGCCAATTGCTGTCACCAATTGAGAGCTCTGAGCTCGGGGGTTTCTCCTGGAGTGGCGGATAGCGATGAAGGTGGCCGGAGGGCGAGTATTTATAGGATGGAAGTCTCGGCAGAGCTGGTGATGGGGCGAAGTTCATGGCTGTCGTGGGGCGAGTGTGGCGGAGATGGTGGTGTGCGAGGGAGCTGGCGAGGGAGATGGATGAGTGGGGTGTGTCGTGGGGGTGATGGTGGTCGAAGAAGGTGGCTGGAGTGCGGCCAAGAATAGGAAGGGGCAGCCCCTCCCGCAAGGCGGAGATCGTGGGAGAGAGGGGGTGCCCGAGGTAGGGGACGAAGCCCTGGCCGTTGGATCTTGTGATCCAACGGCCAGATCGAAGCGCAAAGGAGCGGGTCTGATTAGATCTGGGTGAGATGATCTGAGGTTGTGATGGCGACACGTGGCGTGAGCTGGGCGAAGTGTGAGCAAGCGGCTAGGATCGGGTCTAGGTGACATGATCTAAGGGTCAAGATTCGCTGGAAGGTGGGCGGCTGTGATGAGAGGATCGGGGGCGTGATCGAGCGGCGTAGATGTCGCCACGTGGCTCGCTGAGAGCGCGGCGCTAAGGGACGGTGGTGATGAGGAGTAGGGGATGATCGGACGGCTGAGGGAGTGCGCGCACGTGGTTACAGAGGGACCGTTGGATCTGAAGCTCGATCCAACGGTGGGGGGCGCGGGCGGATAAGACAAAGGGCAGCGGGCCGCGTGGCGCAATCAGAGGGCGCCACGTGGCCTGCTGTGAATGGCTGGAAGGGAAAACATGTGTAGAGAGAAGAGGAGGCCGAATTTGGAAAAACTCAAAACATGAAAGTTGTAGATCTTGATGAGATCTACAAGTTTCATGTTGACCAAAGACGGAGATGAGGTCAAATATGGTACATAAATACAAAGATACATAAATGTACATATGTAGTATACAAAATGACCCAAAAACCCAAGTTTCTCATACAAGCTCCAATTGCAATGAAATTAGTCTCATTTTAAAGGTCTTTTCATATGTAGTATTCTAAGAGTGAGTAGACCTAATTAGGGGTTTGTATGAGGGCTTTATGTGTGTTTTAATGTACAAGGGTTCTCAGGATATTTGGGCTATTTTACAAGGGATTTTTGGCATTCTTATTTAAATGCAGATGAGCTGCTAAAATGCATGAATTATGGATGCATGCATGAGTGTTATTTATGCAAGATAAAAGGAAATATGCCTCTATTTTCTCGGGAACAAGGCTCTATTTTTGACTTTTGGTGTGATGAATCACAGATTCATCAACCCCCTATACTTAGACCTTGCTCGTCCCCGAGCAACTAAATGAAATGCAAGAGTGAAATGATTTTGGGTTCCATACCAAGGTCATGAACAGAAGTTGAAAATGGAGCCTGACTCGACCTTTGGATTGATTGTGTGGCGGAACCTTATTTGGACCTGAACTTAAGACCTAACAGACTTCAAGTTCCACAAGTCTTCTATTCAAGACGTCTTAACAGTCAGGTCAGAATAATTCCTCAAACGCAAATTTCTGATGACTATGATTCTTACTTGTACTGTGTAAGTGAGATGTAGCTCTCCACATCAGAAATGGTTCGGAACCAGCCTCCTCTAACAAGGTAACTCAATAACCTGGTCCAGTAACTCTTTCCTCGAGGAGCGGGGTATTCCCTTCTAAGTTCAAGTGCGACCAACCCAAGAGGAGGGGGTAGTGAGAAAAGAATTGGACGGTGGCCAGTGTAGCCAGCTATCCCGGGATGCCTGACCAGTGTAGCCCAAGTCATCCAGCTGCATTTTCCTTGCTAATATACATACTCCCGACAGGTATTATTCTTTTTCTTGGACCTGTCTGATTTTTTTGGAGTTCTTTCTTGCATTTTTTTTTTTGAACCAATTATTCAAGGTGCAGCATATACATCAGGAGTTTTTCCTCTTGAGCCAGTAGACTATCCCTCTTTTGAAGCATTATTGCAACCCACAGCATCCCGTCCTTAGCCTTCATCACCACTAGACCAAGTTGAGACGCACTTCCTTCACTATAAGAAGAAGAGAGGTTCCGCCTAGAAGTACTACCCTCATATGCTACCCCAAGTCAAAGGAAACTACCTCCTCAACACCTCATCAATGAAGAGCTACGTGCATAGTGCTTGTCCAAGTTAGGTCATTATCTAAAAGAATCCTGCGTATGCACGAGATATTCTACTTAGACTAGTCAAGATGACATGTGAACATAGACTTGCGGACTCAAAGAATTAAGTCTCTTGACCTGAGAAATCTTAACTCCAGTTCCTATAAGGTTCCTCTGAAATTAGGTGGATTAAGGTCAAATCAAGTCCATCCTCAATATCTACTCATAACTAGGTTCAGAACCCACTAGCTTTTCACTTTGCATATGCAGAAATATGCAGATGAGATGAGATGTCATGCTATGAAGATGCAGGACTCTTTTTATTAGTTTTTATGCAGGGATGATATGCAAGAGTAAATAAGAAGCCTTTATTTTTGTTTTATTTTTCTGGTATACAACAATTATTTACAAAAGTATGTTTTACAAGAATTTTACAACTTTTTATACAAGTATAGTACATATTATACAAGTATACCAAAAAAAAATTTTTTTTTTGTTTTTCGATTTTTACCCACCCGTAATTATTGCAAAATATATACAACAGTACGCGAAAGTACGAGCTATGGGTAAAGTATATATGTAATATATACACGCCCCCCTATACTTAGCGTGTGCTATGTCCTCAGAGCACAAAGAGCGAGGAAAAGACATAGCTCGTGCTAAGCGTAGGAGAGCCAAAAAGAAATAGTAAGTATAGAAGTCGTCTCGCCCCCCTATACTTAGGCTCTGGCAGCCTAAGTGTAGAAGAAGATCAGAAATGGGGCGGACGAGGTTAAGAGGAGAAATGGAGGAGTATCAGTGCGGGCATCGGTCCCCCCTATACTTAGGCTTAGGTCAGCCTGAGTATCGGTAGGAAATGAGTATAAGGACCAATGTGATCTGGAGAATGTACAGTGAATCGACTCGGGTGACCCCTTCCCCCTATACTTAGGATTTGGTCATCCTAAGTACAGTCCGAGATAATGATTCGATGATGTGGGGACGGCCTACTAGAATCGTGAAGGTAAGGATAGGATATACAGGAAGAATGATATATATACAGTTGAGTCGGTCTGAATCTTTTGAAGATGCTGCTGATGGCTGGAGTTCATTGCTGCAAGGTCTCATACGCGGCTTGAGATGTATCTGTTGTATCTGTCTCGCATATGAATACAATCTCCTCCACATGGACTAACTGTTCATTGGATTCGACGAAGTGCTTCAACAGCTGCCCATTTACTAGGAATGTTGGTGCGTCATCTGCGAGATCTGAGATCTCGACACATCCACTATCATGCACCGTTCGGACAACGAATGGTCCCGTCCACTTAGACTTTAGTTTGCCTTGGAAAGTCTTCAGCCTGGCATTGAACAACCATACCTTCTGTCCAGGAACAAAGGTCTTTCGTCTGATGTATCTATCGTGCCAACGCTTTACCTTGTCCTTGTACACCACACTGTTGTCGTATGCTCGGTTTCTGATTTCCACAAGCTCATTCAGATCCATGTCTCTTTGTTTCTGTCCTAGGTGTGTGTTCCAGTTGACCTTCTTTATTGCCCATTCTGATTTGTGCACTAACTCTGCGGGCAAATGGCACGGCTTTCCGAATACCATTCGGAATGGGGAGGTGCCTAACGGTGTCTTGTAAGCCGTCCTATACGCCCAGAGGACTTGATCCAAGATCTGAGACCAGTCCTTCCTGTCTGGGCGGACGAGCTTTTGCAATATGGTTTTCACCTCCCTATTCGACACCTCAGCCATACCATTGTTTGTGGGTGGTAAGGACTAGCGACACGGTGTTCGATGCCGTAATCCTTCAGGAGTTTCTTCACCTCCCGATTCACAAAGTGGCTACCCCCATCTGATATCATCATTTTGGGGATCCCGAACCTAGAGATTATGTGCTCTCTGATAAATTTACAGACAGTCTTGCTGTCTGCGGCTCGGGTCGGGATAGCCTCCACCCATCTGGACAGATAGTCAACCGCAAGAAGGATGTATTCAAACCCGTGGCTGACAGGGAATGGGCCCATGAAATCGATGCCCCAGGCGTCAAAGACATCACAAATGATGACTGGCTGCATTGGCATCTCATCCTTGGAACCAACGGTTCCTCCCATCCTCTGGCAAACTGGGCACGACTTCGCGAAGGCGGGTGGCATCGCGAAACAAAGTCGGCCAGTAAAAGCCACATTGAAGTACCTTCCATGCGGTCCTCTTCCCGGAGTGGTGTCCTCCTGCCTCTAAGCTATGGCATAAAGAAAGGACACTCTGGTATTCCTCCTGAGGAATACAACGTCTCCAGACACAATCCGGTCCTTCAAAGAAAAGGATCGGATCCTCCCAATGGTAGTGTCTAGCGTCCGACTTTTAATCGGTCAATTTGGCTCTTGGGCCAATCCTCGGGAACTTTCTTGGAGACAAGATAGTTCACGATATTGGCATACCATGGGAGTGAGTCGATAACAAAAATCGACTCGTCAGGGAAGGAGTCTCGAATCGGGGAAACCTCGGAAGTATTAAGATCTTCGAGACGAGAGAGATGATCGGCTACTACGTTCTTCTTTCCAGGTTTATCACGGATGTCCAAATCAAACTCCTGAGAAGTAAAATCCAACGAAGAAGACGCGCCTTCGCGTCCTTCTTCTCCATTAAATATCGTAGTGCCGTGTGGTCTGTGAACACAGTTACCTTGGATCCGATTAAATGAGATCTGAATTTTTCCAAGGCAAACACTACCGCAAGCATTTCCTTTTCGGTAACTGTATAATTACGCTGAGCAGAATCAAGCACTTTGCTTGCGTAGTGAATTGCAAACGGGACGCCATCTCTTCTTTGTCCCAATACAGCCCCAACAGCATAATCTGAGGCGTCCGTCATGATCTCAAAAGGGAGAGACCAATCTGGGGCTTGTAAGATGGGTGCGTCCATGATCATTCCTTGTAATCGCTTAAAGGCTTCAAGACACTTGTGATCGACAATAAACTCCGCGTCTTTGCCTAAAAGCTCAGTTAGCGGTCGGGCAATCTTAGAAAAATCCTTAATAAATCTCCGATAAAATCCGACATGCCCGAGGAACGACCGCAACTGCCGTACGTTGGTTGGTGGCTGGAGTCGTCTGATCACGTCACCTTGGCAGGGTCAACCTCCATTCCTCTCTTGGAGATGACATGCCCCAACACTATGCCCTCCGTCACCATAAAGTGACTTTTCTCCCAGGAGAGCACCAGATTGACCTCACAACATCTTTTGAGGACTCGGTCCAGATTCCTAAGGCAGGAATCAAAGAGTCGCCGTGGACCGAGAAGTCATCCATGAAGACTTCCAGGAATTCGCCGACCATTTCGGCGAATACAGCAATCATGCACCTTTGAAAAGTACCTGGAGCATTGCATAGCCCAAAAGGCATGCGCCTGAAAGCATAGGTACCAAAGGGGCATGTGAACGTGGTCTTTTCCTGGTCCTCTGGAGCTATGGCTACTTGATTGTAGCCCGAGAACCCATCAAGAAAACAAAAGAATTCTTTCCCCGCTAGTCTTTCTAAAATCTGATCAATAAATGGTAGGGGGAAATGATCCTTTTTCGTCGCGGCATTCAGGCGTCTGTAATCCACACAGACGCGCCACGACGTGGGTACTCTTGTCACGATCTCCTCTCCGTCCTCATTGGTGGTCGTCTGAATTCCCGACTTTTTCGGGACAACATGGATTGGGGCCACCCACTTAGAGTCGGAGATTGGGTAAATGAAACCCGGCGTCGCACCATTTTTCTATCTCTTTCTTCACAACCTCTCGTAGATTTGGATTCAACCGACGTTGGAATTCCACGAGAGGGTTTTGGCTTCGTTCTCCAAGTATATATGGTGCGAACACAGAGCGGGATTTATCCCGTGGAGATCGGAAATGCTCCAGCCTATTGCCTTGCGGTTCTTCTCCAGGATCTCTAGCAAGCGAGATTCCTGCTCCTCGGTCAATTGCGAACTGATAATGACCGGAAATTTCTTGTCTTGGCCCGCAAGGAAGGCATATTTCAGAGTTGTGGGTAAAGGTTTGAGCTCGGGGATGGTATAATCGTCTAAGAAGTCTGGCTCAATCCGATCTGGTTCGGTGTTGGACGTGGCTGGATCCTGTTCTGCAGCGGCTGCCACCAAGCTCGGCTCTGGAGTCGGATCGTCAAAGGTCTCCATGCAATCGGCAAACGCCTCGTCCGACTCGTCATCCTCATCTTCCGATTGGTCCTAAGGATGTAAGGACTGACAGGCCTACTTGGGCCTCTGTGTCATCGAAGATGTAGGGCGATGCAGGCTCAGAGCTGTACTCGTTCCTGAGGATCTCGCAGACTGACTCATGCACTGGATCATCTTCAAAGGAGATGGACACGTCGGTGCTGGCTGGGTTCTGTCTCCATGGCCCAACTAAGTCTACATGTTCACGGTCTGTTTCGAGAGAAGAGTACTCGGTGCTGGATTCGGAGTCTGGTCTCTGCCATCTCGTCTGCTTCATCTCTAATTCCTCATCTCCGCCTGGAGTTTGGAACTGAATTTTCCCATTCTTATAATCGAATAAGGCCCCTGCTGTTCTGAGGAAGGCCTACCCAAAATGATCTGGGAATCTCTCCAATTATGAGGGTTTCCATATCGAGGACAGTGAAGTCCACCATGTATTCCTGCCCCTCGACTTTGATCACAATGTTCCTTAACTCTCCTGGGACTTCTTAGTGGATTTGTCCGCGAACTGAAAGAATAGCTCTAGATTTCCTAAGAGGTCCGAGATTGAGCCGCTCATAGAGGGCTGTGGGCATCAAGTTGATCGAGGAACCATTGTCCAGGAGAGTGCGTGCAAACGCGATGTCATCAACATGACTCACTACATAGTGTGCACCCATGTCTCTTCGTTTCCGAGGAAACGAGTTCTTTATTGCACAAGTCGTGGCTACTGATAGAACGTGTTTCTCAACACGGCTTTTGGTCTTCCTGCTAACCCTAGTAGGTGTGCATCTCACCTTAAGGTATTTTTGGGAATGCAGGGGTCATTTCCACGAACTTGTCAAAGGGGATTGTGACCTTGATATGTTTGTTACAAAACTCAGCCATCTCAGGGTCATCTTTTTGGATTTTGTTGTTTTTCTTCTTCCCACCCTTGAGAGCTTGGGGAAAGGGATTATTAACTCAGGTTCTGGAACTGAAATATCTTCATTAGCTGCTGAAACTGAGTTCTGAACAAGACTCTGACTCGGACTTTTATACAGACTCTGACTCTGATCTCTGACGAAAGGGAAATGCGTGGGCGAAACCGGTGATGCTTTCTTCCGCTTCTTCTGGCTGGTCCTCCTCAGATGGAGGTGCGGGCTCATCGGTGTCGTCGGACTCGGGATGACTGCGGGGCTGGTGCTTCGAGGACTCAGATGTCCTCTTCTTCTGCTGGCGGTGACGGTGGTGCTCCTCCTCTTCCTCCTCCGAATTCTCCTCAGGTCGAATTTCGGAGGTTCCTTCCTGTTGTGCCCGTGCCCGATCAGGTATGATCACGGTCCTTCCGCTCCTGAGGGACATATGGTTAACATTATCATACGAAGGGATCTCATGTTCAGATAAATAATTATCTGAATAGTATACCTGATCTCTGGATCGGTTCTGGCCTTGATGTATGCTATTTGGGTTGGCCTGAACCTGTGCGGGAATTGGAGTCCTTGGCGCCATTTGTTGGTCCTGAGCACGAGAGACCCGATTGATGTCGGTTCTCATGTCTAGGTAATCGTTCTGCATCTGCTGGACCCTATCAGACAGTGTCTGGATCGCCAAGGTGAGGGACTCCAATTCGGTGGGCTGGGCTGGCTGCTGAGTGGATGCGGTCCTGAATTGGCCCTGCTGGCCGTGCCGGTATTGCTGCTGATGGGGCGGTGCTGGCCCCTGCTGATAGGTGCGCTGCTGCGGCTGGTACCCTTGTTCTGGCCTGGACTGATATCGCGGGTTTGTGACGGGCCTGGTCTCCTGGTAGACTGGGGTTGGGCGGTGTGACTGGTCCTTCCCCATCTCGATTTGCCGGACTAGTGGGTCGCGGCTATACCAGAGCCCGTTGATCTCGTAAACGGGCGGAGGCTCCTCGTACTCTGTCTCCACTGGTGGGGGTGCATGATGGTTCTGCTGGGTGTAAGTCTGATCCCAGCTGCTCTGAGACCCCGGTGCCTGTTCCTGTACAAGATGGACTCGATGTACAGGTACAGGTGGGTGCAGAAGGGGTGGGTAGCTTAATCCTGGCTACCTTTTCAGAGAGTTCCTCCACCTTCTTGGGAAGGCTCGAAAGAGACTCCATCTCCGCGACTCTCTTGTGGATCTGTTCGACCATGGTAAGCTTGTCTGCAATCCATCCCCATGCTGGGGATGAGGTCCTCTGTCAGATCTGCAACAGTCCTTTTAGTTGTCTCGTTGGGATAGAATCGAGGGAGACAACTGATAGGCCTTGTGGCCTGTGACCTGCCGGTTTCTGCCATCTGTTCTAGAATCTTCCACACGGCATGCTCGTTCTTGTTCAGATAGCTTCCTCCACAGGCGGCGCTGACTAACCCCTGCATCTCTGGGGTTAGGCCGCAGAACAAGGTCTGGACTAAGATTGCCTTAGAAATGCGTGGCATGGGCATTTCTGTACTAAGTCATTGAACCTGTCCCAAGCCTCGTGGAACGGTTCGCAGGGTCCTTGGGCGAAGCTGGCAATCTTCGTTCGCATTTGATTGGTTCTACTGAGTGGGTAGAACTTCTTCAAGAAGAGGTCCTTGAACTGCATCCAGGTAGTACATACCACCCCTAGGTTTTTCAGCCAATGTGCAGCCTTATCTCCTAAGGCAAACGGGGTGGCTTTCAGCCGGATATAATCTTGGCCAACATTGGGATGGCTCAGATTATTGCAAACTAGTTCGAAGTCACGGAGGAAAGTGTACGGCTCCTTCGCTTAGGTTTCCGTTGAACTTCGGCAGCAGGCTAAGGAAGTGGGGCTTCAGCTCGAATGCCTGGTCGGGAACTGCAGGTGCTAGCCAATTCTGGATTTCGTTCTCCGCCGGGTTATAGGTATCGACCATTGGTCGGTCGATCCCTTCAGCTACTATTATCCGCCCCATTCGTGCAGTGAGATCAGCATTTTTCTGTTCAGCTTCAGCAAGGCGTCTTAGAATCTGTCTCATCTGGTCCTCATCAGGCGGCATCTTTGGTGGCATTTCTTCCTCTACTTCTGGGGATTGGAAAATAAGGTCGGTGTTAGAGGTTGAATCAAGGAGGGATAACCGAGGCAATGATCTTCCTCGGTAATCTCAGAGGAGATACAAGGGTTGGTTTGAGAGTAACCACCCTGAGCAGGAGGGAACCAGGACTCAAGAGGGTCATGAGTCATGGGTGGTCCAAGGTGCGCTCGGACTGGAAAAGACGAGTTACTTGGGGGACTCATAGAGAGATCAGTGAACGGTGCGTCGAGATCTCCCCAGTCACTCATCTTGGTGAAGCAAGAAGAAGATAGGATTTTACTCTACCTGAAGCAAGCACAAGATCAATCCAAGACCCTGGATTCACACTCAACACAGTGAAGGACACAAAGTTGAGTCCAATTTATCTTGTAGTTTTTAAGTGTGATTTTCAAGCAAATCTAGCAAGGATTACGCGGCCTAGAGGGAAGTCGGCTCAGAGCCGGATGCGTCTTCCCTGTCTATCCTGTCGTCTAAGATACCGCCGCTCCTTCCTTTCTTCGCTCCTATCCCAAGCCGATGGACTCAGTGACCATGCCCCTATCTACCTGCAAGCAGGCGGAGGCTGACAAGGCAGGAACTTCGCCCCGGAGGGGTTACTGGCAACTTGTCGCGAAGTACCGCAATTTCGCCCCTATCTACCTGAGACAGGCGAGGCTACTTGGTACTAGTCAAAGAATCTGAAAATATTCGGCTCGTGATATTTGCTAGGATCAGTTAGAACGTGATATGGAAGACGGGGATTTGGGCTCTACCTTAGGGTGTTCACACACACTCAGGTACCCTCACTCAGCCTGAAAACAAGGTCGGGGATTAGTCTCCCGCAAACAATTTTCAGCTTTTATTCCCTTTTATGGTCAATAATGTTAGCAGTCCCAGTTTTAAAATTAGGTTATCACTGTAATTAATCACCACAAAGCACGCCTATCGGACAGTCCCAATTTCCTTTTTAATTAAGTGAGAAAATCAGAGGGGGAATTCGAGAAAAGCCGATGCAAGTTAAAATCTATGATGCGTATGCCAAGTAGAGAATACTTACAGTGGTCCTTCGCTTCTTGATGCAGGATGCTATACAGAATTGAAAACTCTACCCTACATGCAAATGCAAGCGATGAAAGCCGGCTCCTAGACAGGCAGTTCTATTAACGTGAAGAACGGTTTAATTTGAACTAAGTCCTGCGGTCTAGGTGCGTCTATTAAGTGTGTTTGTGGTCCTATTGATTACGAGCACAAACAAGTCCTAGAGTGGCTCGAGGAGCCGCTAGTGCAAGCTAAATTACCAATCACCCACACAGCACACGGGACACAGTTTTCCACTATATTTACACGCGCGAGCTCCCAAACGGGAACCGCTGGAAATAATGCAAAGGAGAAAAATAAAATAAAATAAGATGTACAATGACTCTCTTTCTCTCAACACACTTTAAATGCTAAGTCCTTGAAGCATCGCCGACTCCTCGCGGTCCTCGCACAAAAATGAAATAGAGGTCAGAGAGTGACACACAAATGAAGCAAAAAAGAAAACAAATAAGAGAAATAATTACAAGAAAAACCGGGGGTCAGACTACCCGGGGATTAGAAATCAAACACTTCAACAATGTGCTACAAATTAACCTAAGCCGTGCCTCCCCGGCAACGACGCCATTTTGATGAGCGCTCCCGCCCCTTAGTTAATTCGGTCAAATTAATGGTCCAAATTATTTTTAAGTGTTCGTTGCAGTCGGATACGGGAGGTTAATCAAAAACCACTTAAGACAGATTTTGGTCAATTTTAAGCAGTGATATTTTTTTTTTTTTACTTGGTGGAGTCCAAGGTCGATCTCAGGGAGGCAACTGTCTCCTTAGGTTGATTACAACAATTTACAAGTGTTTGATATTCGGGGAACAATTTTTTTTTGGTATTTTTAATTCCTATGCAGACATATGCAGACAATTCTTAGCCAATTTAAAGTCAAATTTAATTGATGTGTCAAACGAAGTCCAAAAATAATGAAAATTGGCCAGATGATTATTTATGATGAAAATGACCTACACTAATTTTTTTGGAATTTTTCGACTCAAAATAAATTTTCTGTGAATTAAACAAACAGACAGAGTGATTTTCAGTGTTTAATTTTTAATAAATATCAAACCACAATTTCTCCAAGAACCTAAATTATCCTAGGAAGGTCTAATGATCAGGGACCTAGGAAAATTGACAGAACTTAAATTCACTGTGAAATGAATTATTTAAAATTAATTAAAGAAAAATCACTAAACTAATTATTGAGGCCTCGTTATGCGTGCAAATGACATGAAATTTTTATGGAGTGTTGAAAATGGTGTCCTTAAGCTACTGTGAATTTTTGGTGATTTTTGAAGGCACTGATATTTAATTAAAAATCAAATGGCATCACTGGGCAAAATATGACACAAATGAACCAATTAATTCATTGATAATTCAATTAAGCCAACAAAAATCAAACACGTGTACAAAAAGATAGAGGACAAAATTCTCAACAACTTGCAATTTTTAGAATTTCAAAATGATGAAAAATGCATGCTATGGACACGTGCAAACACAAGGGTGTAAATGCAATACTGGAAAAATAGAATTTCAATAACTAAACGTGCTGACAGGGACTAAAATGCAATTACCTATACTATGCAGGACTTGAATGCAATTTCTCCACGAACCACGTGCTCCTCACGTGATGTCTGCTTCACAGGGACCTCTTCGCAATTTGTGAAAGCTCCAGGGGCGTCGGTGCAAATATCCCAGGCCGCACGTGCTCCTCACGTGGGGCGGCCTAGGTTCGGAGGGCGTTGGAGGCTCGGGTCTTCTGGAGGCTCGGGCTAGCCTCGGAGCAGCTTCGGGTAACCCGAGCCTAGGCTTGGGAGGCCGAGGCTCGGATAGGGCGACGTGGCGCACTGGAGGCCCTTGGATCAAGATGAATCCAAGGGGTGTCGGTGAAGGCGTGTGGCAGCGGGAGGATCGTCCGATCTGAGGTGGATCGACGGTCGAGGACGAGGGCGGCGAAGAGACGCGTGGCGAGGCGAGGTCCGTTCGATCAGAGGATCGAACGGCTGCTGCTTCTTCTCCTTCAACGGGCCTCCGCCGCCTGCGGAGGAGATGGCTGCGCTCCGGTGAAGGCTGCTGAGCTCCGCCTCTGTAGCCAAGCTCCGGTGATGAGCTTCGTCAGCTCCCACCTAGCTCGGAAGAAGCGGAAGTGAAAGGCGGAGCCTCCGGTGGTCTCTGGATCCTTGGAGGGGTGCTGGAGCTCTGCGGCGATGAAGCTCGAAGGGAGCTCCGGCGAGGCTCCGGCCAATGAAGGATTGAGGACCTGCGAAGGGTTAGATGGATAGCCGAGGCGTGCAGGTGTTCGTGGAGGTGAGGTGAGTGAGCGGCGAGGCCTACGGTGGAGTGCGGTGGTCTGGCGAGTAAGCCCCGGCCAAATGGCGGAGCTGCTAGTCGGAGGAAGGTGGTATGCGTCGTCGGAGAGCGTGGAGGGGTCAGCGAGGATCGGAGCTTCGACGCGAAGCTCGCCGAGGTGATTGGAAGGTGCGAGGGTGATCAAGGACGGTGAATAAAATCGGAGAAAAAGCAAGAAAAAGAAGAAGAAGATCGGAGATCGATGGAGGGAGTTACCTGGGAATTGGAGCTCCGCTGGGAGTTCCAGGTCGTCGCTCAAGAGGTCGGTAAAGCCCCGAGCTCGTGCAGCTGCTCGGGAGGAGTGGCTGCGACACGGCGGTGGGCCGAGGATCTCGCCGGAGAAGACGCCGGTCTTCGCTCGAAGAGACGGCCAATGCTGTCACCAATTGAGAGCTCTGAGCTCGGGGGTTTCTCCTGGAGTGGCGGATGCGGATGAAGGTGGCCGGAGGGGGGGTATTTAAAGGGTGAAGGTGACGGCTGGAATGGGTGAGTGGCGAAGTTGGTGGCTGTCGTGGAGCGAGTGTGGCGGAGATGGTGGTGATTGAGGGTGTTGGCGAGGGAGAGGGACGAGTGGGGAGCGTCGTGGCGAGGTCAGCGGCCGGAGGAGAAGGCTGACGTGTGCCCAGAAAAGGAAAGGGGGCGCCCCTCCCGCAAGGCAAGGGACGTGGGGGAGAGGGGCGCCTGGAGGTAGGAGACGAAGTCTCCTCCGTTGGATCGTGTGATCCAACGGTGGAGATTAGATCGTGGTGAGCGGGTGTGATTAGATCGAGGGGAGGCGATCTGAGGGTCGTGGAGCCACCACGTGGCGGGACGAGGTCGAAGCGAGATCCCACGGATGGGATAAAAAGTGGGGGAATGATCGAACGGCTGAGGGGATAGGCAGCGGCTGCGGTTGAGATGGAGAGTTCAGGTCGCGATCGAAGGGCGCATAGCGCGCCACGTGTCGTCATGTGGGCGCGGCGCTAACGGATGGTGGTGATGAGGAGTAGGATGATCATCGGACGGCTGAGGGAGTGAGCGCACGTGGTCACAGAGGGGCCGTTGGATCTGAGGCGCGATCCAACGGTGGGGAGCGAAGGCGGATCAGACGAAGGGCAGCGGGCCGCGTGGCGCAATCAGAGGGCGCCACGTGGCCTGCTGTGAATGGTTGGAAGGGAAAACACGTGTAGAGAGAATAGGAGGCCGAATTTGGAAAAACTCAAAACATGAAAGTTGTAGATCTTGATGAGATCTACAAGTTTCATGTTGACCAAAGACGGAGATGAGGTCAAATATGGTACATAAATACAAAGATACATAAATATACATATGTAGTATACAACATGACCCAAAAACCCAAGTTTCTCATACAAGCTCCAATTGCAATGAAATTAGTCTCATTTTAAAGGTCTTTTCATATGTAGTATTCTAAGAGTGAGTAGACCTAATTAGGGGTTGTATGAGGGCTTTATGTGTGTTTTAATGTACTAGGGTTCTCAGGATATTTGGGCTATTTTACAAGGGTGATTTTTGGCATTCTTCCCTATATTATTAAGGAGTATACACATATATTATAGAGAGGAAGTTATTTGATGAAGAAGTATTTTACAGGGGATTTCTGGCTTCTTATTTAAATGCAGATGAGCTGCTAAAATGCATGAATTATGGATGCATGCATGAGTGTTATTTATGCAAGATAAAAGGAAATATGCCTCTATTTTCTCGGGAACAAGGCTCTATTTTTGACTTTTGATGTGATGAATCACAGATTCATCACTCGGGCAGAGGGGAGGTGGTGCGAGGGCGGGGGAAGGAGCTCGGGGCGGATGGCGCACCTGGGGCTGGGGAGGAGACGTATAGGAGCAGGAGGCTGAGGAGGAAGAAAAGAAGGGGAAGAAGAGGAAAAGGATGGGGAAGGAGGAAGAAAGGATGATAAAAATGACCTTTTCAGTCTTTATTTTAAATTTAATTCCCATTATGTACAAAAGTTAACGTCCTTTTGCATTGGAAATGAACGATAACTAACATGAGGGGCACAAGTTTTAGAACGATAAGAAGTTCGGGGGCACAACTGATATTCCCAAAAAGTGAGGGGCATAACTGAAATTGCAAGATCTCAGAGGGACACAACTGATAAAAACCCTAATTTTATATGAATATTTTTGCTTTCGTGCGTCCACATAATGACGCATAAAATCATACTTTTAGCGCACCGAAAATCGTATCTTCAGTTACTAGGTTCTCAAGTAAGTAGTTGAATGATTTTGGTTATAGTTTCTTAAAAATCATCTCTGATTTTTTATAACATGAATGCGAACATGATAATTTCAAAATTCTCATGTTTTGATTTTTTTTCAAGTGATCTTATAATATAAAATCATCCATTTTAGTGTTTAATTCATAGTAAGTTCTTACTTTGTAAAAAAATAATGTAGGTGTATTTGACCTAAATCATTCAAATCCCCTACATCTAGCTAAAAATTATGCAATATCCAAAATCATTGCCATTTTTTATTTGTTGCATATCATATAAAATTAAAGAATGCATTCCTGTAACATTTCAGAATTTTCTAATTGGAATAAATAGTTGATGAATCTATAATTCATCTACTTTATATGAAAATCTTAGCAAAATATCCTTAATAAATCGACAATTAAATTCTCAAAAAATTAGTTTATTAACATTTACTAATTGTGCTAAAATTGGGGTTAGATTTTATAAATAAAAAACCAGTGTTTTTGACCTTATTTAGGCCCATTATTTTATATAGAAAATTTATTTTAACCTAATTCTTCTTTTATTATACTCCATAAACAATTAACTAACTTAGCTTAAAGAACCAAGACTCGTAAAAATCATGGAATTATAAGAAAACACAAAAATCTTACATTGTATATTTTATACATATTTTATCTTTGTCGATTTGTTTAACAGTTTTAACCTATAAAAATCCATAAAAACAGATTATATATATACATTGTATATAAAAATTATTCACTAATTAAAATCAAATTAAAATACAAAAAAAACATAAAATAGAATATTACGGTATTTTGTTATCTGTAGGGTACTACCAAAAATACTTTTTACATATGATCTATTTGATTTTGAGTCCTTCACAAAAGTTGTAGATCTCGTCGAGGTGAACAACTTTCATGTTGATCACTTTTTGATTTGACATCATTTGCTATTTTTTACTAAGTTTTATTTTAATTTAATTTTTGAATTTTAAGGGGGTGACACGTGGCATCTCCTGGAGCCGCCAAGTGTCAACCCTCTTTTATTCATTTTTATTTTCCATATTTTATTTTTATTTTTATTTTTATTTTTATTTTTATTTTTATTTGATTCTTTTTTCTCCCCCTTCTCTCTTTCTTTTTCTCTCTCCATTCTCTCCATCTCTCTCTTCTCCAGATCGCATGCCCTGCACGTGACTCCTCCTCATTCTTCTCACTCCCCAGGCACGTACGCGACATGTGCCACCCTCTCCCTTTCCAGGAACATGCCGCGCACATGCCTCCCATTTCCTTCCCACCTTCCCTCGCAAACGAACGACCTCTCCTCCTCTCCCTCAACTGCCACCACCTCACCTCCCCGTCGTTACGACCTCCATCGCCTCCTCCGCGTGACGCCTGATCGAGCCCCGACTCCTATAAAACCTCACACACCTCGACCTCCATCGCCATCCATTGATCCGTCATGATATAAAGGAAGAAGATGACAACAACTCCACCGACGTGATCCAAGGTTGCCACCGACCTTGACTGTAGTTACTTTGCACAGCGGCTGAGCTCGGATCTCCCTCGCCGGAACCTTAAGGGAAGATCAGAGAAGCATAGCCCCTCCTCCAGGCGACTCTCACCCAGCTCCACTTGCTCTTTTGCCTTGCACCTCCGGCGATGGTTGCATCCCACTGAGCACCCCTTCATAGCATGTGATTCTCAACTACAACACTCTATGTCCGCATCGCCATCCGACGACTACACCTCTCTGCTCTCAGTCCATCACCAGGTACCCCTTTCGCATCTTATTCCTTTCCCTTCTTCACCAGACCTCTTCCTTCTAGAAGAGGAGCCCATCTCCTTCATCCCCAAATCAAGACCCCTCAATCGATCACATTCATTAGATCTCCCTCTCTGCTTCTCGGAGCTTGGCTCCCATTCCTTCATCCTCCAACAGAGCTACCCCCTCTTTTGCCTGCTAATATTGCGGGTAGAATCACCTGGAGCATCGATGACATGCCTCTGGCCTGCAACTCCTCGCCTCGCCTCCGCTCGTGCACCCTCACCACTGCTCCGTCTTAACTGCATCGTCACCTCTAGCATCTCGGTTGTGTGTTGGATGAGATCCAACTACCACCGATCGACCCTCCATTATCCTCAACTCGCTCCACCGTACTCGACCCGTCGCATTGCCCGCATCTGCCACCCTCGTCGCCTGACATACAATTGTTGCAGGATCAGGGGATGGCTCGTTATCCAATGACCGTATAGTCTCCATGTGGATTTCCCCGAACCTCGGTCCCATGCCTCAAGGTTCGGGTGAGCCAAACCCGCCATCTTCAGCCATGTAGAGGTTTAACTACCGCACCTCAGCCTCGGGGCCCACGTCTCCCTCGAACCTCCACAAGTCAACCGCATGGAGGCTCGGTACCTGAGCCTCCCCCACCAACCGAACCTATGTCGCCAGACTCAATGCACGTGCGAGCAGGGGCTATTTACAACCAAGCCTCGTTTTTATAGAGAATCGATCAAAAGCCCCACCTCCAACCGCACATGCAGGACACGTGTGCTGCAAGGAAATATCAAGGAGTAACCCACATGTTTTCCAAATTACAAAAGAGCCCCTTTGCTTCTAGACCACGTGCGACGCATGCTCCCGCATGGGCAATTTGCATAGAAGCCCATGCATTTTAAATAACTGCATATAAGCTCCAGGGACCATATCAAAAAGAAAACTGTATTTTTATTGCATTTTAGTCCTCGAAATTTTATTTTATCATGTATTTCTCATTTGAACTCCATTTTAACACATAATATATCATTTTAAAGCTTGTTCAACGTTTTATCATCTTATAGATTTTGTGAACAGATCAGACCTCGATTTAAGTTGAATATTATTTGAAGATCTCTTCTAATCATGCGTGCTTGATTTCTACATATTTGTGTCGTATTTGTATTGAGAAAAAATGTGACTTGATCTACAAGGACTCGATGGAGAAGATTTGATTTGATTGATTCTCTTGTAATTATTGTTGATGATATTTGTGGAATTAATCTATGTGGGGAAAAAATATGATCATTTTTTTATGAATATTGAAAGTCTCTGTCCTGCTATGTTGAAGTTTTAATTCATAATTATCTCTCTTGGAATGTCTATGAGATATGTTATAATTGGGGGTTTAATTGAGCTCAATTGAGGAAGAATGATTATTGAATCCCCTGACATTTTATATGATTAAAATTTATTTTATTTGAGGATTAATTCATGGAATTTATAGGTCATTTCTATTTAAGGATCATCAAGTGATTTATTTATTTACAAGATTATTCATTGATTGACCTTCTTGCATGCTAGCTTGGAGTTAAATTGAAAATTTGTCTTGAACGTCTCTTTTTTCAGATATGTAATTAATTTTGAGGATTAATTAATCATTTTTTATTAGATTAAAAATCATTGTAATAGATCTCATGCTTCATTGTTTCATCCACTTGCATTGAATTACTTTGACTTTTTGCTTTATTATCGAACATAGATTAACATAGCAAATAGTTAATCACTTAAATTAACTTGAAACCGTACAACTAAAAGTCATCGTTCCATGTGTTCGACATCAGAATACTTACCAAGTAAAAAACTATTCCACAATATTCAAAAGTTGTGCTATTTTGTTGATCTAATTTTTGCCTCCTATGGAACGATTGCCGATTATCAGAGAGGTGGATTTCCGACTCATCAATAGTAAATTGCATAAATACACCGGTTTGTATAATACATGTAATTTGGAAGATGTGGTGTAGTTTTAACTTGATTTTCAATAAAATATTGTGTATCGTTGTTTTATCTATTTATAAAGATACAGGGAAGAATTTTAGGACATAATTATTTATCTTGATTTCAAAATAAATTCCCCACTTTTCGAAGCGTGTTTGTGCCTCGATTTGATTTTAAAAGATCCCTTATATATTTGTAAACCTGGATTTCTAGCCACTTCTTTCCTACATACGCATTGCACTCAAAGTGTAAAAACACAAAATCAACTCTCTGATAACGAGAATGCATGTTTGTTGTTGATGTGGTGATTGTATTTAGCTAAACATCACCTCATTGAGTTCGATCTTAGACTTCATGAGTAAGAAAAGACACATATCACTTAACTCGTATAATTTGATGTGATTTTTTGATTTGATCGATTTCAAGTGCACCACTACCAAAACCAATTATGCAATCGACATCAGGGCTCATCATGACATAAACATATTCACCACCACAAGGGCTTAATGTATCCGATAACAT
Source organism: Ottelia alismoides (assembly GCA_037367405.1). Taxonomy (NCBI): domain Eukaryota; kingdom Viridiplantae; phylum Streptophyta; class Magnoliopsida; order Alismatales; family Hydrocharitaceae; genus Ottelia; species Ottelia alismoides. Next base: position 397,339 of record JAZKJV010001710.1, read on the forward strand.
GTTTTATTGGTCTGCTATGAATGTAAAATTGTAGATTATTTAATTGATCGTGTTAATCAAACAAATTATCTTGACACTTAATTTATACCATAATTGGGTCAAACTCAAAGAGAACTCATTAACATGGGTCAGAAATCCAGATTATGTATGTATCCCACTTGTAACAAAGCATATTTATGCGTTTTTAGGTAGTTATAGTTTTTGTTTGATTTCTTTATTTTCCATCTTTAAATTTTAAACTTTTAGTTTGGAACATAATAATAATAATAAAATAAAATGAAAATGCACATAGTATAGGTATGTAACAAAAGTATAAGGACGAGAAGGGTTCTTAAAATGAAGGATAAAAATAAAATAAAAATGTAAATAATTTATTTTAAATTCTTTATACATTTTGTAAATGTTTTAGGGCATTTAAAGCCAAGGAAAAATATAATAGAAAATAAAAGAAAAATATGATTTTAATTTGATTTTAAAAAGAAATCATGAAACACGGTAAAACAGATTTTCAACTCAAAAGGAATGGATAACAAATATATCAGATTTCTTTTCACAAAATGTGAACCAGAGAGGCTTCATAAAACACCCTTTTTTCTTAGTTTGATTTTAGTGATTTTTACTCGGCAGAACCTATAAATTTTGCCAATTACCTCCACGATCTTTGAAACAACATAATTCCCCCATCGACCCTGTAAACTTGCCAACTCATACCACATGAACCCCGCGGTTACTCTGTTTGAACTCATGAGGGTTCTTGAGGTAATTTATAGGGTTAATGGGGGTAATTACGTTATGTAAAAGGTCGTAGGGGGAATTGGCAACGTTTATAGAGTCTGCGAGGTAAAAATCCCTTGATTTATATGATTTTATATGGTTTTCAAAAAGGTATTGATGTTTTGGTATTTCTGAATAGCAAACAACAAACAATGTATTTTCACACTTAATTTTCTTTTAAAAAGATATTAAAAAAATACATTCTAATTAATTCAAGAGTAATTTACAAAAAAGATCCCAACCTTGTTGTCCGGTAAGAATGTGGTCTCTAGACTTTCATTGTGACAATTTGAGTCCTAAAGATTATTTACGATAACAATTAGTCCCTAACCTCTTTCCTGTCATTAATACAACCAAACAAGGGTAGGAATTTATGTAAATAAACAAAAACGACTGGTCACCTCCACAAATAGGGCCAATGAGCCATCTGCTCATTGCCCCTGTTCCACACCGCCCCCATCTCCCATTTGCAGTCTCTCCATGGCCATCGACTGAGCAATGGCTTCCATCCACTGTGCTTTCAACGACATCAAATAAAGAGGAGTTGATCATTCTCCTATTTACTCTGTTCAGGTATCCGGTAGAAGCTCTCGAAGAGATTCAAAGGCCGAGCGTGAGGCTCTATGGCGGTAGAACTCGTCCCGCACGAAGAGTTATTACAGGGACTCTGGTGGGCAGTGGTTGCAGATTTCATTCAGCGGTTGTGGTGTGAGGAGCAGAGTCATGAAGATGGTTCCCCTTTAAAGTGGTTTCCAGCAAATATTGGAGGAGATGGGTTCTGAACTCCTCTTATTTGAGCGCTAATGAAATGGGTTGGAGGTGCATGCGAGTTGGGTATTATCTGCTGCTTTTTTTTCTGAGGAGGAAATGCATATCAAGACATGGGTTCCCAAGGTGAGATGGACCCCATCCCCTTTTCTTCTACGTAGGCACACAAGCGACACTCGATAACTCCACGTGAAGTGCTACTCTAGCAAGGTCCTCAGTCGCTATGGTGCTCGTGTAGGTACCGAACAAAGGTTCTTTGAAATAGGGAGAGAGATAAGTTAAGGAAGAGGGAGAGAGGGGTGTTGAGGGAGGGCTTTGTGGAGCAGGGCCCATGAGCATATGGGCCAATTTGGTTGCCAGGTTACCCCAAGGTATCCTGACATACCCCCGACTCTATCACGGTACTTCTAAGTTAGGATTAGTTGTAAGGATCCTATACTTTATTTGTTATAATATTTTTTAACCATGTCAAACAAAAAAAATTAACACAAAATACATAATAGAATCATTAAAAAGGTTAATATAATACATAATCATTGTGACATCACATCACATTTATCATTCCAACTCCCTCCAACCCTCCTAACCATCCAAGAAACCGCTAGTAATATGAGGGTCATTGGCCAAGTCCGTGGAGGTGAATAGGGGTTATGGGATTGGATGAGGGAGGAGAGGAAGGGCTTTTACGAGATTGGAAAAGTGCCCGTGTAATTTTCATATATTTACATGAATTCCAACTGTGATTTAGTTGAATTAATGATGAGAAAGAGGATGGGGACCACATTGTTACCTTAAATAATGTCCGGGACTCAAATCGTTACAAGTGAAAGTCTATGAACCACATTGTTATCGAGAAACAAGTTTGAGAGCCTCTTTTTAAATAATATTGATTAAACAAAGCTCATAATTTCAAAATCGCACATAAATCAAATGAAAGAAAAAAATTTTCAAAAAATGAGAGCAACCAAAGCCATATTATATGCACATAATATCTATATTTAGCCCAAATTGGCATGCATGTGGTTCTAACATGGACAAAAAATGCCTAAATGAACAATTTAAATCAGAAATTCATAACTAATTCATCAAGTTTCTGAATTCCCCCAAAACTTGTAATAGTATATAGCACAAAGTATGTTCCATACACAATTTAAATCGTTCACACTTGCAAGGACATGCAAGATAATAACTAGAGACGCGTGTTTGTTTAAGAGGATATGGTTGTCTTTCTAAAACATGCGAATACGGACACGAATATTCTAAATGATTTTTTTGCGGATACGAATCTGAATACAGATCTTGGATTAACAAATGCGAATAAGAACATGAATAAAAAAAGAATCCGAATACGAGTACGAATATTCATTTAATATATTTAATATTTTTAAAATATACTAATTTAGGGTTTATTCTCCCTCCCAAATCATCTCCCCTTGCTGTCTACCCACCACGACCCCGCCGCAATGATACACCTTTCTTACAATGACCTGCTCCGGTTGTTGCCCGCCACTCCCCTTTGCCACCCTCCACCTCCCCTGCCACCTCAGCCACTCTCGCCCAACCTCCCTCCTATGACGCTTGGTACTCTTGTTATTGTTATCGAGTACATCGCTCTGTCATTATAGCCAACCTCATTCTGTCGCAGCCGCAACCTCCCTTTGTTGTTGCCCCGACCTCCCTCTCAGTTGCATTGACAACCGATATGGTGTAATATTTTATATTCACAATCTTGTAATCTATTTTTGTGAATTTAATTGTAATGTTTCTGTCACAACTAAATTGGAATGTTATTTCCAGAAATAAATAATTTTTAGAAATAAATTAGAATGCAGTTAAACACATTAGAAGTTTTTGTAGAAAGCAAATTGTAATGTGGTTAAACAAATTGGAATATTTTTGTGGTTACTTGAATGTTAACTTCAATGTTTTGCAGAAAAATAATGAATACAAATCCATCAATTGGGAATGAGAGTAGCAATTTAGAAGATCTTCAAAAAAAACTTTAAGAAGCAGAAAAAATGAGAACAGAAGTATGGAATCATTATGATCGAATTTACAAAAGAGAGAATGAAGGACAAGGATGGTGAAGTTGAGGTGGGTATTGTGGACTAAATGTAAATATTGTTTTAAAGAAATTCATCATGGTACCGGTGCAAGGACAACATATTTATCAAATCATTATAAAGTGTCCTGTCCAAAAATATCAAAGCTTGAGTCTGATCAATTATTAATGTAATCATTTACGAAAGCCGATGGAAGTAGCACACTCATGAGTTACACATTTGATTATGAACATGGTCGTTTGTTGCTTGCAAATGCTATTATGGTGCATGAATATCCTTTCAGTATAGTTTCACATGTTGCATTTCGTGCATGTATCCATTCCCTTCGTCCACAACACAAAGTTCCATCACAGACTACAATGGTAAGGTTATGTAAGGTGGTTTACATTGATGAGAAAAAGATCTACCGAAATTTCGAGAATCTTTCTTCATGAATATCTCTTACCATGGATAAGTGGACCACTTCTTCACAGAACAAGTCATGTCTCTGCATTACACCGTACTTTATTGATGATTCTTGTGAACTGCAAAAAAGAATTATAAAATTCATCAATGTAGATGGTTCAACTGGAGTGCATATTAGTGGTCATTTTTTGTCACGTACGTTTGAATGAAACATCGATGAAAAATTGGTTACAATCACTGTGGATAATGATAAGGTGAATGATGTGGTCATCCACCATATTAAAACTCGTCTTGATGATTCCTTACCATGCAATGTACATTTTTTTTATGTGAGATGTGATGCTCATGTCATTAATCGTGTTGCCTACGATGGACTGGAGTTCATATCAAATGCAATACAAGGGGTTCGTCTTGATATCAAATATGTCACTTGTTCACCATAAATAGAAGCTATGTTCAATGAGACATCACAACATATTGATCCACAGTTAAAAAAAGTTTGGCATTGGATTGTTGCATGAGGTGGAATTCTACTTACCTCATGTTGGCTACTGTCTTGTAATATAAAGATGTTTTTAAAAAGTATGGCTTTAGAGATGCCAATTTTGTTCATGCACTGAGTGATGGAGAATGAGAGTACGCAGGGAAGTTGGAGGAATGTTTGAAACACTTTTATGATGCTATATAGTTGTTATCTGGGTCAAATTATGTGGCATCCAATCTTTTCTTTGACAAAATTTGTGAAATATAATTGCTTTTTGTGGAATGGTTGAAAAGTAATGATAATATTATTATTTCCATGGCCACAATGATGAAATCAAAGTTTGACTAACATTGGGATATGTGCAATCAACTCTTGGTTGTTGCCTCTATTTTGGATCCTCATTACAAGATGAAGGAACTTTATCGGAATGATGTAGCCGAGAAAGTGAATGAACTTCAAAGTATCGTTAAAAATTATTTCAGTCATATTCTTCTCATGTTAAAGATCAAAGGATTGGATCAAAGTTTGTCATTTTTTTTTGCTCCAAGTGTTCCATTAGAAAATAGAAAGAGCAAATTTGCTCAAATCATGGATGAAGAAGATGTTGAACCATCAAAATCTGAGCTGGATGAATATCTAGAAGAGAAGTGTTTAAAATGGAAGGATAATTGTGGAAGCGGTTTTGATATTTTGCGACGATGGAAATAAAATATTGGAAGGTTTCCTATAGTTTGGAAAATTACAAAAGATATTCTTGGGGTTCCCGTGTCAACTGTTACTTCTGAATCTGCTTTCAATGCTGACGGTCTAGTAGTAGATGCATATCACAACAATTTGGGTGTGGAAATGGCAGAGGTCTTAGTATGCGATCGCAATTGGCTGAAGGATGAATTCAAAGCTAACAATAATGCTTATAAATTCATCATTTTATCGTACATTCATCATATAATGTATACTTCAATTTTTTTGAAATATAGCTGCAACAAATCCGTTGCTTGAACAAGAAGCGGTAGAAGACATATCAAGCATGCAAAAATTTCCAATTAAGAACAGTTTTATAATGGTAAAATTTATTACTTTATATGATATTCTCTTGATTTTCTTTTTTCAATCTTGCAGTTGACATGAATAAGAATGTTGCAAAAGAAGTAAACAATGAGAATGTTGAAAACGAGGAATATGAGAATGCTAGAAAAGAAGGATATGAAATATATAGAATGAAAGATGAATTCTGGTATGATTAACTTACATCACAGTTTTTTATATTTATATAGATTTTATTCTTATCAACTATGTTTTGTTATTAAGTGATTTAATATGGAACATGGTAATTCGAAGAATGCTTTGACTTAGTCATCAATGCATCTGGGTGAGTGTTTGTAGACGAATTATCTCTTTATATGTAACCAGAGTTGGAATGATTGTTATTTGAAACTAGAGATCTTATGCTTTGGTTAACGTCCGCAACTTCAATTTGTTATCATTACTTTGCAGGATATTTGTTTGTTTCCTTCAAACCTTTTTATTGCAATACTCATTATTATATTATCATATCATATTAAATTTAATTTTATATTCAAGTCATAAGATGGAAGTTATGTGGAAGTGGTTGCCAAATAATCATGTACATTTTTATTTATAACTTTTCATCGCAGCATTCGTCTGGATATCAGTATTCTTTTGTAAAAGATTCGTATTCGTATTCTTATTCTTATTTTGAGAATAAGGTCTTGATTTACATCCGTATAACATTCACATTCGTAAAATAATATTAATATGGTTATGGTATGACCTGAATTCGCATTCGTATTTGTTCATTTGCATCCCTAATAATATCTTTTAAAATACGGTTCAATTCATAAAATAGTACAATATAAAATAAAATACAAAAAATTGCGCATAGATGTCTTTAAGACTTACTCCAAACCAGTAGTTTAATGTATAACAAATTTGTATGAAGTGCATGTGTTAGGGATAAATCTTCATTTAATGATTTTTTAGCACCAAGCTTTTAATTGTTCATAAAATATCGTTATACCCCAATTTACATTGAAAAGTTTACCAAACATTACAAAATCAAGATTATAAGTATATGTATACAAAATATATTTTACAAAAATGTGCAATTCTACAACTTTACCCAGATACTCATTTATATACAAGAGCACGTGAAAGTACGAATTGTGGATAAACCATATACGTAATGTATACCCCCTCACGGTACAGAGCGAAATGAGGACACAACTCTTATTAAGTATACACAGATGAAAAGAACGGGAAGAATAGAAGTTTGTAACTACTTTTTACTTAACCTCTGATCATCCTAAGTATATAAGAAGATAAAAATAAGGCGGTCGAGAGCAGAGAAAAATAAAGAATAGAAGTGGAAGTAACACAATGGATATCGACCCCTCTATGCTTAGGTTTTGGTCAGCTAATTATGGAAGAAGACAAGGCAAGGGAACCGATGTGATCAGGGAAGAACACACAAAAAGAAAATAATGGAGGGTTAGTAAATGTCGATGTGAATATCCAGAGGTGCAGTTGGCAGCTGCAAGGATACTGCTATGATATGTCTTGCTTGACTAATTAATGTAGCATCTGAGTCTGAATTACACACGAATGAGATATCCTTGACACGGGTCAACTTCTCATATGATCCAACGAATTATTTCAACAGTTTCCCATTAACCAAGATTGATTAGCCACCATCTACAAATTTACAAATCCGTAAGTTGTCATTATCACATATACCATGTATTAATTAAGGGACCATCCACTTTGAATTGAGTTTGCATTGAAAAATTTACAACTTTGCATTAAACAATCATATATTCTAACCTTAAATAAAGAGATTTCATACGGTATACATGTCATGCCAACACTTCACTCTGTCCTTATACAGTTACATTGTTGTCATGTGCCATGTTTCAAATTTCCACCAACTTATATGGATCCTTCCCTCTATGTTTTTTCCCTTGATGAATATTCCAATTGACATTCTAGATTGCCCATTATGATTTGTAATTAATTCCTTGGGCAAATGATGTGGCTTGCAACAAAAAAATGATTGGGATAGATTCCCAAAAGTGTCTTGCAAGATGTTGTATAAGTCTAAAGAATTTGGTCCAAAAGATGAGACCAATCAATCTTATTTAGGTAGACGAGTTTCTGTACAATGCTCTTCACCTTAATGTTCGAGGCTTGCCATACAATTAGATTGTAGGTGGCAAAGACCTATGACACAGTGCTCAACGCATGGTACTTGACAAGATTCTTCAAATCATAGTTCACAAAATGGTTGGCCTAGTAAGAAATCAATAACTTGGGCACCCCGAACTTAAAAATAATGTGCTCTATTACAAACTTACAGACAATCTTGCGGTATGCGGTTCGGGTTAGAATAAACTTCACCTACCATGATAGATAATCTACAACAAGGTAGATGTACTCAAATCCATGGCTACTGAGAAACATACCATGAATTTGATGCTTCAGCATCAAAGACATCACAACTGATGACTGGATTCATCGGCATCTCATATCTGGGACCAACGAAACCTCATATCCTTTGTCATGCTGGACACGACTTCATGAATATGTAAACACCACAAAACAACGTGGACTAGTAAAAGCCATACCGCATTATCTTGCACACAATCTTCTTCCCACAATGATGCCCTCCTTCCTCCAAAGTATCGTACCTCCTATAAACACAAAATGTTCCCTCGAAGAAGAGGAACATATCCTCCCAGTGGTAGTTCCTTGAATCTGACTTTAGCCGGCTAATGTGGCTCTCTGGAAATTCCTGTGGAACTTTCTTAAACACAAGATACTTCACCATATTAGCATACCACATGAAAGAGTTGACATCAAGGACCGACTTATCAATGAAAGGGGATCAAACAGGTGTAATGTCAGGAGAATATAAAATCATGAGACGGGAAAAGTTATTAGCAACTATATTATTTACTCCATGTTTGTCCTTTACTCCTGTGGTAGCAATATTCATCTTAGGAAAACACGTCGTCGCATCCTCCTTCTCCATAAGGTAACATGGTGTTTGAGTGGTCAAAGATTACACCGTGAAGGATCGAATACTTTGCTTGCATAGTGTATTCACTATGGAACACTGTCCACCTTTGTCATAACATTACCCCTACAACAAAGTCTAATGCATCCACCATGATCTCAAAAATGAGAGACCAATCTTGAGCTTGTATGACAAGAGATCATGGTTACAACTAACCAGTTACGCTATGCAATAAGGAGCCCAAAAACAACCCAAACCTTCAGTCATCAATTCAAGGCCAGCACCATAATTTTAATTTTCTTTGACAAGTCTGCGGGCGATGATAATCCAGAACAGGTCCATCTAGCGTTTCGCTCTCTCCAGATGCTCCAAGTGGTAGCCGCGAGGGCGACCGCAGTCTTTAGTTTCCTAGCGCCATTATCAATTTTTGTGCAGCCCTCGATCAAGGGAATGAGTCCAGTTGGCACCCAAGGTTGCAGTTCAGAGGTGCCACACACTTCATTCCAAACAGCAACCGTATAGGAGCAATTGAAAAAGAGGCTCAGTCCGCACTTTTTTTGATTCCATGAAGTTGCACTTTGATTCTAATTTATTGGAAGGAATATAATTCATCCATAACATATGAATATTGGATGTATTATTACGATATAATATTGCTATTCATGGATGAAGTAAATATTGGATGTATTATGACTATAAATTCATGTCCCCTAATTTGATTCTAATATGATATTTTAAAATATGAGGGTCCGGGCCGACACATTTGTAATTCGGGTTCAAGCCCGGCCCAGCCCGAGTATGATATTTTTGAAAAATGACGGCCCGGACCCATCCCATTTGTACGTCGGATTTGGGTCGAGTCCGGGCCGGCCCGATCCAATGCTCCACCGTACATACAGAGATAAATATTAAAGATCGATTACCACATTGTCAGTTTTTAAAGTTCAATATAACATGCAGAGATGAAATGGATATGGATACATCTGCTTAACAGATTAAAAAAATATCGAATGTGTATGTTGATTGTAAAGAATTTTCTGAATATAGATATGGTAGCAGCAAAAAGATATGGACTCGGATCATAATATTCGAATACAATATATTATATTAAATGCATGTATACATACATATAATATTGTGAGTCCGTGCATCTCCTCAATATCTGATAACCACCTCATCTCTTTGCCTCAACAAAGTCATAGGAGACGTAATAGGAGAAGCTTCAAGTAGGGTTTAACCCCTCAACGAGCATCTCCGTCCTCCCTCCGCTTCTCCATTAAACCGATCGCCTACCAATGGATGTCTGCAATGCAGCAAAATGTTAAATTAGAATGCATGCTTATAATCACATCTGTACATAGAAATGCGGCAGTATTTCTATTCCGGGATAGTTTGAGCTTCCAAGTCGAAAATGGCCAAACCTTTAACAAAGCTCCAGTTCATGCCAGAATTGTCAACAAGGCTGCAGTCTTCAGTGAAGTAGATGGTGCTGTCTTTTTATTCCGAGAACTCCACTGTGGTCAGCACGATAAAGCAGTCGCCACTCGAGAAGATGGCATAGTTCTCAATGGAAGGCCGTATCGCGATATATCGGCGATATATCGGTATCGACAGGTCACCGATATATCACCAATATGGTCGATATTTCGCATTCCAAGGCCATTTTATTCACATTCTCGGTTTGATTTCGGCGATATGACATCGATATATCGTCGATATATCGACGATATATCGTATCGACATGGTACCGATATCGATACCGATATCGATATTTCCTTCTCAATACTTGTGGTGATCTCAGCTTCTTTGTGCAAGCCAGTTGCCATCCTGTAAACATTCGCATCGGCGGTGTGAGGTTCATTTACATTAGCACGACACGCGACGATCAGGTGCTCATTAGGCAAAACCACGTACTAGGAAGTGGCGTTTGTAGTAAAACTTGAGGCAATCATTCTCAACGTCAAGTTCAACTTCTTCGTCTTCCTCGTGATCACGATACAAACCACCGAAAACATACAGGGATGATGGATGAGAGTAGAATTTGAAATCCCATACTTGGAAAAATCTCGGGTCCTGGAGATCATAGGTGAAAAGATGATAGAGCGAATCGTCCCTCAGATGATGCTGATTGAAGAATCCGCAGAGCACGAAATGCTAACGAGTTCTGGGATGGACAACATGATCGGACTAGCTCAAATCTTTCCCATAGTGGTCGGTAAACTCCACTCGGGACAATTATCATATTTTAATGTAACAATAACAAAGCCTTTTCCTATATTAAATAGGAGTGGTTATATGGATTATTTAGCTCTATTTAGATTTATCTTGGGTCAGTCTCGGGTTGAGTACACATTAACATATCTACGGGTATGGATCCTCTGGGATTGAGGACACATTAACAATTCAATGCATCTCTTGCGATGATGACGTCAAAATAATTTAACTTCTAATAAAAATAATAATTGGGGGGCTAGTGATAAATTGAAATCAAAATTTACAAAAATAATATTATAAAACATTAATTTTACCAGTAAAATCCGACCTTATCTGTGCGCATAATATATTTAAGAAATATCCTAATATTGAAAATAAGAAGATTCAAGATATATGTTCAATGTTTTTTCTAAATCTAATCTTGTAAAGAATCGCTACATTAACATTGAACGTTCGATATAAATATCAATGGATAAACTTATATCCGTAATAAATTATAATGAAGCAAATATTATTTTTTTAATATCAAGAACGTGTATACTTTATATCTGCTGGTCGACCCAATAATATACAAATACTAATAAATTAATCTGTATATTCAGTGCACAAAATATATCAAAGAAGTAGGTTGTGTAATTCTTTGAGGATTTAAAGTTATTGAAACCAATTAAGACAAAAAGGTGATGCAGGAGAGTTGGTTAAATGTGGTGTACGGTAGGTAATGCGCTCAAAGTCCCATGAAATGGAATGTTGTATAAGAGTTTTTTTTACAGTTGTGCCTCTTTAAAATGCTGCAATATATCATTTATATCTCTATTTTTAAAAAAATATCAATTATGCCCCTGACTTCTTCTGTAATGATCACTTGTACGCTTCAGATTAGTTGTCATCCATCCCAAACACAAACGGACGTTAACTTTGGATATCCAATGGGGAATTAAATAAAACAAAAAAGTTTAAAGTTCAATCCAAACTTCTTTCCCTCCGGCAGCCCCACCCCTTATCCTCCTCCTATGCATCTTGCTCCTCATCGACCTCCACCACTCCCCAGTCACCTCCGCCCCTACTCCCATTCCTCCTCCTCCCACTCCATGGCCTCCTCTTCCCCCTCCCCAGTCACCCTTGTCATGTCCTCCTATTCCTCCTTCTCCCTCACATCCCATCCTTAACGAATCAGCAAGAACCCTGAAACCCATCTCCGTACGATGTAGGCGACAACAAAACTTAACCACGATGTTGTATGTGCACGCATTTGGCGAGAACCGGTTCTTGCAAGTGAAAGCGACACACTGTAGAGATGGAAGGCAATGCGGTGGTATCCAACAAGATGATCACGTCGAAAACGAGATTGAAGACATAGTTGAACTTTGGCAGCAAGAAAAGCAAGAGAGATTTGGAAGGAGCTTGGCATGTTGGTTGAGGGAGAGGAAAACAATGTCCTTGAGGGACCATTCGGAGGGTGAGAGGGTTGGTGGAGTAGGCCACAACGAGGAGCTGCCCAGCCCTTGATGCGAACGGGCAGCGGATGGTGGAGGAGGGTGTAGTGGAGAAATCCAATTGGTGGAGCGGAAAGAGGAGGACAGGGGAGGGGAGCTCGTCCTGCTGGTCGAGGGAGAGGAGACGGTGTCGTTGCGGGACTAGTAGGGGGTGCTGGAGTTGGCCACGGTGAGGATATGTCGGCCCTTGACGAGGGCGAGGAGGCGGAGGGTGGAGGAGGGTGCAGCAGAGACGACGATCCAGATGGTGGAGTGGAAAGGGAGGATCCCGTTACAGTACCTCCACCCAATCAACCCACCAAATTGCACTAATTCTCTCGATTAGAAATACATTTAAAATTCTTAAAATGATAAAAAGATTTTTTCCATTTTAAATGGATGTTGTGCAAATTAATGTTTTTAAAATCGAATTGTAGACAACCAGAAATTTTGACGGAAAGTTCGTATCAGGTTGATCGATAGAACAAACCGGTTCACTAGATGGTGGTATAATTATTCTTAAATTCATATTGTTTTTTAACCGAACCCATGGGAATGATGTTGTTGAACCGTCTAATTGAATCGGAATGAATTAAAACACGTATAGAACTCAAAATCAAATATAATTGATATATATAATATATAATATATATAATACTATACTTAAAATATAATTTTAATACGCAACATTAAATATATTATATATTGATATATATATATATATATATTATAATTAAATAATATAATAAAAAAAACAAGGATAAAAATTTAAATCATAATTAAAATTCATTTAATACAAGAATTTGTAGTGAAGTAGTCCCTTAGAGGTCTGTTGAATGTTATAAATTCAACTTCCAATTATATCATTATTTTGAATAAATACAAAACTAATTATGGTAAATTTAGATTGAATGGGATTAAATCAAATTCAAAAAAGCTAATTGAACTGATGATTAAATCGAAATTCAGACATTCAGACCGAATCATGGCAAAATCGGTTAATCGGACAGGTCCAAATCCGATTCACCGATTCAACCAGTCGAACGACCAGTTCGATTTGATTTTTAAAACATTGTTTTAAATATCTGCGAAATAATGACAGAAAAGTATTAGAATATATCGTAATGTAGCTTTACAACTTTGATAAGTAACAATATGGTACGCCGATTGTTAATATTTTTTAATGAGAACTCCCGTTTAGGACTGTAACTCTAATACCATGTGGAAAGAGTTGAATAAATTGTTCATTCATGAGGCCCTAGTGTTCTCTTATATAAGAGGAAAAACCTATTTGGACAAATTAAATAATAGAGACTGAAATAATAGAAAATATGTAAACATATGGAAGGTAAATAATATGTTAACACATATATATTGGTTTTATGCTCATTTCTTTGGTTTATGTAATTATTATTACTTTTGGATGTTCATTTTGGGGAAATATACTCATTGTTTTATTGTGTGTGATTATTCTTCTCATCAACTTTTCCTTTTTGCAGATTCTTAATATTTATTGTACAAAATATGAAACAAGAGGGGAGATGTGGCTTATTGTGCACAACACAACGATCTTCTCATTGGTTCTTGCACAAATAATAGCTCTTGGATTTTTTAGTATAAAGGAATCACCTGTTGCTTCAGGGTTTACCATCCCCTTAATAATCTTTACGCTCCTTTTCAATGAGTTCTGCCGGAAGCGCTTCTATCCTGTATTCAGAAATATGTCTGCTCAGGTTTGATTTTTTCCCCGATTCTCTCTTACATGGTGGGAAATATGTCTGCTCAGGTTTGATTTTTTCCCCAATTTAAACGGATGTTGTGCAAATTACTGTTTTAAAATCGAATTGTAGATAACCGGAAATTTTGACGAAAAGTTTGGATCAGGTTGATCGATAGAGCAAACCGGTTCACTAGATGGTGATATCATTATTCTTAAATTCATATTGTTTTTTAACCGAACCCATGGGAATGATGTTGTTGAACCGTCTAATTGAATCGGAATGAATTAAAACACGTATAGAACTCAAAATCAAATATAATTGATATATATAATATATAATATATATAATACTATACTTAAAATATAATTTTAATATGCAATATTAAGTATAATATATATTGATATATATAATAATTAAATAATATAATAAAAAACGAGGATAAAAATTTAAATCACAATTAAAATTCATTTAATACAAGAATTTGTAGTGAAGTAGTTCCTTAGGGGTCTCTTGAATGTTATAAATTCAACTTCCAATTATATTATTATTTTGAATAAATACAAAACTAATTATGGTAAATTTAGATTGAATTGGATTAAATCAAATTCGAAAAAGCTAATTGAACTGATGATTAAATTGAAATTCCGACATTCAGGCCGAATCATGGCAAAATCGGTTAATCGGACCGGTCCAAATCCGATTCACCGATTCGACCAGTCGAACGACTAGTTCGATTTGATTTTTAAAACATTGGTTTAAATATCTGCAAAATAATGATAGAAAAGTATTAGAATATATCGTAATGTAGCTTTACAACTATGATAAGTAACAATATGGTACGCCGATTGTTAATATTTTTTAATGAGAACTCTCGTCTAGGACTGTAGCTCTAATACCATGTGGAAAGAGTCGAATAAATTGTTTATTCATGAGGCCCTAGTGTTCTCTTATATAAGAGGAAAAACCTATTTGGACAAATTACATAATAGAGGCTGAAATAAGTGAAAATACATAAACATATGGAAGGTAAATAATATGTTAACACATATATATTGGTTTTATGCTCATTTCTTTGGTTTATGTAATTATTATTACTTTTGGATGTTCATTTTGGGGAAATATACTCATTGTTTTATTGTGTGTGATTATTCTTGTCATCAACTTTTCCTTTTTGCAGATTCTTAATGTTTATTGTACAAAATATGAAACAAGATGGGAGATGTGGCCTATTGTGCACAACACAACGATCTTCTCATTGGTTCTTGCACAAATTATAGTTCTTGGATTTTTTAGTATAAAGGAATCACCTGTTGCATCAGGGTTTACCATCCCCTTAATAATCTTTGCGCTCCTTTTCAATGAGTTCTGCCGGAAGCGCTTCTATCCTGTATTCAGAAATATGTCTGCTCAGGTTTGATTTTTCACCGATTCTCTCTTACATGGTGGGAAATATGTCTGCTTAGGTTTGATTTTTTTCCCAATTTAAACGGATGTTGTGCAAATTAATGTTTTTAAAATCGAATTGTAGACAACCGGGAATTTTGACGGAAAGTTTGGATCAGGTTGATCGATAGAGCAAACCGGTTCACTAGATGGTGATATCATTATTCTTAAATTCATATTGTTTTTTAACAGAACCCGTGGGAATGATGTTGTTGAACCGTCTAATTGAATCAGAATGAATTAAAACACGTATAGAACTCAAAATAAAATATAATTGATATATAAATAATATAATATATATAATACTATACTTAAAATATAATTTTAATATGCAATATTAAGTATAATATATATTGATATATATAATAATTAAATAATATAATAAAAAACAAGGATAAAAATTTAAATCACAATTAAAATTCATTTAATACAAGAATTTGTAGTGAAGTAGTCCCTTAGAGGTATGTTGAATGTTATAAATTCAACTTCCAATTATATTATTATTTTGAATAAATATAAAACTAATTATGGTAAATTTAGATTGAATTGGATTAAATCAAATTCGAAAAAGCTGATTGAACTGATGATTAAATTGAAATTCTGACATTCAGACCGAATCATGGCAAAATCGGTTAATCGGACCGTTCCAAATCCGATTCACCGATTCAACCAGTCGAACGACTAGTTCGATTTGATTTTTAAAACATTGGTTTAAATATCTGTAAAATAATGATAGAAAAGTATTAGAATATATCGTAATGTAGCTTTACAACTATAATAAGTAACAATATGGTACACCGATTGTTAATATTTTTTAATGAGAACTCCCGTCTAGGACTGTAACTCTAATACCATGTGGAAAGAGTTGAATAAATTGTTTATTCATGAGGCCCTAGTGTTCTCTTATATAGGAGGAAAAACCTATTCGGACAAATTAAATAATAGAGACTGAAATAAGAGAAAATATGTAAACATATGGAAGGTAAATAATATGTTAACACATATATATTGGTTTTATGCTCATTTCTTTGGTTTATGTAGTTATTATTACTTTTGGATGTTCATTTTGGGGAAATATACTCATTGTTTTATTGTGTGTGATTATTCTTCTCATCAACTTTTCCTTTTTGCAGATTCTTAATATTTATTGTACAAAATATGAAATAAGAGGGGAGATGTGGCTTATTGTGCACAACACAACGATCTTCTCATTGGTTCTTGCACAAATAATAGCTCTTGTATTTTTTAGTATAAAGGAATCACCTGTTGCTTCAGGGTTTACCATCCCCTTAATAATCTTTATGCTCATTTTCAATGAGTTCTGCCGGAAGCGCTTCTATCCTGTATTCAGAAATATGTCTGCTTAGGTTTGATTTTTTCCCCCGATTCTCTCTTACATGGTGGGAAATATGTCTGCTCAGGTTTGATTTTTTCCCCAATTTAAACGGATGTTGTGCAAATTACTGTTTTAAAATCGAATTGTAGATAACCGGAAATTTTGACGGAAAGTTTGGATCAGGTTGATCGATAGAGCAAACCGGTTCACTAGATGGTGATATCATTATTCTTAAATTCATATTGTTTTTTAACCGAACCCATGGGAATGATGTTATTGAACCGTCTAATTGAATCGGAATGAATTAAAACACGTATAGAACTCAAAATCAAATATAATTGATATATATAATATATAATATATATAATACTATACTTAAGATATAATTTTAATATACAATATTAAGTATAATATATATTGATATATATATATAATAATTAAATAATATAATAAAAAACAAGGATAAAAATTTAAATCACAATTAAAATTCATTTAATACAAGAATTTGTAGTGAAGTAGTCCCTTAGAGGTCTGTTGAATGTTATAAATTCAACTTCCAATTATATTATTATTTTGAATAAATACAAAACTAATTATGGAAAATTTAGATTGAATTGGATTAAATCAAATTCGAAAAAGCTAATTGAACTGATGATTAAATTGAAATTCCGACATTCAGACCGAATCATGGCAAAATCGGTTAATCGGACCGGTCCAAATCCGATTCACCGATTCAACCAGTCGAACGACTAGTTCGATTTGATTTTTAAAACATTGGTTTAAATATCTGCAAAATAATGATAGAAAAGTATTAGAATATATCGTAATGTAGCTTTACAACTATGATAAGTAACAATATGGTACGCCGATTGTTAATATTTTTTAATGAGAACTCTCGTCTAGGACTGTAGCTCTAATAACATGTGGAAAGAGTCGAATAAATTGTTTATTCATGAGGCCCTAGTGTTCTCTTATATAAGAGGAAAAACCTATTTGGACAAATTACATAATAGAGACTGAAATAAGTGAAAATACATAAACATATGGAAGGTAAACAATATGTTAACACATATATATTGGTTTTATGCTCATTTCTTTGGTTTATGTAATTATTATTACTTTTGGATGTTCATTTTGGGGAAATATACTCATTGTTTTATTGTGTGTGATTATCCTTCTCATCAACTTTTCCTTTTTGCAGATTCTTAATGTTTATTGTACAAAATATGAAACAAGAGGGGAGATGTGGCCTATTGTGCACAACACAACGATCTTCTCATTGGTTCTTGCACAAATAATAGCTCTTGGATTTTTTAGTATAAAGGAATCACCTGTTGCATCAGGGTTTACCATCCCCTTAATAATCTTTGCGCTCCTTTTCAATGAATTCTGCCGGAAGCGCTTCTATCCTGTATTCAGAAATATGTCTGCTCAGGTTTGATTTTTCCCCGATTCTCTCTTACATGGTGGGAAATATGTCTGCTCAGGTTTGATTTTTTTCCCAATTTAAACGGATGTTGTGCAAATTAATGTTTTTAAAATCGAATTGTAGACAACTGGGAATTTTGACGGAAAGTTTGGATCAGGTTGATCGATAGAGCAAACAGGTTCACTAGATGGTGATATCATTATTCTTAAATTCATTTGTTTTTTAACAGAACCCGTGGGAATGATGTTGTTGAACCGTCTAATTGAATCGGAATGAATTAAAACACGTATAGAACTCAAAATCAAATATAATTGATATATAAATAATATAATATATATAATACAATATATATAATACTATTTTTAAATATAATTTTAATACGCAACATTAAATATAATATATATTGATATATATATAATAATTAAATAATATAATAAAAAAATAAGGATAAAAATTTAAATCGTAATTAAAATTCATTTAATACAAGAATTTGTAGTGAAGTAATCCCTTAGAGGTCTGTTGAATGTTATAAATTCAACTTCCAATTATATCATTATTTTGAATAAATATAAAACTAATTATGGTAAATTTAGATTGAATGGGATTAAATCAAATTCGAAAAAGCTAATTGAACTGATGATTAAATCGAAATTCAGACATTCAGATCGAATCATGGCAAAATCGGTTAATCGGACCGGTCCAAATCCGATTCACCGATTCAACCAGTCGAACGACCAGTTCGATTTGATTTTTAAAACATTGGTTTAAATATCTGTGAAATAATGATAGAAAAGTATTAAAATATATCGTAATGTAGCTTTACAACTTTGATCAGTAACAATATGGTACGCAGATTGTTAATATTTTTTAATGAGAACTCCCGTCTAGGACTGTAGCTCTAATACCATGTGGAAAGAGTCGAATAAATTGTTTATTCACGAGGCCCTAGTGTTCTCTTATATTAGATGAAAAACTTATTTGGATAAATTACATAATAGAGACTGAAATAAGAGAAAATACATAAACATATGAAAGGTAAATAATATGTTAACACATATATATTGGTTTTATGCTCGTTTCTTTGGTTTATGTAATTATTATTACTTTTGGATGTTCATTTTGGGGAAATATACTCGTTGTTTTATTGTGTGTGATTATTCTTCTCATCAACTTTTCCTTTTTACAGATTCTTAATGTTTACTGTACAAAATATGAAACAAGAGGGGAGATGTGGCCTATTGTGCACAACACAACGATCTTCTCATTGGTTCTTGCACAAATTATAGCTCTTGGATTTTTTAGTATAAAGGAATCACCTGTTGCATCAGGGTTTACCATCCCCTTAATAATCTTTACGCTCCTTTTCAATGAGTTCTGTCGGAAGTGCTTCTATCCTGTATTCAGAAATATGTCTGCTCATGTTTGATTTTTCCCCCGATTCTCTCTTACATTGTGGGAAATATGTCTGCGAGGTTTGATTTTTTTCCCCAATTTAAACGGATGTTGTGCAAATTAATGTTTTTAAAATCGAATTGTAGACAACCGGAAATTTTGACGGAAAGTTCGGATCTGGTTGATCGATAGAGCAAACCGGTTCACTAGATGGTGATATCATTATTCTTAAATTCATATTGTTTTTTAATCGAACCCATGGAAATGATGTTGTTGAACCGTCTGATTGAATCGGAATGAATTAAAACACGTATAGAACTCAAAATCAAATATAATTGATATATATATATATAATATAATATGGGATTGGGGAGCCTACACCCATGTGTAGGTAACTTACCTACACCCACCTCTTGTTTTTAATTTTTTTGATTTTTTTTTGAAATGGATATTTAGGGGATTTACTTAGAATATTAAATGAAATATGTGTTTCAAATTTCATGTAAAACAGACATTCCTAACAGCTCCATCGGAAGGGGCCGATTTTAGCAAATCTCAGACCGTTAAAATTTGACTGTCATGATGGATATGTTAGAAGTCTCGAAATAAGTTGAAATTTGAATGATGATATGGTGATATATTGTGATCTAAATTCCCCAAGGAATTAATTCAAAAAAATAAAAAAATTTGAGGGAAAAAGAGTTGGGTGTAGGTAAGTTACCTACACATGGGTGTAGGCTCCCTTTTCCCATATAATATATATAATACTATATTTAAAATATAATTTCAATACGCAACATTAAATATAGTATATATTGATATATATATATAATAATTAAATAATATAATAAAAAAACAAGGATAAAAATTTAAATCATAATTAAAATTCATTTAATACAAGAATTTGTAGTGAAGTAGTCCCTTAGAGGTCTGTTGAATGTTATAAATTCAACTTCCAATTATATCATTATTTTGAATAAATACAAAACTAATTATGGTAAATTTAGATTGAATGAGATTAAATCTAATTCGAAAAAGCTAATTGAGCTGATGACTAAATCGAAATTCAGACATTCAGACCGAATCATGGCAAAATCGGTTAATCGGACCGGTCCAAATCCGATTCACCAATTCAACCAGTCGAAGGACCAGTTCCATTTGATTTTTAAAACATTGGTTTAAATATCTGCAAAATAATGATAGAAAAGTATTAGAATATATCGTAATGTAGCTTTACAACTTTGATAAGTAACAATATTGTACGCCGATTGTTAATATTTTTTAATGAGAACTCCCGTATAGAACCGTAGCTCTAATACCATGTGGAAAAAGTCGGATAAATTGTTTATTCATGAGGCCCTAGTGTTCTCTTATATAAGAGGAAAAACTTATTTGGACAAATTACATAGTAGATACTGAAATAAGAGAAAATACATAAATATATGGAAGGTAAATAATATGTTAACACATATATATTGGTTTTATGCTCATTTCTTTGGTTTCTGTAATTATTATTACTTTTGGATGTTATTTTGGGGAAATATACTCATTGTTTTATTGTATGTGATTATTCTTCTCATCAACTTTTCCTTTTTGCAGATTCTTAATGTAACAATGGCATCCATGACCATTATGTTCAAAAGCCTAAAGGATTCCATACACTTTTGATATATAAATGAACTATATGTCCTTGCATAAGAGCTCATATAGAGGTAGAGCAATTTTTGAACAATGTTCTTGATGAATCATTATGTACAAACTTGCATGCCCGAGGAAAGATTGCAACTACTTCAAGTTGGGTGGAGGTTGAAATTTCATAATCACATCCACCCTCTTAGCGTCAACCTCATTCCTCATTCGGAGATGATGTGTCCCAATACAATACCATCTATCACGTAAAGTGACTCTTCTCCCAGTAAAGCATCAATTTCATATCTTAACACCTTTGGAGGACTCGGTTCAAATGCCTAAGCCATGAATCATACGAGTCTCATTGGATTGAGAAGTCATACATAAAGACTTCCAAGAAGTCATCGACCATCTAGGCTAAAACCGCGACCATGCACCTCCCATATCTCTCATACAGGCAAAACCCCTCTTGTTTAGTTGCCATGTTACCCCGAGGTAACCTGGCATACCCCTTGCTCTTTCCCTGCATTCTTGGGTCGGAAATAGTTATATAGACTGTATAATTTATTTGATATAATAAATTTTATCCACGTTCAAATAAAAAATTAATATAGAACATATTATAATTATTAAAAAGAGATAACATAGCACATAATCAATATCACATCACATCACATTTATCATTCCAACCCCTCCCACCATCCAAACATGTCATATTCACTGAAGGATACCCAACCCAACCATGGCTTCTTTGGTAACAAGGATGGGGTGTGGTATCCTTATGTGAATATGACATGTTCGGACAGTCGGAATGATAAATGTGATGTGACGTGACATTGATTATGTGTTATGTTAACCTTTTTAAAGATTACAATATAATTTTTATATTAAGTTTTTTATTTAAGCATGGTTAAAAAATATTACAACAAAGAAATTGTACAGTCCATATAACCAATTCCAACTCATGAAGGCATGGATAGAGTAGGGGATATACCAACTTACCCCGGGGTAACATGGCAACTAAACATGTCTCTAGGGTGCGTTTGTTATCGGATTATCCCCTACATTATTGGGTTGGAATTCCATCACAAATCAATGCGTCATCACATCACATTCCTTATCCCAACCATCTCTAACCCTAATAACCATCCAAACAACTATTTTTCATAGGAGGTTACCCTAACCCACTTCATCCCAGTAACCAATAATAACTATTTGGATGGTTATGAGGGTTAACGAGGATTGGGATATGGAACATGATGTGACGTCACATTGACATGTGATGGAATTCTAACCCAAGAATGCAAGGGGGTAAATCGAATTATCCCAAGGTAATTGGGTAACCAAATAATAATATTCTCTACATGACTCCTCGATATCTGCTTTTGTTCTATTAGGGTGTGTTTGGTTGTTAGGTTACATTGGAGTAAACTGAGGGAGGGTAACATATTTTTGCGTTTTGGTGTTTGGATAGAGGGTTATGAGTTGAGCAAGTTTGTTGTGATGTGATTGTATTGAAGTTTGAAAAACTAGTAGTTGTTGTGATGTGATTGCATTGAAGTTTGGAAAAAATGAGTAGAAGTTGAGTAGTTTATAATTTTTAGACGATATTATAATATAATATATTATTTTTGATGAAATGGGTGAAAAAGAAACGATTTATTTAATATATTAAAGATGAGAAAGAGAGTGGACCCCATATGAGAGAGAAATTACGGGTTTTGAGAGATAATACCCTAAAAAGGGAAGGTAGCCCCAACACAAACATCCCTTAGGGTGCGTTTGGTTGGTGGGTTAAGGCGGGTTAAACTGGTAGAGGGTAACTTGTTTTTCGATTTTGGTGTTTGGATAGAGGCTTAAACTGGGGGTGGGTTAGAAGTGGGTTTGTGGTGATATGATTGTGTTGAAGTTTGAAAAAGTGAGTAGTTATTGTGATGTGATTGTATTGAAGTTTGGAAAAGTGAGTAAAAGTGGTATAGTTTATAATTTTTATATGATATAATGGTATAATATATTATTTTTTGATAGGATTGATGATGTAAAATTGATTTATTTAATTTTTTAAAAAGGGAATAAAGTGGGGCCTAGGGGAGAGAGGGGGATGTTGGTTTAAGGGGATAAACTCCCCAAACCCACGGGTAACCCGTGTGCCAAACGGCACCTTAGAGTGTGTTTGGATAGTGGATTTAGGTGGGTTAAACTGGTTGCAGGTAATTCATTTTTGGATTTTGGTGTTTGGATAGAGGGTTAAACTGAGGGTGGGTTAGAAGTGGGTTTATTGTGATATGATTGTATTGAAGTTCGAAAAAGTGGGTGGTTATTGTGATGTGATTGTATTGGAGTTTGAAAAAGTGAGTAGAAGTGGAGTAGTTTATAATTTGGGATTTTATCACTTGTGCCCCTCCGAGATATCGCAATATCAGTTATACCCCTATCTTTTTGGTCATATCAGTTGTGCCCCTAACTTCTTGCTCCGTCACCAGTTGTGCCCTTCCGTCAGATTGACCGTCAAGAAATTAAAATAACCATGGTTTATTCAAACCATGGTGTGGTTAAGAAGGGTATTATGGTCCATACCCTTCATCTTCTTCCTCCTCCATTTGCTCTTCTTCTTTCTATTCATAATTTCTCTCTCTTACTAAAACCTTCATGCATCCATCGAATCTCTAAAATTTTTACATTTCCACGGACATATCACTCGTTACGGATCAAACGATGAATTTTATTGAATTTTTGGATGACTTTTAATGAATCAATTAGTAAAAAATTTATCAAAATTTAACAAAAAAACTCAACTTCTTATGAATATTGGGGGTGACCTGGGAAGAACATTTCGACCCCGGAATGCCGAAGGCGCAGGGGCGTGGGGCGCAGCGGCAGGGGGAGGCAGGGCGAGGGCGCAGGGGTGCGGGGCCTGGGTCGCAGGGGCTCGGGGGAGGAGGGAGGGAGCGGGGTCGCGGCGGTGCGGGAGGGGCGCAGGGGGAGGAGGGAGGGGGCGGAGGGGTCGCGGCGACACGAGGGTCGCGGGGGGTGGAGGGGTCGAGGACGGAGCGGATGATGGAGGAGAGGGTGGAGAGGGGGCAGAGAGGGGTGGTGGAGGGGTCTTGGGAGGCAAGGAAACGCTCGAGGAGGCGGAGAGCGGTGATGGAGTTGCCGGAAGAAAAGTGGAGATCTGCGAGTTGAAAGGAGTCAAGGGGAGCCGAGGAAAGTAGGTTGGAGGTGGTGGGGTGCTGGAGGGGGAAGCGCCACTGGGTGAAGCTCTGGGAGGCGGAGGAAGAGGAGGAGGAGGAAGAGGAGGTGGAAGGGGGAGGTGGGTCGGTGAGGGGTGAAGGTGGGTTGTTGGTAATGGTGGTGGCGATGTCTGTGGTGGGTGGGGGAACGACAGAGGAGGAAGGTTGGTTTGGGTTTGGAGTAAGGGGAGGGGTGTTGGAGGGGCTGAGAGGGGAATGGGTGCAGTGGCGGAAGATGGAGCAGGAGAAGAGGGGCTTCAGCTTCGGGTGGTGGGATTTGCTGGCCATAGCGATGGTTCCCGAGGAGAGTGGAGATCTGTGGAACGGATATAGGCGGAGGAAGACAGTGATCGTGAGGAGGAAGACAGTGATCGTGAGGCAGGGGTGGGGGGAGACAGGGGCCAGAGGCGCAGGGGCGGTGGGAGGTCGAGGCTGCAGGGGGCGGGGCTGGGAGGGGGGTGCGGGAGGTCGGCGTTGGGAGGGAGGTCGGGGCGGAGGGGGGTGCGGGGTTGGGCGGCGCGGGGCAGGGGCGGGGGCTGCGGGCTGGGAGGAGGTGCGGAGAGCTCGAGGCGGAGCTGGGCGGCATGAGGCAGGAGCGGGGGCGGGGGAGAGAGGGAGGAGGAGGAGGTGGAGGTGGAGGAGGAGGAAGAAGAGGATGGGGAGGAGGAGGAAGAAGAAGAAGAAGATGAGGAGGGTGTAAAATGACCTCCTAACCTTTAAAATTAAAGTAATTCCGCCTATGTCCTCAAAGTTAACGGCCGTTTGCACTGTGGATGGACAGTCAGTAACCCGAGGGGCACAAGATAAATTATCAAGTTTTGAGGGCACAACTGATATTACCAAAAAGATAGGGGTATAACTGATATTGCGATATCTCGGAGGGGCACAAGTGATAAAATCCCTTATAATTTTTATATGATATGATGGTATAATATATTTTTTGATGGAATTGATGATGGAGAATTAATTTATTTATTTTTTTTTAAAAAGATAAAAAGTGAGACCCACATAAAGAGAGAAAATATGGGGTAAGGGGCCATTAAACGAGCGGTACCTTAAAGTTACATATTTTCTCATCACGTTTCTCCAATGGTTTAGTATCTCATCTTCGTGTCAATAAGCATGTTATCAAAAAAAAATCTACAACGGTCACGCTATATATAACAAATCAAAAAATCATTATTTTTTTCATCTATATCACTTAAAAATACATTTTCAATAAAACAAGAATAATTTAATCTCCAAGCAGCAACCTCAAGTTTTAAATGCATAGCAACAAATAATCAGGCAACAAATCAATCATTATACTCCAACACACCAATTTATTTTCCTCAATTTTTTTAATAGATGGCGTGTTCTAGTTTTAGGAAGTCCTCGGGTTTGTTACGTGCCGTCTCCTTTACAAGCCTCGTCTAGATTCACGCCTTCATCTCTTCTATCTTCCCCTTTTCCCAATGCGCCCGCGAATCCCCTCAGCTCACTCCTTAAATTAGGGCACGTCTCCGGAGTCCGGCTATCCCCCCACCGCCTCTGATCGCACCCCAAATCCCCCGCCCCCATCACAAAGAGGTATCATCATTATCTAGGGTTCCCCCCTCACCTTCGATCGAATCCAATCTTCCGCCCCCGATCTTACATCTCGATGTTCCCCGATCGACAGGGCGATTCCCAGACGATGACGATCGCCGAGAGGAAGACGATCGATCTCGAGCAGGGATGGGATTTCATGCAGAAAGGGATCACGAAACTGAAGAGGATCCTCGAGGGTTTGCCCGAGCCGCAATTCAGCTCGGAGGATTACATGATGCTCTACACGTAATGGAACATAAAAAAACATTTTTTTGTTATTTGAATCCGCGAGTGCTGTTCGTTTTGTGGAAATTAGGGGTTTTCACGGCAGGTGTGATTTCGATTATTTTTCTGATTGCAGGACTATCTACAACATGTGCACGCAGAAGCCGCCACATGACTACTCGCAGCAGTTGTATGACAAGTATCGTGAGTCCTTCGAGGAGTACATTATCTCCATGGTTAGATGGATCCTTTACTTATGCCTTAGATTGTTGCCCTTTTTGCTGTTAGAATTGAAAGATATTTCCGGTAACATTATATTGGTTGTTGAATTGAATGGAGATGCTCTATAAGCATGATGTGTTGCAATGTGATGCAATTGGATGCACACCTTGAATATTAGTTGCATTATCTTTTTAGGCCGCTTGAAATATTGAAATTACACCATTCGTTACGTGTTGTTGACACATTATTTTGCACTTTTTTTGGTGTAAGCATGAGAAGTCGAGCATTTCATTTTCTCATGCATTTTGTGTTTATCAGGAGTCGAGGGTGTGCCTGAGGTTAACGAGAAAAAAATACTCGCTCCAATGAGGATATCTTATTGCAATTGCTACCTTGTTATCGAAAGTTATGTATGAAGCGATACATTTGTGCTCTGATGCTCATAGTAACGTGAAAACTATCATATGCATACTCATATGAGCAAAAAAAATGATATATTGCTTGTACCGAGTCTTATTAGTTATTACTTGGCTGGATCTGGGTGCCTATATGCACGTGTTTCATAGTAATGTATGCCCTACAGAGATATGTGTTCATGCATGTAATGTATTTCCCCAGTAGGGTGGTCTTGGATGAGGTTGGTACACCAATTGTGAATGATGGTCCGGGAGTCAAAGATTAATGGACATTGAACATAATGTTTTTGTTAAAATTGGTTGGCGAGTCTTTTCGGTTCAATTTACACATCATGATATGCCAAGACAGTGGACATTCTAATGAGACCTGTTTATGTCAGGACTCTGGGCTATTAGGTGAGGCCAAATATGTCACTGAATGCCAGAAGTTGCGTTGATGCTATATGATGCGACTTGACTAACATGGATGCCGGGGAATGGAGGAGGCTTCTGATTTTGGTCAGGTGGTTATTTGTTAGTTGGCACATTGGGAGGATTTTTATGCTTGTGGGCTTGCCGACTAAATTTGCAAGCATCAATGTCATGGTTGGTGTGGGACTGGTGATGAAATCAACAACTGGGTTTCAACATTTACCTCAACCTTGCTCCTAATGGTATTTTGATTTATGTCCCTATCTGTCCACCTCGGAGATTTGAGGCTGGTGGAAGGAGAGTGGGACTGTTGGAATGGATTGGGGTATTTGGGAAGAATTCTCATTTGGCGATGAATGGAGGCACTCATATCCATCATTTGAGCCAATTAACCTTGCATTTTAATGCTCCGTCCTTGAGCATCCTGGGTCCAAGGGACCCTTATTTTAAATTTATTCTTTTGCTTCTGAAGGAAGAGCCTGGTTATCAAGGTCTGTAGGAGCAGACCGAGTCATGTTGTAGGCATGCAATGTACTGTTTGAACTTGAAGAATCTAGAGCTTCTCTTCTTTCACTGCGCCTTCGCGAGATATGTTTGGACAAGCATATACATCCTGTGGCTAGATGCCTAGATCCTTTCTAAAATAACACTTCATGGGTGCCCTCTAGGGAGTGTTGACTGGGAGGGTCTTTGGCTATGTGCTTGGGATGGAAAGGTGGATACCATTTGCTATGGTTTTATGGATGCAAATAAGTATGGATGTTTTCAGGTCTTGTCATCCCTCTGCGGAGAATGCATAGCATTTCATCTCCACTTATAAGGGAAGTGAGGAATACCCTGTTGGATGATCATTAGTATCTAATGATCAACTTTTGTTTTTTTAAAACACACACACTCATGTGTCCATCATTACATTCTACATTTGCATGGAAGTTGTTAGTTGCAGGGGCTTGCTTGGATATATATGACCAGTAGAATGTGATTACTGTAAGATTTACCACAAAAAGATCAACAATTTAAAAAAACTCGATCTTTAAGTCAGTACCGACGTCTGAATTGATTTTTAGATAAATGCTTTAATATTTCATGAGACTCAAAATTGTTGAATTATCATTTGCTTTTTAACATGTAATAATTATTTTTCTTTCTTTTAGCCGAAAATATGACCTTGTCAATAGCTAAGCTCCTCGCTCACAACTTGTCAATCTTATTTTATATAACAAGCATGAATGGGTGTTTACGAATCTTGTAGAAATTATTATTTACTTGTGAAAGCATGAGACTATTTTGCTTTAATGTGGTTGTTCTCTTGAATTGATTTTCTTATACAAAATATGTCACTCTTATGATTTCTCTCTGCAATGCTCTCCCTCTCGCCGTGACGAGGTCAAGATGGCGTGGAACGGGAATCTTAGACAAAATTGTAGTGGCGTGGTACAAGAACATGTTCGATTTGATTGACAAGGTCAAGATGGTGCATTCGGTCTCTGTCCATCTGGCATGCAAGGCCAACCAATCACGCATTGTGATCTCATCAGTTTATGGGATCTCGGGAGCATCGACAAACGACGTTGTGGGATGAGATTTGAAGCATCAGGGACCTCTTCACGATACTGCATGGATGGTGGGGTTGATTTCACTGTCATGCTATGCACGGATGACAGACCTGACAAGAGAGGTATGCAAGACCATGCTACCGGTCGCTTTGCAGATATAATTGAGGAGTTGAACTTAGAGGTCCTTGATGTTGTAAATTGCAACTTCACATGGAGGAACTCATCATCGAGATCGTGTATTGACATGTTTCTATTATTGATTGAGTTGGTGGACCTTTTTTGCTTGGCAAATGTTCGTTTGCTTCCTAAGTCGAGATGGAACTATACCTCACTATGTCTGGACTCATGCAACTAGGGATGAAAATAGATCGGATGTGCCTATTTTCATATCCATATTCGCTTCATCTCTATCGAATACGAATACATAATCATATGCATTAAGGAAATCATATCCTTAAAAATATAGATACAAATTTGTATCGAATATTTATCGGATTCGAATATGGATCGAACAAAGAGCCAATCCAAATATGAATCAAATAAAGAGCGACTCCAAATATGGATCAAATAAACATGGAATCCGAATACGGTTCAAACAGAGAGCCAATCCAAATATGAATCAAATAAAGAGTGAGTCCAAATATGAATCCGATAAACATGAAATCCGAATACAGATCGAACAAATTGACTTTTTTTGATCAAAGTTTATAATGATTTTAAAAAATAACAATGAAATATAAATAAGTTGCATCATAACAAAAGGAAGCGTCGAGGTGACATGCGTTCTTGACCGGAAGCAAAAAAAGGGATATGATTTAGTAACTTTTGTTCGTGCCCATCCCCAAACAAATAGAAGTTTATTAATATCACCAATATATTATATCATATAATATATAATACTAATATAATAACACATGGTTGTGACTTATATTATATTAACCAATATATAAACAATATTAAATCTTGTATTCGGATATCAGATTCGGATCCTGATATTAAAGCCATTACCATATCCATATTCAATTTTTTTTACAACCCATATTCATATTTGATCCATATTCGATTAATATTCGGATATGGATATCCGTATCTGGTAATTTTTTAAATATGATAAGTGAATATTCGGATATATCCTTACCGTTTTCATCTCTACATGCATCGACAGGGGTCTTCCTACTTCAGATTCGAGAAAAGTTGGATGTTGGAGGAAGGATTCTGTGATCTGGTCAGCTTGTTCTGGACGAGCATGGCGGTGGAGGTATCAGTTACGATGGTTTTTTGTGGTGAGGCTACGACGTTGCGACACATGCTTCTTGAGTTCATACTTGTCACAAGGGCAGAACGAAGTTTGAGAAGGAGCTAGGCTCAGGAGGAGATGGTGAGGTTGGACCTGCTAGAGGACGTGAGAAACATGGACGTGGAAGAAATCATTAATCGAGGGATGGTGCAAAAAATCCTAGAGGAGGACAAAGAGAGGGAGGTGGACCGTGGAGTAGAGGCAGAGATCAAGGTAGAGGTGGCTGAAAGAGGGAGACACGAATACTAGTTTTTTTTCTAAAATGTGGAGAATGGTAGGAGGAGGAACATGAACCACTCCATTGAGGTGGGGGGTGAAGAGGTGCAAGGTGAGGTGGAGGTGGCTAGGGTGGTCATGAAGTATTTGAAGAACATGAGCAAACGGGTGCCACACGGTGGCACACGATGGCTAGGTCTAGGAGTGAGAAGCATTTGTGAGGCAGATGCAGATGCCCTTACGAGACCTTTCGGGATTAGGGAGGTACGTGAAACTTTGTTCACACTGAACCCCGATGGTTGTCTCGGTCCGGACGGGTTCCCGGTCTCCTTTTACAAAGAGTTCTGGGACCTTCTTGAAGATGCGGTGATGGAGGTAATATTGGAGTTTAGGGGTATTGACAGGTTCAATAGATCTTTTCTCTTCCTGCTTCCCAAAAAGGAGATGGCCCTGAATACATGCCCATAGCCCTCTCCAACGTGATTTACTAATCATTACCAAAGCACTGGCGAACCGTATAAGGGAGGTGTAAAACAAGGTCATCTCATCGGTATAGAGTGCCTTCCTTCCTGGAAGGCATCTAATGGATAGCGTGGTCCTTGCCTTAGAGATTGTAGCAGATTGGCGTAGAAACAAAATCAAAGGAGTGTTGTGGAAGGTTGATTTCTTTAAGGCCGACGACTGCGTTGATTGGCGATTCATTTGATCTTCATTACACAGATGTGACTTTCCTGACATGTGGATTACTTGGATGAAGAGATGTATTAGGACCGTCTTGTGCATCGTGTTGGTAAACAAGCAACCTAGGGGTGGTTACTTTCAACCGCAATGTGGGGTTCGTCAGGGGTGCTTACTTGCACAACTCCTCTTTGTCCTTGTTGCTGATGCGTTGTCGGTCATGGTTGTCCATGCTGTTTCTGGAGGCTTCGGAGGGTTCTCGAAGGATGAAATGATGATTCCCATCTTGCAGTATGCAGATGATACAATTATATTTGCCGAGCATGACCCTTCTAGCTATCGCAACCTCTCTGCAATGCTTGATCTCTTTGGGTCAGTTCCAGGGTTGAGGATTAACCGGGAGAAGTCAGAGTTTGTCATTTTGGGGTGTTTGAAGAGGAGACGAGGGCATCCATGATTGGTTATGCTCTCCTCGAGGTCAGCTCCCGATACGTTATCCTGGGTTGTCATTGTTGGCAGGTAGGATGAAGGTGGTGGATTGGTTACCACTTACCAGTGATTGAGAAGATGGATCAATGATTAGCTGGATTGAAATCCGTCTGCCTCTCCAAAGGCGGTAGACTGGTGCTTCTAAAAATCGTCCTCTTGGTGATGCCCATCATTTTCCTTTCTGCTAGACTGCTCCCATCTGGTGTGTGAAAAAGAATAGAGGGCGTCATGCGCAGGTTCTTTTCGGTGTCATGTGGGAATTCAGGTGGGATCTCGCTTGTTGACAGGAAGATTTTCACCGGACCAATGGACGGGGGGGGTTGGGAGTCCGCAGCCTGGAGGAGATGAACAAGGCCCTCTTCAATACATGGGTGACTCGTATTTGGAGGGATTGTGGTAACTTGGTATGCATTGTTTTTCGGAGGATCTATATGACTGGCACCTCAGTCCCCATCATTAGCGAGCTCATGCCTTCACCCTCGTACTTCTGGCGTGGCATTTGTGGGGTTGCTCTGGAGATCAGCCAGTTCCTGAGATCGGTGGTTGGCGGCGGCAGGGGGTTGAAATTCTGTTTAGACGATTGGAGTGAGGGAGGTGCTCTAGGAGTGAGATACCCACGTTTGAGGTGCTCTAGGAGTGAGATACCCACGTCTGATGGTGCTCGCTATCGACCCAAAGGCATCGATTGTTGAGATCTGGGACGATCATGCTTTTTTCCGTACATTCAGATACGAGCTTTCGGATCGGCGTGTTGGAGAGTTGGTGTTGATGCTGGATGATATGGGAAATGTGTCTACTCCAAAACTACGCTCAGAGACGGGTGAGAGAGAGAGACTCTTCGGAAAAGTCACTCTAAAAACCGACCTGGCCGGTAACGGGCAAACGAGCTCGTACGAAAAACTGGAAACCGAGGATCCCCCGCATGGGTATCCTAAAACAGATGGTCAGCGGAAGTGGTCAAAAGTCGGGATCCCAACGAGGCGTAAAAACACTGCGAGCTCGCGTAAAAACCGTATAAGAGATCGGGATCCTAGACTCGTGCACTAAGCGGCCGCTGCCCGAACTGGGCTTCCTACCTTCCGTCCAATTGAGAGTCACCGCGCTCTCGTACGGTCAGGTGTAAGAATCACCATGACCGGCACTATATTAATCATCATATTTTACAGTTTTCTCGTTCCTCTCTTAATCTCTTATATGGTCAACTTAATAAATCTAAATATATTGGCAACAACTCTTCTTAATAATGATCAATATTTAGTAGGGTATGCTTAAAGGGTGGTTTCATGAAGATTGTCATTGAAATCACAAGTTATCATTGATTGATTCGATCACTTCTGAGCTATTGATAAAAAAATGAGCCTCCTAGATATTGATACACAAGTCTTTTATCCATGTTATTCCTGAATAATGGTCGTTATGAACCTCCTAGATATTGATACCCAAGTCTTTTATCCATGTTATTCTTGAACAATGGTCCTTATGAGACTATGGGTGAGGAACAAGTGTGGTCTTTTATTGTTAATGCATCTTGAGTTTTATTTCACTGTGATAATTACTGAACATATATAATTGAAGTGAATGATGGTATATTAAAGATCTGTATACCGGACCTCCTCAACATTTTACCAAAGATTTATCCCAACTCAATAACTTGAACCCTGTACTTATTATCCTCTAATCATATTGCCGATGCTTACTTGATAACTATACTATTTCTTCATCTTATCTTATTTGGTGTTTGAAGCCAGTCTATGAAAGTAACATACTATTATTACAACAACAAAGTCTTTTCAGTTTTCCCACAATTAAGTAGGGTCGGCTACATGGATTCTTCGCCTCCATTCAGATCTATATTGGGTTAATCCCGTGCTTATATCCACAAAACAAATATCCCTTCGTATTGTCTCTTTCCAACACTTCTTGGGCCGTCCCCACCCTCTCTTAGCCGGCTCAACATCCCAACACTCGCATCTCCTAACTGGTGCATCATCTGATCTTCTTTGCAAATGACCAAATCATCTTAAGCGGTTTTCTCGCATCTTATCTTCGATTGGAGCAACACCAACTTTCTTTCTGATTGCATCATTCCGAATCCGATCTTTACGTGTGTGTCCACACATCCGCCTTAGCATTTTCATTTCTGCTACAACCATTCTCTGTGTAGAGGTTTACGTTATGTCATGATGTACCTTTTCGTATTTCTTATTTTCCTCAGGTCTATATATGTAATTTACCCAAGGGTTTTCTCTCTATATAAGAGACCCTAGGGCTATGTGGAATAACATCTAAGAGTTTTACTCTAACATGGTATCAGAGCCAAAACCCTAATCTAGGGTTTTCTCTCCACCTGCCCCCCTCCCGCTGCCGCCGCCGCCCCTCCTCTCTTTCGCGCCGCCCACCCTCGTCGCCGAGGCCCCCGCCTCCCGCCCTCGCCCGCTCTTCCCCGCCGCCGAGGGTACCCCCGCCGCCACCCTCACCTGCCGCCGTTCCCTCGCCCGTGCTCGCGGGTTCTACAGCCGTCGACGAAGCCCCTCTCCAGGCTTCTCCTTCTCCGCTCGGCACCGATTCCAACATGGATTCAAGTGCATAAAGTCTACATATGCACTTGAATCCAACCGGGTCTTTGTATACACCAGTTCTTGTATCTATCATCCGCTGTCTTCTTCTCCGGCGATATGTCAGAACAAAAGGTTGATATGCCTTCCATAGGTGCCTTTGAGGGTTCGACGCCAATCGTCAAAATGGACGGGACAAACTATGAGCTGTGGTCGATGCAGTTCATGAGTTTGATGAAGTCAGGTGGTAAGAAGCACATTCTTACCGAAGATGAACGGACAGAGAAGATGGGGATATATGCTTCATGGGAGGCTGATGATGCGTATGCCAAGGTCTGGCTATCATAGACGCTTTCGATGGAGATTGCAAACGACGTCCTCCATCAACCCACCGCCAAGGCGATGTGGGATATTCTTGCCACTACATATTCTCAGGTGCGGAACGAGACTAAGATGCTGCAGCTGCAGCATGATATTTTCACGATGAAACAGAATGGACGGTCACTACATTCTCTGTACACGTCACTGCGAGGGATGTTCGAGAAGTTATACAGTACCATCCTGCTCACAGCCACTCCAGAACAACAGAAGACTTTTCGAAATGCTACCATGGTGGGAGTTCTACTTGCCGCTCTCGATCCTGAGTACGAGGCTGCCCGCTCCCAGATCCTTGCCGATGCCACTATTCCTCCTATGGAGGAAGTCTACAGGAGGCTCAATCGTATCCCTATTTCGTCCAGCACATCTACTCCACCTCCTTCGGCGATGGTAGTATCGCGTGGGAGAGGTGGTTCATCTTCTTTTCGTGGTCGTGGTACACGTGGCTGTGGAGGTCGTATTCCAAGGACATGCTCGTATTGTCATCGCACTGGTCACTCAGAGGATACATGCTATTCTAAGCATGGGTTTCCACCTTCGGCACGTGTAGCTGAACATGTTCAGCCTTCTTCAGCATCTACTCCAGATCACAGGTTCGAGGAGCTTGTGGTGAGACTTCGAGACATTATGCCACAATCATCATTCAATGCTGCGAGTACCTCAGATGTTGTAGCATCGGCATCAACCAGTACCTCTGCTGCTGCCAGTACCTCAGGTAGTACTACTGTCGGTCCTCCGTTACATGATCTATCTGGATGGATTATCGATTCTGGAGCCACCATCATATGTGCCGTGGCAGAGACAAACTTGAGTCCTACAGAGATATCTCTTCAGGTCGATCTGTGCTTATAGCTGATGGCACTCATTCCTCTATTGTTGGACAGTGGGAGATCTCTTTGACACCATCCATGCACCTACAGAATGTTCTACATGCACCTGAATTTTCCATGAATTTATTGTCAATTAGCCAGATTACAAAAGACCTGCATTGTCGTGCTATATTTGACCTATCATCTCTCATTTTTCAGGACATACTAACGGGCAGGGTGATTGGCTGTGGTTCTGAGCATAATGGCTTATATCGTCTGGTCCAGAATTCCTTTGCTGGCGTCTCTCTTCACTCACAGGGATCGGTTTCACTGTATACATGGCATCTGCGGTTTGGTCACCTTCCACTTCAGAAAATGCGTCATCTCCTGCTTCAGATCTCTTCCACTTCATCATTTCGTTGCGAAGCTTGTTAGTTAGGGAAACACCATCGTTCTAGCTTACCAAGTCGTCAGAGTCGGAGCAGTAGCTCCCCGTTTGAGTTATTTCATATAGATATTTGTGGTCCTAGTCGTGTCCCTGACCATTAGGGACACAGGTTTTATCTGGTTGTGGTTGATGATTTTACTCGTGTCTCTTGGACTTTTCTACTTAAGAATAAATCTGAAACATGGAATGTTATCAAGAATCTCATCAATGAAGTGCAGAATGTTTTTTCATCTAGTGTTAAATATGTCCGCACAGATAATGCGTTGGAATTCTGTACTCGTTCTTTCTCTCTTAATTCTTTTCATCTAAAGGCATTATTCACCAAACCTCTTGCGCCTACACATCACAACAAAATGGTGTTGCCGAAAGGAAACATCGTCACTTTCTTGATATTGCGCGAACATTATTTATTCAGAGTTGTGCGCCGTTGGCGTTTTGGGGAGATGCTATACTTACAGCATGCTATCTGGTCAATCGCATGCCTTCTTCGGTTGTTGGGGAGAAATCTCCAATTTCTGTTCTTTTTCTGGATAAGGACTTATTTTTACTTACTCCTCGTATATTTGGTTCAGTTGCCTTTGTTCACCGATTGTCTCCGAGACTTGACAAGCTCTCTCCTAGAGCTGTCAAGTGTGTCTTTGTAGGTTATTCGAGGACACAGAAGGGCTATCGATGTTATGATCCAATCCATGACAAGTACTATGTCATTGCAGACGTTACATTTTTTGAGCCTGTTATGTACTTCTCCCCTGCATATGATAGATTGGTATCTTCCTCCACACCTTCAGATAATCATGTCTATGTTCCTCCACCAAATATAGGTCAACCCGTCTCAACTACACCACCACCACCGCCACCAATACCTCAATCTTACCCCATTCCACCATTCCCTAAGTTCTACACACGACGGCCAGGGCCTGCTCAAGCTACAAGTTAACCATCCGCCACGCTTCAGGTATGCTCCGATACGGCTACTAATGATGTGTTAGATAACGTACCATTGCAGGACTCTTTGCTACAGGAGGCGGATCCCCCAGTCAGTACACTGGATAATGATATTGATATTCCTATTGCACATCGAAGGTCGAAGAGGAAATGTGTGTCCTATCCTCTTACGTCGCAGGTGTCCTTTCATCGTCTTACTGGTGATTTCCAGAGGTTTGCAGCTGCTGTTTCTTCAGTGGAGATACCACGGACTTATCAGGAGGCCATGAAGATTGAGTGCTGGAAGTTGTCCATGGAAGAAGAGATGCGTGCTTTACAGTCTAGAGGTACTTGTACCCTTGTTTCTATTCCATCAGGTGCGTCTGTGGTTAGCTGCAAATAGGTGTTCACTGTTAAATATCATGCAGATGACCGTCTTGATCGATACAAGGCAAGACTTGTTGTACGCGTATTTACCCAAACATATGGTGTCAGCTACTTGGACACCTTTTCACCAGTGGCTCGCCATTCGACGCTTCGCATCCTCTTATCCGTAGCTGTGGTACGAGAATGGCCCATTTTTCAGCTTGATGTCAAGAATGCGTTTCTGTATGGAGACCTACAGGTGGAAGTCTACATGCAGCAGCCACCATGTTTTACTGTTGAGGGGGAGACTCAGATGGTGTGTAGACTTCATAAGGCGATTTATGACCTTAAACAGAGTCCAAGGCATGGCCTCAAATTTCAGCGAAATTCGGTCGAATTTCTGTCGAATATCGATATCCAGTCGAAATCGAAATTCGACCGAAATGACCGAAATGACCGAAATATGGGGGTCGTAGTACAAAAAATGACCGAAATGACCGAAATTTCGGTCGAAATTCCACCGAAATTCCATCGAAATTCTATTTTGGTCAGTACCGAAATGGTGACCGAAACCGACATTTAAGGCCTTGGTCCAAGGGCATGGTTCCAAAAGCTATCTCAGCTGATCGAACGACAGGGGTTCAAGAGATCAAATGCGGACCATTCGTTGTTTATTCAGAAGACTCTCAGAGGCACAATAGTTGTCATGATATATGTTGATGATATTCTGGTTACAGGAGATGACGCTCAGGGAGTCGAGATGACTAAAGCCCTCTTGGGCAGTCAGTTTGTTACGAAGGATCTGGGTACCATACGATACTTTATGGGGATAGAATTTGCAAGAAATGCACAAGGGATGGTGATGACCCAAAGGAAGTAGGTTACAAACTTGCTTGTTGAAACATGAATGATTGGGTGCAGACCATCGAGCACCCCCCATGGACCCAAGTATGAAATTGTATGACAATGATACTGAAGAGGTGAACAAAAGAAGATACAGAGAGATGGCGGGTAAGCTTTTGTACATCACCATAACTAGACCTGATATTGCTTTTGCTGTAAGCCGTGTGAGTCAATTCATGGAGCAGCCTAGGCAAGTCCATATGGAAGCACTATACATGATACTGAGATATCTAAAATCTTCTCCAGGCTCAGGTTTGCTATTCAGAAAGGACACGGATTTGTCCATTTCCGCTTGTGCAGATGCAGACTATGCAGGGTGCCCAAAGGATCGTAAGTCTACTTCAGGTTTTGCTATCTTTATAGGAAGCTCTCTGGTTTCTTGGAAAAGCAAGAAACAAACAGTTGTGGCAAGATCGAGTGCTGAATCTGAATATAGGGCCATGGCACAAGCAAGCACAGAAATGATGTGGGTTCGAGCAGTCTTGGAAGACTTGAATGTGAATGTCTCTTTACCCATGCAGCTTCAGTGTGACAATCAAGCAGCGTTGTTCATTGCCAATAATCCAGCGTTTTACGAAAGGACGAAGCATATCGAGGTAGATTGCCATTACACTAGAGACATGATCCAGAAGGGCTTTATCTCCACGTCACACGTCAATTCTGAGAACCAGACTGCTGATATATTTACCAAGCCGTTGCTCAGAGGACCTTTCCAGAAATGTTCTTCCAAGATGAGCATGATAGATATCTATGCTCCATCTTGAGGGGGAGTGTAGAGGTTTACGTTATGTCCTGATGTACCTTTTCGTATTTCTTATTTTCCTCAGGTCTATCTATGTAATTTACCCAAGGGTTTTCTCTCTATATAAGAGACCCTAGGGTTATGTGGAATAACATCTAAGAGTTTTACTCTAACACTCTGCACATGTTTATGGTTCACAGGCCAACATTCAGATCCATAGAGCATAGCAGGTCTCACGGCTGCTTTGTAAAACTTTCCTTTAATTTTTAAATGAATTTTCTTATCACAGAGAACAACAGAGACTCCTCTCCACTTTAGCCAACATGCATTTATTCTATTAGTAACATCTCCATCAATTTCCCCATCATGTTGCAAAATAGATCCCAGACATCTAAAAGAATCTCTCTTCCGAATGTTATCGTCACCAATCTTCACCTCAATTCCTTCACCATTGCTTCCATCAAAGGTGCACTCCATATATCCTGTCTTAGCCCTACTTATACGAAATCCTTTACTCTCAAACTCATGTCTCCAGACCTCAAGCTTCTCATTTACTCCATCTCTAGTCTCGTCAATCAACACAATATCATCAACAAATAATATACACATGTAACTCATCCTGAATGTGACTTGTCAACTCATCCATAATCAAAGTAAAAAGAAATGGACTCAAAGCTGAACCTTGATGTAAACCAATGTTGATGTCAAAATAGCCAGTCTTCCCAGACGGGGTCCTTACACAAGATAAAGCCCTATCATACATGTCCTTTATGAGGTTAATGTATTGGACATGCACTTGTCTCTTCTCTAAAACTCTCCACAATATCTCTCGTGGGACAGATTCATAAGCCTTCTCCAAATCAATAAAGATCATATGGAGGTTCTTCCTTTTAGCTCTATAAATCTCCATTGTTCTCCTCAGCAAATGGATGGCTTCAATAGTTGAGTGACCTGGCATGAATCCGAATTGGTTTTCTTTGACGTTAAAAATTTGCCTCAACCTTTTCTCGATCACACGCTCCCAAATTTTCATAGTGTGACTCATCAGCTTGATACCTCTATAATTTGAACAATTTTGAATGCCTTCTTTATTCTTATAAAGAGGCACCACGATACTCCTCCTCCAATCTTCAGGCATTTTCTTGCTTCGCCAAATAATATTGAATAGATTTGCAAGCCAAGTCAAACCGCGCTCACCTAAAACTTTCCATACTTCTACAGGGATGTCATCCGGTCCTACACCTTTCCCAGGTCTCATAACCTTCAAAGCCTCCGCTACTTTCTTTCTTTGTATCCGTCTATAGCTTGCACGATTCAAGTAACTTTCACTATTAGCTAGATCACCCAAAGTGATCTCTCTATTTCCTTCCCCAATGAAAAGTTTATGGAAGTACTGCTCCCATCTAGTCTTTATATCCTTCTGAGTAACAAGCACGTGACCTTCCTCATCCTTAATGCATCTCACTTGAGAAAGGTCTGTGAAAATGGAATCCCGTGTATATACAAGGAGGTGAACATATCTATTCCTTAATATACATTGACCAATCCAGACTCATAGTTATGTGTAGGAATGTGATATAATTGACATTTCACTCTTTTTTTAAAAGAATTTTTTTAAAAGAAAGTCATTATGTAATATAATCAATTAATGATTTCATAAAACAATACCACCATTTACCAATTTTCCAGAGACGAAAGTCTGTACTGTACCTATTAAGAGATAACTAACAATCCAGACAATTTTCCTAATTTTTTAATTTATATAACTGT
Organism: Ottelia alismoides; assembly: GCA_037367405.1. Lineage (NCBI taxonomy): Eukaryota > Viridiplantae > Streptophyta > Magnoliopsida > Alismatales > Hydrocharitaceae > Ottelia > Ottelia alismoides. The sequence goes on from JAZKJV010001710.1 coordinate 437,709, forward strand.
AACTATTTAGAGATTCCAGAACATTTTTGTAATTTTTTAGTTTATAATTAGTGTAACTAACTATCATGTAACTATTAAGAGATACCGAACTCCCAAAAATTTTAATAATTTCACAATTAGTATTTCTATACCTAACAAGAGAACTAAAACTCTAGGTAACTTTTCCTAAATTACTCATCTTCCACAGATATGCATACATTGGAACTAATTGACAAGAAAAGATAGATCATCGACATCCAATTCAGAGGATAAATTCTTGTCTATCATCAACCGTTACAACGAAATTAAATGAAGTTTGAAATGAGCATGCCTGGCAGGAAACAAAAGGAAGGGGGTTGTACCTAAGAATTTCAGTCTAACATGGAGAAGAACTAGCAGGAATTGGCCGATCTTTGAAGCAAGGAGGAGGAACAACACTCCAGCTTATGAACTTCAATTGCTGGGGCTCCTCTGCAACAACAGCTTCAGGATCAGCTGCATGTAGCAGATGATCCCTTTTTCCAGCAACAAAAGGAAAAAGAAGAGGATGAAATTTCTCCGTAGTTGGAGATCTTTGGGAGAATTTTGGGAAATGTAAGGAAAGAAGGAGAGAGAGGTGACGTTAGAGTTATAATATAGGAAGAGGAGGAAGTGAGGAAAGTGCAAGGAAGCTTCCACTAGAATGATGTTAGCCATGACATCATTAGCATGATGTCACATGGTGATTACCAATAGTGACATCATTATTACTATATTTTTTTCTGGATTTTTTTTAAAAGCGGTGTTGAGATTAATTTTTTAAAATAAAAAATCCAACCTTATTTTGACATACTGCAAGTTGACCTTATTCACGCCTCAAGCGGCGGACTTTGGCACGAAATATCTTATTTTGATCGTCTCAGAATGATGGTCAAAATGAGTATAATATTGATATACTTTCGATCGGGTTTGGGTCCTCAAAATTTTCGAGATACGATTTTTGGTTTGGGGTTAAATTTTGCGAATTTAAAATACTAAACAACCTTCGATTGACGAACGGTCGATTCCGCTGGTCTTGTTTCGTCGAATCAGATCTTATGGTCTTGATTTGTTTCACGGTTTCCGAGTTTGCGTTGCAGCTTTTTCGGGCACGCATTATGATGCGATCGATTTTTAGTCGATTTCGCCTAAACGACTTTTGATTTACAATCAATTGATCGATTTAGGTTGTTTAGCATTGATCAACAACTTTATTGGGTTAATCGGACCCTATTCGGGTCGAGTTCAGGTTTGTGCAGATCAGGATGTTACAATATTCATGTGGTTCTGCAGAAGGGACATATTGTTGACTGGCGAATGACTGACATGCCTCTTTACTGGTTTTGTTCCAACTTGCTCCAGGTGTCATGAGGAAATTGAAGACATGGATCGCCTCTCTTTCTATGCAGGTCATCTGCAGAATTTTGGCCTCTGTTTGGCGATCTGGCTATCCGCTGCAATGGGATGAATGGTTTTTGCGAGGACATTGGGGAAGGTTGGAGAGGTACATAAAAGAAGTGATCTAGACACATAACACTCATCTGAGCAATTTGGATGGCTAGAAATGGCGTGGTGTTTCGTGGGCACAAGTGGTATGGTGAAAATGTAGCTCATGCTAAGGTGTTGGCGGAGGGTTGGGATTTATAGCTTGCTTTCTGGCACGATGCGTGACTTGTAAAACTTGTAAATTTCCTTTTTGGTTACAAATGGTGAAGTTTTTGGGCACACACCTATACGGTGTAGGCCTTTTTTTCTTTCAAAAAATGCTCTCCCTCTCGCCCTCTGATGAACGCAAAATTCGCCTCGATAATAACCTATACTTAGGCTACAAATAGCCTAAGTAAGGTCTGCGTTAGGGGGGGGATTCTATGATACAAGGGAGAGGGAGAGGGGGTTCGTGAAGAGTAGATATACACAAAGAGAGAGAGAGAGTGAAATATACAGGGGAAGGGTGGGGGTGAATATGTGCAGTGTAGGTGTGTGTGTGTGTGTGCGGGGGGGGGGATTTTTTTTTGAATACAATATGCAATACTGAAATAAATATGCAGATGCAAGATATATTTTTTTTTACAAAATGCAATGCAATTTAACTGCTATAATCTCCCAAATCCTTCACAGGGTCTCTTGCGGCCTCTTCAGCGAGAGTTCTTGACTTCACACCTACATGAGGATCAAGCGTCCTCGATCACCATGGGCCCTGCCACAAAAGATAAACGTTAGAAAAACCAGAGAAATTAAATCCGCAAAATAATATGCAACTAAATGATGCATGGAATGAGGACCTAGAAATTATTGAATTAATTAAAAAAATCAAAATTCAAAAATTAAGCAAAGCCGCATCCCCGGCAACGGCGCCATTTGGTGAACGCAAAATTCGCCTCGATAATAAATATATCTTAAGTCGTAGTATAGGAGGCGAATTTTGTTCAGCAAAGACCACAGTCTTTGAATGCTGTGGAATATTTATGCTTGGCAAGTCTACCAAGGTCGAACACAGGGACACAGCTGCTTAATTATGGCTTTTGAATTTTGATTCGTGAAGTTCAATGTCAATTAATCTCAATTTCAGGTCCATATGCAACTTATAAGGCAATGCAATGATGCATGCAATTTTTTTTTGATAATTTTTATGCAAGTTAAAGTGATGCATGTGCAAATAATGCAATGGAATATGCATGATGAATCAAATGCTACAATTATACCCTAAAATATGAGCAACACAATATAGAATGAAGTTAGAGCCATTTTGAACACATCATTAAAAATCGGTCATGAAATCAAGCAAAACAAGTAGAGCTAGGTCCCATTTATCACATAAAAACTCACTTAAATTTAAACAGTGTCAAATGGAACAAATAAGGATGCTAGAATGTAGAGGACAAAATAAGGATCAAAACGACACTAAAATCATGCAATTTGGACTTACGATGCTCAAGTTATGCTAAAAACAGTGCAAGGGCATAAATGTAATAAAAATGCAAGAAAAATAAAAGATAAATATTGCATTTAGGTCCCTGGAGGGACCTAAATGCAAATAGAGAAAACCGTCTGATCCCAGATGTAATTTCTCCATTTGCGCGCAGGGGCATAAATGTAATTTCCAAAACTCTGGAGGGCCTCCCTGTAAATAACCCCAGGTGCGCACGTGACGCACGCGCCTGGAGGACCAAACTGTAATTTCGATTTCTTCCAGGGTCATCTCTGTAATTTACCCAGGCCCCACGTGCCTCGTACGTGAGGCGCCTAGGCTCGGGCGCCACCTCAGGTTCGGGACACGTGGCTCTTAAGGAAGGCTTGGAGCAGGTTCGTACCGCCCGAGCCTGTTGGTCTGGAGAAAAGGCTCGGGGTGACACGTGTTTCCCTCCTAGCCGCCCGATCACGTAGATCGGACGACACCTGTACTCCCTATCTCCACCGTGGTCCACCGGAGAAGGCGGGTCTCCGATGGACTCGATGGAGCTCCGCCGTGCCCCGCGAGGTCCGCTGATGATTGGGGAAGATAGCTGGGGACCCCGCGAAGACAGTGGAACTCCGGCGATGCTCCAGGCGTGGTCAGAACTTGGAGTCGATGAAGCTTCGCCGGAGGCAAGGAGCTAGAAAGAGCTTCGTTGTGATCTCCGGCCATTGACGATCGAAGGACCTGCAAACGTTAGATGTAGCCGAAGCAATCGTGATGTGAAGTGGAGCGAGTGGAATGAGATGGGAGCCAGACGAAGGCGGAGAAGGTGGCGGCTCTGGTCTCTCTTCCGCCGTGACGGCGAAGGAGTTGGGTCAAGGCGTGAGGGGGTTCTGGAGGAGAGAAGGGTGGTCGGCGAAGATGCGAGTGGTCGGGCGGAGCTGACAAGGAGCTCAGATGAGGGTGAATCGGTCGGAGATGAGTGGCAAAATTCGAAGACAAGAAGGCGGAAGGTGATGACCTGTTGGTCGGAGAGGAACCGGTGGAGGAGGTGGCCTGGGCTGAGCTTCAATAGAAGCCCGGGTCTTCGCACGACGGGGGCGACCGTTCCCCAGTGCTCGGCGGCGCTCAATGGCGGCGCTACGCGGCGGTGAAGCCACGGGTCAACACCAGGCGAAACCCATCGTTGCCTCATCATTCCGCCCCTCCGCTGTCACCGGAGGGGCGGAGGGAGCTAGGGTGACACCCAATAATGGTGGACAAGTGACTCCGGTGACGGGGGAGGGTTTAAATAGGCGGAGGGGGTTGGACGTTACAGTGGAGCGGAGTGATTTTGATTGAGGTGTTAATGGAGAGGGGGGTAACGGCGAGGGAAGTGGATGGTGGCGCGAGGAAGGCGGAAGTATGGGCTGCGAGAGGGAGGCGTTACGAGTGGAGGTGGGTGGTTGGTACGGTGGCTAAAAATGGAAAGGGGCGGCGAGTCGGAGAGGCGTTACGCCTGGAGTCGGGGTGGCTTCGGAGGTAGGAGATGATGGAGAGCCGTTGGATCTTGCGATCCAACGGCTGGGATTGAGGCGCGGACGGAGGGAGGAGATTAGATCCTACGATCTAATCCAACGGAGGGAAAAAGGGCGCTAGGGAACGGTCAGGATCGATTGATGGGATAGATCTAACGGTGGAAGGTGAAGAGGTGACGTGGCAAGCTGAGGGGCATTGGATGGTTGGCAGAATCGGAGGGCTGAGATGAAGTGGCGACGTGGCAGGTGGAGGACCGTGGATGAGGGGGTTGATCCTGTGGCTGTGGATGAGGCGGAATGTAGTGGTGGAGATCTGATCTCAGATCAGATCGGGCGGCTGAGGGATGATGCGTGATGAACGGTGAGGATGGAGGCGGGGTTGAAATGATCCAACGGCCCAGGAGAGGGCCGGGTGGCGGAAGATGAAGCGGGCCACGTGGGCGGCCCAGAGGGCGCCACGTGGCCCAATCAGAGCAATTCAGAAATAAAAACAAAGAAAAATATAAAAGAAATAGTTAGAGGCCGAATTTGGAAAAAGTCAAAACATGAAAGTTGTTCGTCTCGACGAGATCTACAACTTTCATGTTGGGCAAAAAGCCAAAAGAGGTCATCTGTACAAAAGCTATTTTTGGGGGTATTTTTAAGGGGATAAAAACACCGATTTTTGTGGTTTTGAATTGTTTTTGTATTTTTTTAGTGGTTTTAAAGGTCAGTGAATTATAGACAACTTATCTACCTAATTTTTAGGGGTTTTTGAGTTATAAAATAATTACAGAAAGATAAGGGCAATTAAATACACAATAATTAAGGGTTAATTATACACAATATTGTACATGATAAAAATAGAGTTTTAAAGGATATTTTTATTGGCTTGTTTAAGCAGGGATTTTAATAAGGAGTTTTTAGCATGATGAATACGAGATTCATCATACCCCTATACTTAAAACATGCTCGTCCTCGAGCATCTAAAGAATGAAGGAGTCGGATTAATTCCTGACAGTGCGTGTGAAAAAAATCAAGGCTTGATCTTTCGAAGACCCATGACCTAAGTGATCCTAAAATTCTGGGTTTATCCAAGCCTTAGTCAGAAGGAATCCAACTTCTCTGATTATCAGACTCTCTTTTTGTACATATAATATAAGGATATGACATTTAGTGTACTGCATTTCATGAGAGTCGAGTCGATGCATCACCCAAAGTTCCAGTCCCAAAGATTCTCCTCTAGACCTAATCCTCAATACTAGGGAATAAGTATGTTCTTGCTCCAGTCCACCGTCTCATTAGTTTGTCAGACTTTGAAATGTTGATGGACGGCCAGATGATGGAGGTACTGGGATTGTGTCTAATTTTCTCACCCTCACATTGGAATAAGGGGCCTCTCGCGTGCCTTTTACTCAACACCTGTATATTAATACTTTGTTGATCAATGTGTCCGTCAAGAGAGTTGGAGTCGTCTGCACTTGTTTTTCTGGGAGTACACCGGGGTGTGTCTTTTCTGAGTATCTAAGATACCTTCGACACCCAGACTTGTATCGCTTACGATGCAGGGCCCTTTTTGTGGTGTCAGCCCGACTCCTTGGTCCTATTTAGCGCTTGGTCCAAGTGGACACTTTGAAAATGGTTGGGAGCGCTCGCCATTGGTGGAAGCTCATTTGGAATTGACTTTGATTTTAGAGCTTTTCTTTAACATTTCATTTCTTTTGTTGGCTAGCTCCACTGCTTTTACCAAGAGATTGGCGCACACTGATCAACAAGTTTCTTTAAGTTTCATCACACCCTGGCACTTTTAGGTAAATATCAAGAGATAGCATATGAATCTTGTTCACATACTGGCTAGGGTTTTTGCTGACACTCAGGTTTTCTGAAGCCTTCATTAACTTTATCCCATCCTCGAATATCATAAGATCGGGTCTAAATTTAAATCTCTGATCCTAGTTCCTCAAGTGATATCTCATCTCAGCTCATCAATCATGCAGTTGTGGAAGTGACTGTGCTGATCATATTTTCTTGAAAGTAGAGATAAAGAGTGCAATATAGCACTCAAATCTTTCAAACCAGAGGAGTGTGGATATTTAAGTCAGGAAAACCCTAATGACTAAGGCATGTTAACTCAGACTCTCAAGATCCCAGAGATCCAGTGTCCTCAAAAATCCTCAAGCCTTGCGTGAGTGTGAATGTGTCAGGAATACACCAACTCCAAGGATTAGCGATTTTTTGTGTGATTTTTATCTTTTACAAATTTTTATGGGTTTTAATTTTATACTTCTTTTTTTTTTAATTCCTCGGAGAGACAATGACTGGCCCAGGCTCAAATAAAAGTATACACTTTCAGCCAGTATGGGTGTAAGTACGGGGCGAGGCCCGTGTTACTTGAGGACGGGGCCGTATGCGATGTCCTCTAAACCACCCACTCTGCTAAGGGAAACCGAGGTTCCCTCACTGAAAATGCCTACTAAACCTAGTAGTCAGAGTCAACCTCCAAGAAAGATTTTCAATTTTTTTTAATACAGGAATATTCACAAAAATTAAACCCTCAAATTTTAATTTTTACAGGATTTTACTCAGTTCACTAGTTTACCAAAACCCAGCCCGAAAAATAAAATTTAAAAAGTTTTAAAAACGCGAGCTAAGGCTAAGGTACTATACAATAATATACGGTATACCCCCCTATACTTAAAATTTGCTATGTCCTCATAGCACAAGTGCCATGAAGCCAAGGCTCGGTTCAAGTACAGGGAGATATAGCGGAACTGAGGAGGAGAGTCCCCCTATACTTAGGCCAAAATTGCCCTAAGTACAAGAAGACGGGACGAGGGAAGGAAGAGCAGGCATGTCCCCCCTATACTTAGGCTACAAATAGCCTAAGTAAGGTCTGCGTTAGGGGGGGGGATTCTATGATACAAGGGAGAGGGAGAGGGGGTTCGTGAAGAGTAGATATACACAAAGAGAGAGAGATAGAGTGAAATATACAGGGGAAGGGTGGGGGTGAATATGTGCAGTGTAGGTGTGTGTGTGTGTGTGCGGGGGGGGGGAATTTTTTTTTGAATACAATATGCAATACTGAAATAAATATGCAGATGCAAGATATATTTTTTTTTTACAAAATGCAATGCAATTTAACTGCTATAATCTCCCAAATCCTTCACAGGGTCTCTTGCGGCCTCTTCAGCGAGAGTTCTTGACTTCACGCCTCCATGAGGATCAAGCGTCCTCGATCACCATGGGCCCTGCCACAAAAGATAAACGTTAGAAAAACCGGAGAAATTAAATCCGCAAAATAATATGCAACTAAATGATGCACGGAATGAGGACTTAGAAATTATTGAATTAATTAAAAAAAATCAAAATTCAAAAATTAAGCAAAGCCGCATCCCCGGCAACGGCGCCATTTGGTGAACGCAAAATTCGCCTCGATAATAAATATATCTTAAGTCGTAGTATAGGAGGCGAATTTTATTCAGCAAAGACCACAATCTTTGAATGCTGTGGAATATTTATGCTTGGCAAGTCTACCAAGGTCGAACACAGGGACACAACTGCTTAATTATGGCTTTTGAATTTTGATTCGTGAAGTTCAATGTCAATTAATCTCAATTTCAGGTCCATATGCAACTTATAAGGCAATGCAATGATGCATGCAATTTTTTTTGATAATTTTTATGCAAGTTAAAGTGATGCATGTGCAAATAATGCAATGGAATATGCATGATGAATCAAATGCTACAATTATACCCTAAAATATGAGCAACACAATATAGAATGAAGTTAGAGCAATTTTGAACACATCATTAAAAATCGGTCATGAAATCAAGCAAAACAAGTAGAGCTAGGTCCCATTTATCACATAAAAACTCACTTAAATTTAAACAGTGTCAAATGGAACAAATAAGGATGCTAGAATGTAGAGGACAAAATAAGGATCAAAACGACACTAAAATCATGCAATTTGGACTTACGATGCTCAAGTTATGCTAAAAACAGTGCAAGGGCATAAATGTAATAAAAATGCAAGAAAAATAAAGGATAAATATTGCATTTAGGTCCCTGGAGGGACCTAAATGCAAATAGAGAAAACCGTTTGATCCCAGATGTAATTTCTCCATTTGCGCGCAGGGGCATAAATGTAATTTCCAAAACTCTGGAGGGCCTCCCTGTAAATAACCCCAGGTGCGCACGTGACGCACGCGCCTGGAGGACCAAACTGCAATTTCGATTTCTTCCAGGGTCATCTCTGCAATTTACCCAGGCCCCACGTGCCTCGCACGTGAGGCGCCTAGGCTCGGGCGCCACCTCAGGTTCGGGACACGTGGCTCTTAAGGAAGGCTTGGAGCAGGTTCGTACCGCCCGAGCCTGTTGGTCTGGAGAAAAGGCTCGGGGTGACACGTGTTTCCCTCCTAGCCGCCCGATCACGTAGATCGGACGGCACCTGTACTCCCTATCTCCACCGTGGTCCACCGGAGAAGGCGGGTCTCCGATGGACTCGATGGAGCTCCGCCGTGCCCCGCGAGGTCCGCTGATGATCGGGGAAGATAGCTGGGGACCCCGCGAAGACGGTGGAACTCCGGCGATGCTCCAGGCGTGGTCAGAACTTGGAGTCGATGAAGCTTCGCCGGAGGCAAGGAGCTAGAAAGAGCTTCGTTGTGATCTCCGGCCATTGACGATCGAAGGACCTGCAAACGTTAGATGTAGCCGAAGCAATCGTGATGTGAAGTGGAGCGAGTGGAATGAGATGGGAGCCAGGCGAAGGCGGAGAAGGTGGCGGCTCTGGTCTCTCTTCCGCCGTGACGGCGAAGGAGTTGGGTCAAGGCGTGAGGGGGTTCTGGAGGAGAGAAGGGTGGTCGGCGAAGATGCGAGTGGTCGGGCGGAGCTGACAAGGAGTTCAGATGAGGGTGAATCGGTCGGAGATGAGTGGCAAAATTCGAAGACAAGAAGGCGGAAGGTGATGACCTGTTGGTCGGAGAGGAACCGGTGGAGGAGGTGGCCTGGGCTGAGCTTCAATAGAAGCCCGGGTCTTCGCACGACGGGGGCGACCATTCCCCGGTGCTCGGCGGCGCTCAATGGCGGCGCTACGCGGCGGAGAAGCCACGGGTCAACACCAGGCGAAACCCATCGTTGCCTCATCATTCCGCCCCTCCGCTGTCACCGGAGGGGCGGAGGAAGCTAGGGTGACACCCAATAATGGTGGACAAGTGACTCCGGTGACGGGGGGGGGTTTAAATAGGCGGAGGGGGTTGGACGTTACAGTGGAGCGGAGTGATTTTGATTGAGGTGTTAATGGAGAGGGGGGTAACGGCGAGGGAAGTGGATGGTGGCGCGAGGAAGGCGGAAGTACAGGCTGCGAGAGGGAGGCGTTACGAGTGGAGGTGGGTGGTTGGTACGGTGGCTAAAAATGGAAAGGGGCGGCGAGTCGGAGAGGCGTTACGCCTGGAGTCGGGGTGGCTTCGGAGGTAGGAGATGATGGAGAGCCGTTGGATCTTGCGATCCAACGGCTGGGATTGAGGCGCGGACGGAGGGAGGAGATTAGATCCTACGATCTAATCCAACGGAGGGAAAAAGGGCGCTAGGGAACGGTCAGGATCGATTGATGGGATAGATCTAACGGTGGAAGGTGAAGAGGTGACGTGGCAAGCTGAGGGGCATTGGATGGTTGGCAGAATCGGAGGGCTGAGATGGAGGGGCGACGTGGCAGTTGGAGGACCGTGGATGAGGGGGTTGATCCTGTGGCTGTGGATGAGGCGGAATGTAGTGGTGGAGATCTGATCTCAGATCAGATCGGGCGGCTGAGGGATGATGCGTGATGAACGGTGAGGATGGAGGCGGGGTTGAAATGATCCAACGACCCAGGAGAGGGCCGGGTGGCGGAAGATGAAGCGGGCCACGTGGGCGGCCCAGAGGGCGCCACGTGGCCCAATCAGAGCAATTTAGAAATAAAAACAAAGAAAAATATAAAAGAAATAGTTAGAGGCCGAATTTGGAAAAAGTCAAAACATGAAAGTTGTTCGTCTCGACGAGATCTACAACTTTCATGTTGGGCAAAAAGCCAAAAGAGGTCATCTGTACAAAAGCTATTTTTGGGAGTATTTTTAAGGGGATAAAAACACCGATTTTTGTGGTTTTGAATTGTTTTTGTATTTTTTTAGTGGTTTTAAAGGTCAGTGAATTATAGACAACTTATCTACCTAATTTTTAGGGGTTTTTGAGTTATAAAATAATTACAGAAAAATAAGGGCAATTAAATACACAATAATTAAGGGTTAATTATACACAATATTGTACATGATAAAAATAGAGTTTTAAAGGATATTTTTATTGGCTTGTTTAAGCAGGGATTTTAATAAGGAGTTTTTAGCATGATGAATACGAGATTCATCACCCTCTCTAAAAAAATGTTTCCGATGAACATCTATCTGCTCTACACAGCCCATCCTCCTTCCTTACTTTTGTTGACATCCTCTAGAAATCATTGATTGTGGTAGTACCTTTTTGTTTTTTCCTCTTATATATATATTTCATTGATGGGTCCTGGCATGGTTTCACGTGCTGCCACAAAAAGTTTGACATTTCGCTATCATATGTTGGAAGTGTACATTATAATCACAAAGGGAGTACATGCTACTTATCAGCGTTGTGACGTGCCTATTGCATTAAATGTTCTAGCTATTTCGCCCAGTAGGACGATTTCAGTTTAAGATTCCAATTCTGTTAACATTGTTAAATTGGTATCACGGCTTGGTTGTTCGATAACTTCGATTTGGGTTTTAAACTAGCTAGCATTAAAATGTATAAGTTTTAACAGTTTGATCAAAACATAAAATTTAGATTAATTATTTGTTTCCTTTTGCTCCTCGAATCAGCCTTTCTCAACCCTCTTGAATTGTATAATTATTAATTGCTGGTTCGTTTCCTTTTTCAATCTATTCTTGATGTTTTTCTTACTCATTCCTAGAAAGAAAAATATTACGTATCTTGAGTTTACCTTCCAATTTGGCTACTGTTTGCTGATTGTTTAAATTGCATATGTTTTTTTCCTGATTTTAGCATTTTCACAAGATCTTCTCTGATGTGTAGGTACTCCCGTCTTTAAGAGAAAAACATGACGAGTTTATGCTTAGAGAACTTGTGAAAAGATGGAACAATCACAAAATTATGGTTCGCTGGCTTTCACGTTTCTTCTTCTATCTAGATCGGTATTTTATTGCACGGAGATCCCTTCCTCCACTCAATGAAGTTGGATTGACATGTTTCCGTGACTTGGTATGTTTAAATATTGCTCCTTTCTGAAGAGTCATGCACGTAGGAAACAACAAGTTCTCTCTGGCAGTGTCTGCATTTTGCTCATGATCTTTCCATATAACTCATAGTTTTTATAATCTGCAATCCACTAGCACTGTATTGGATCTGTTTTTGATCACAGGTTTATCAAGAGATAAATGGTAAAGTCAAGGATGCCGTAATTTCCTTGGTATGTTTGGCAATTTGTTGTGGTAGATCACATTTGTTCTTCATGCCTCTATGAAGCATCTTAATCTTGATACAGATTGATCAAGAGAGGGAGGGTGAACAGATAGATCGGGCCTTGTTGAAGAATGTGTTGGACATTTTTGTTGAAATTGGGCTAGGGAGCATGGACTGTTATGAGAATGACTTCGAGAAAGCTTTGCTTGATGATACTGCTGCATATTATTCCAGAAAGGCTGCTAATTGGATACTAGAGGATTCTTGTCCAGATTACATGCTTAAGGTACTCCTTGTGATCTCACAACCATGATCTCTCTCTCTCTCTTATGTATTAATCTTGAATTTTTGTATATGGTATCTAAAGATGACTCCATGTTTACATCCTCTATTTATTGTGAAGTATGCCCTTTGTTAATGGAGTAATGTTTGCATATTTACATTAGTAAGAGCTTTGACAACACATTCTTTTTGTATAGACATTCTTTCATGGCTCTTGATTTAATGTATCAGTGGATGTCTTTCCGTATCACTTAGTCATCCTTTGGCATTTGATTTTGTCTCAACGATCCAAGTATAACATCATTATAATATCAACACGTTTAGAGTGATAATTGTTTCCATGTTCTCGATTGAGAAATGACGATGGATGTAATGGTTGATTTTTTCAAGTAATTTTGCTGTCTGTACGACTGTGCCATGATTACTGTGTATATTTTTTGTTCTTCTTTACCATTTCCTTTTTATTTTGTCACCAGACGCCCTTACCTTGGCCGTAGCTTTGTCACAGTCTTTCTTATTTCGATAATCATGAGGTTGGTATAGCAATGGGGACCACACCTGGAGTTTTGGTAGAAGAGTCTGTGGTATTAGTCATTAGGGGGTGAGTGATGGGGTGTAGAGTTCACAAGCTTCAATCGGTCAGGTGGACGAGTTGGTTCAAGAGTTTAGGGTATTGGAGGTTCATGATATGATTAATGAGTTGAACATGTATGGTATTTGTGGAATTCATGGTTGGCAACTCCGATTTTGAGGGGGGTAGATAACACCCTCACATTTCTGTTGTCGAAGCAAGAGAGCATGCATCAGTAGTAGGACCTTATGCCTATGTGCTTCTTGACGTGATTATCTTATTGTTTGAGAGAAAATGAGTGAATTGCCTCGATGCATTGATCAACTTAAGCCTAAGATATAATTGCAAGTTTTAAAACGAGTACAATTTTTCAGCCCAAATATCCTCTCATCCTTTTACTTTAATAAATGATCTTAGAAGGATGATAGGTGCTGTCTACCCCTCTTGTTTTTATCCTATTAACACGGTGGGGATTGCTGGTTGCCTTTGGAGTATATTGCACCGATGAGAGTGAACGTCTCGTGTGGTTCGTGGGAGGGGTTTGGCTATGAGGATCTTTAGGGGATGATTGATGTATCCTGCCTTTTGTGCTTTGGTGATTGGAGGATGTGGGATCTCTCATTTTCCTCTGTGTCAGCTAGAGCTCTGGCATAGTGCAGCTGGTGGTTGAGTGGATCTCTTGTTCTGGAACTCCCTTGGTGCGGCATGTTTGTTTTGGTGGGATTATGTCAAGTCACCAGCCTATACATGGACTTTATGGTTGGCCAGGCAAGCATGGTCCTCTGTCAAGAGAGGTGGCTGCACATTTAATGCCTTTGGTTACACAACATGCTTAAGGTACTCCTTGTGATCTCACAACCATGATCTCTCTCTCTCTCTCTATCTTATGTATTAATCTTGAATTTTTGTATATGGTATCTAAAGATGACTCCATGTTTACATCCTCTATTTATTGTGAAGTATGCCCTTTGTTAGTGGAGTAATATTTGCGTATTTACATTAGTACGAGCTTTGACAACACATTCTTTTTGTATAGACATTCTTTCATGGCCCTTGATTTAATGTATCAGTGGATGTATTTCCGTATCACTTAGTCATCCTTTGGCATTTGATTTTGTCTAAACGATCCAAGTATAACATCATTATAATATCAGCGTGTTTACAGTGATAATTGTTTCCATATTCTCGATTGAGAAATGACGATGGATGTAATGGTTGATTTTTTCAAGTAATTTTGCTGTCTGTACGACTGTACCATGATTGCTTGTATATTTTTTGTTCTTCTTTACCATTTCTTTTTTATTTTGTCACCAGACACCCTTACCTTGGCCATAGCTTTGTCATAGTCTTTCTTGTTTCGATAATCATGAGGTTTGGTTAGCAACGGGGACCACACCTGGAGTTTCGGTAGAAGAGTCTGTGGTATTAGTCATTAGGTGGTGAGTGATGGGATGTAGAGTTCGCAAGCTTCAATCGGTCAGGTGGACGAGTTGGTTCAAGAGTTTAGGGTATTGGAGGTTCATGATGTGATTAATGAGTTGAACTTGTAGGTATTTGTGGAATTCATGGTTGGGAACTCCGATTTTGAGGGGGTAGATAACGCCCTCACATTTCTGTTGTCGAAGCAAGAGAGCATACATCAGTAGTAGGACCTTATGCCTATGTGCTTTTTGACGTGATTATCTTATTATTTGAGAGAAAATGAGTGAATTGCCTTGATGCATTGATCCACTTAAGCCTAAGATATAATTGCAAGTTTTAAAATGAGTACAAATTTTCAGCCCGAATACCCTCTCATCCTTGTACTTTAATAAATGATCTTAGAAGGCTGATAGGTGTTGTCTACCCCTCTTGTTTTTTATCCTATTAACACGGTGGGGATTGCTGGTTGCCTTTGGAGTAGATTGCACCGATGAGAGTGAACGTCTCGTGTGGTTCGTGGGAGGGGTTTGGCTGATGAGGATCTTTAGGGGACGATTGATGTATCCTGCCTTTTGTGCTTTGGTGATTGGAGGATGTGGGATCTCTCATTCTCCTCTGTGTCAGCTAGAGCTCTGGCTTAGTGCAGCAGGTGATTGAGTGGATCTCTTGTTCTGGAACTCCCTTGGTGCGGCATGCTTGTCTTGGTGGGATTATGTCAAGCCACCAGCCTATACATGGACTTTATGGTTGGCCAGGAAAGCATGGTCCTCTCTCAAGAGAGGTGGCTGCACATTTAATTTCGTTGGTTGAATAATCTATTGATTTTATTTTTAGTGAAGTTTGAGGTTTGCCTCATTTTGGGACTCCACCCTTTACTTTCTAGAAAAAATGCCACCATCTATTATGTAATGGATGTCCCGATTTTCGGCATATGGCCAGATGAAGCTAAAAATTATTTCTGATGGAAGAGTTTTGTTATATAATGTGTGAATACAGCGAGGGTCCTTGCCATTATAACTGGAATACATCATTGATAGTATCTTGAAGGAACCATTTTTATTGCTACTTGTTTTTTGAACAAAACCTGCCTTTTCTGTAATTGTGTCACGTTTATTAACCGATGTACCTATTTCATGGTTTTAAACATATGTTGTCCTGTATTTGGGCATGCACCTTTATAGTACAAGCCCTTTTTTCTTTCAAAAAAACATGTTCTCCTAATGGTTGGCATTGATATACAACGATTTTTTCTCAAACTTGTATTTTATCTAAACATGAAGTTTTCTTTCAAGTTGTAGCAAGTTTTCATTCGAGTTGTTTTTCTCTACTTTATTAATGTTATCACTCATTATAAACATTAACATTTTAGGCCGAGGAGTGCTTGAAAAGGGAGAGAGATAGAGTTGCTAATTACTTGCATGTTAGCAGTGAACAGAAGCTTCTTGAGGTTTGTCAGCCTTTCTTCAATTCATCTCGATGTAGATTAAGTCACACTTTAGTATAGAGACTTAATAAACTGATTAAATGGTGTTGCAGAAAGTGCAGCATGAACTACTATTTGTTTATGCAAGCCAGTTACTTGAGAAGGAGCACTCCGGATGCCATGCCTTGCTTCGGGATGACAAGGTATTGCTTATAAAATCATTTTATTCCACTCACTAGGGCGATCATCAATTGGTCATTTCCACGAATACTGAGAGTAATTTACATTACAGGTGGACGATCTCTCAAGGATGTACAGATTATTTTGCAAAATACCAAAGGGTTTAGATCCAATTTCTCTTATTTTTAAGCAGGTATTCAAAGTTTGATTATGTTAGAGTGACATGGAATATTATGCCATTCGTGATTCCTTTTGGTTGAATTTTACGCAGCATGTGACTGTCGAGGGTATGGCATTAGTTAAGCAGGCAGAAGATGCAGCCAGTAACAAGAAGGTGGGAATACTACCAAATTTTTGGCAAATATTGTTACAAATATTTTGATAGTTTTCCTTGGATGAATCCTGGTTGACTGGGATCTTTTGGTTGCCTTCTCTTTCAATTTTTTGTACAGAACCTTTTCTTTGAATCCTGCAAGTCTTTTTGAATGAATTATTGAAGCTGGCAATAAATGCAAGCCTCACAGCTTGTTGACTTACTTTAGCTGATTCGTTGAAAGTGATCTGATTTAGAAGGAAATCTGAATTAAACTGTTGTCAAAACTTCAATGTTACTCTAGTAAGTTTTACACCAAAGTTTGACTGCTATATAACAATAATTGGTGACTGATAATGCCATCCTGCAACTTTCTGAAAATGTTGGGTTTTTTTCTTTACTGCTTACTAGGGGACCTCAGGATTTGACGGGCCTCAGATGTCTTGATATACTGGATTCAGTTTGGCCTTCAATCAACATGGGTTTTTTATTAGAAAGTAAAATATGCCTCCATGGTCTAGCGACGAAGAAACCGAAACCCTGACCTTTTTAACACCGTGGGATCTGCAACATGCATTAGTTGCATTTATTTGCATCTATCTTGGGTTAGCTAATACTTTCATGCTACATTTTTTTGGATCTTCCTTGAGGCTTTTATTTAGGTTCCTAATCCCACTGCATTTCTTGGGACTGGAGTTTGAACGTCTTTTAAGCAGATGTCTGGTGCCCGAGTGTTATTTCCTTTTTTAGTGGCTTCCATTATAGACAAAGCTTTAAGACCGAGTCACAAGTTTTGCTAACAGAGTGCTCTTCCATCCTGAGCGCAGTTCTTCAGGATGGAAAAACCAATGTATTAACTATTGATTTTTCGAGTTATATGTTTTTGTTTGCATATACTCAACTTTATCATATTTGGTTGGGCCAAATTGACAATTGAATCCAACTACATGATACCATCAGTGGTTTTCAATTAGAGTCAAAAGTTTCATGTAAGTGCAGTCATCTCCAAGGTTCGAAAAAACGAAAGGCGGAACGAGGCGTTTTCCTTGGAAGCGAGGCGAGGCGTAGCCTCGAGGCGGTCGAGGCGTAAGCCTCAGTTTGTATAGAAAATTAATTATAAAATATATAATAAATATATTTATTGGTGAAATAATATAATCTGACAAACATATAGTATGTAACAATGTAATATATGGTGATATTACGAAAATAAGAGCATGAAAAAATAATATGTAACTGAATTTCTACCCAATCAGAAGGAAATCATTGGCTGTAACTATTGCTAAAATTTTTATCTAAAGAGGATTGGCTATAGTTGTCATTATAGATATCCAAGTTGTTGATATGAATCATATGATTTGAATACTAACTATATGTTCTACTGCACTCAAATGAAGAATGGTCTGATATCCTTCCTGTACCACCATACCCTACCAGTACGGGGGTCTCGCTGCAGCGCCCCCGTCCCAAATTTTTTTCTTATATGAGTATTCAAATTCGTATACAGTTTTTTATATGTTTAAGGATGTAATAGTAAGAGTTCACTGAAATAATTTGGCATGTTAATGGTAAATATGAATGTGAAAGAGGTCAAAGAGGTCAAATTTAAGCATTCATCTTGCATAAATATATACTCAACAACAAGACCTTTATAAACATATGAAAATATGAATAGGAATAATTTTTTCCTTTAAAAAAAATACTTGAAAAAGCCCTCACGCCTCACCTAGCGCCTCGCCCCGCCTCAGCGCCTCGCCTCGCCTCGACCGCCTCAGGCATCTGAGGCGCACACCTCAGCCAGGGGGTCTGAGGCGGTCGCCTCAGGGCGTTTTCTCAACGCCCCGTTTCGCCTCGACCGCCTCAGCGCCTCGAGGCGCGTTTTTTTAAACCATGGTCATCTCAAACAAAGTTACTGTCGGCATAGTTTTATAAGGATTTTTTTAGTTTCAGTTTGCTATTTTATTTAAATTTTTGTGGTTGAAAGGATAACAAAAATTGTTTAAGATGTGGACTAGTTGAATAGGGTCGCATTAATTCGAGGGTGATTAAGTTGGTGGACTCCACTAATGGCACATGCATCTGTAAATTATGACAGCTTTAGAGGTGTCAGGACTTGTATATCAAAGAGGGGAATAATATGTAGATTAGGCCTGTTGAATTGGGTTAGATTAATTCAAGGGCGATTAAGGTAGTGCACTCCAACAGTAGCTCATGCATATGTAAAACATGGCAGCTTTACAATAATATTTTTAACAACCTTCAAACCAAAGAAGTCAACATCAAAAAAAATTCTAATAATAAATATAACAAATATAACATACAAATGATATCACTTTTTATCCAAGCAGTATCACACCAATCCAACCCTCATAGCCATCCAAACAACCAATCATACAAGGATAACCCATCTTACTAACAATTTTGAAGGAGTTTATTCTAAACTCAACCCAGCATGGCTATCAAACTGGATCTTACTGTTGCTTAACATAAAAAGAAGTCATGCATATGGTAAATGCAAAGTAAATTCAAGAATGTCAACAAACTAAGTATCAATAAGTTAAACATGTTATACTAAACAACAAAAACAAGTAAATCATTAAAAAAGGCATCTGGAGTGGCTATGTCCCTGACACTGGTAGTAGCTAATTACAGTGCCCAGGGTACTGGTGGCACGAGGGGCGTGTGCTCCTGGCTTGCCGTCACCATTATGGAAAAGCAACCTTCCGGTTGGGATATCTGAGGCTATTCTTTTCATTATTCATTTTCATAATTTTCACTCCTTTTGGACTTCTTTTATTGTCTGAATTACATCAATGTTTACTTGACTTGATGGATGCATTAAAGAAGTGTTTAACTATAATTATTGATATTTATCTGTCTTATAAATAAACTTGCACCTTTATCTACTTAGTCAATTTCATAAATTTACTTCTCAAATTGACAGGCAGAGAAGAAGGATGTCGTAGGCCTTCAAGAACAGGTATTCTCATAAATATTTTCCTAGATCTGGGAGGAATGAGTTCATTTTCTTATTACTCTGTAATTTACAGGTTTTCATTAGAAAAATTATCGAGCTTCATGACAAGTATATGGCATATGTCAGTGATTGTTTTCTGAATCACACTCTTTTCCACAAGGTTCGCTAATGCTTCTCATTTCTCTTTTTTATCATTTGTTTAAGAGAATGAATACATTCATAAAATTAGACTCTATTTATACTATTTATGTCCTCAAAAAGATATGTAATATGCGGGTCTCTTCCAATTATTTAATATAGATAACTACTCATTGTCATGCCCACCATTATAATATATGACAATGCTAATCAATAATAATGTACTTTTCTATTGGAATATCTTATGGATATACACAACAGGCAAAGAAAGATCCATGATTGCAGTTTTAAGTAAAACATGTAATTGACGGAAATGCTTGTTCTCATAACTCAACGCGAGAGTGGGTTGCTAAGTTAATTAAAGACTAAAGTTAACTAAAAATTAAGTTAGACAAGGGCTGCACGTTGCCTTCGCAGCGGGCACGCCTGCCACCTTGGTTTTGGCACTTTGAACCGTTGCATATCCACTGACGTCATGTGTTGCAACTAGTATCTAGCTACATCTCGTAGTCCCTTGAACACCACCTAGGGTTCTATTCATTTTCATGCCACCTTTGATTGTCATGCTGCAATGTCATTTTACATGTTGTTACCGGCCCTCATGTTGCAACAACAATACTCCTTCTACCACAAGCTCTCAGGATGTGGCACCAAGGTGCTCAATCTCGTGTATATTTGTTTTTTCTTAGAAGGCATGTATTGATTATGATCTAGGATTGGAACTCCTTGCTGATTTGCGTGGCCATGTCTTCATCCATTTCTACGTGGACGAGACCTATCGTCTCCTCTGTAGTTCAGCAGGGCAGGTGTCGAGAATCTATGTCGGTCAGAAGAAGTTATATGTACTCATAAAGGATCCTTTAGATTGTCGAAGATTATGTCTTGGCTACAAGACAACTATTTTGTATTGAATTGGTTCACCAACTCTAATGCTCATCTATTGTAGATAATCTTTTTTGAGATGTCCCGAGGAGATGTGCGCGAAGCTTGCTCATATTTACTATCAACATACTATCAATCTTGACTCGCTAATATTTATATGTGGATCTGGTATATGCTTAAGGAACTCCACACACATTCAATGCTACACTAAATAGGGTTGAAGAGCTATTTTTTGTAGCATGCTTGTTGTTCTAAGTAGGTTTAGTAACATCTAGAGTTACACACCTATAAATTCTTGGGATTTGGTCTTCATTTTCAAATGAGGAAGGATGAGCTTCTTTCTTCAAAGATAGTCCCTTCTATGTATTTTATTTTTGTGCGCTTTCAATTTGACTCGACTATTGGTACTCGGATTACGGGTCGACTCGTTGTCCTTAAGTAGGTTTAGTAATATGTTGAGTTACAAACCTACAAATTCTTGTCTGGTTCGGTTTTATGTTTTTTTGCGAGGAAGGAGTAGTTTCTTTCTCTAAACATAATTCCTTTATTTTATTTTTGTTCGCTTTCAATTTAACTACACTCTTGATACTCTTGTCAGTAATCCTACCACCCAACAACCAATTTAACTAAACTTGGTGACAGTCCTTCTACGGATAAAGATCATTGTGTTTGGAAGGACAACTCTTTCTCTGTCAAAAGGGCGTACCGTGCCATCTGCAGAACGCCGCCACCTTCGACGGACCCCTTAATCCATGACTGCAATGTCATTTGGGAGCTCTAACTTCCTGGTAGAATAGATTTCTTCATGTGGCTTTTGAGGAGGAGACGAATCATGACAAGGGACCACTGTGCAAGACTCTTCCAGGATATTTCAAATAGATGTCCGTTCTGTGACACCAACAACAAAACGGTGGATCACCTCTTCTTCCAGTGCGCAAGGATCATCCCTATATGGAGAAACGCCGGCATGAGGTGGCTTAATGTTCAGAACCTTGAGCTCTTTTGGGACTCACTGTTTACTGCCAGACACCGGGCTAGAAAAGACATCCTCCAACCACTGGCGATGCTGCGATGATCTGGGCTAACTGGGTAGGCAGAAATGGTGCACTCTTTTCTTCACAACGTTTCTATTGTTAAATGTAATGTGTCATTCCAGGTCTCTTCTTGCGTCCTGGACTCTGTAAGTACCTCTGTAACCTTCTCTTTTCTAATCTATATATTTGGCGTGGACACCTAAGCGTGTTTCCCCCTTTTCTGATTCAAAAAAGACAAATAACAACTAAATACATAGAATAATTCATTTGTTGCCATAAAAGGATGTGACAAACATTCATTTTTGGGATAGAGGCCTTGTTGCCTTGATACTAGTTGGAATTAGTGATGTAGCTTGCATGCTTGTGTTCTTTGCCATAGATTAATCATTGTTGTGACAGATGCTTACATGGTTGTGTTTGCCATAGGTCCAGTTAGTATACCTGCCCGATGCGATCGCTGGATTAAAAATCATCGTTAGATAGAAGGCATGTAGGCCTTCTTAACAATTACATTCTCATCAACCCAGGACCAGCAATCCATAGTGGCATGAAAACTCTCGCTCGCTAACATGAAATCTAGAGGTGTAAAAACATGCAAAGCGTTGGTCATAAAGTTTGTTGCGGATCAGAGGAAGCCAACCCATGGCCTCCTAATAATCCTTCACGGAGGCCCTTGCAGAAGTTGCCAAAGCGAACAAACGGGAGAAACGAATGCGCAACAACCCTTGACTTGTCCAATCATCGGTCTAGAATTGAAAACTACGACCATTTCCCATAACTGGTCGCAAGAGCGGAATCATCCGGGAAGTATTGCACAAATTCCCTTCCAAAAAAGGGAAGTCCCAGGAATATCTATAAGCTGTGAAGATGGATCCCAAGAAACATCATAAATTGACCGCAACATCCAGATCCTTCAAATTCTGCTCACCCACTTTGCTAAAAGGACATTGTTCATCAACTCGTTTGGTTGCATGGTTAGGCAGGGTTGGCTTGGGTTGGGTACTATTCACAGGGGTACCCCCTCCTCACAGTTTACTATTCACCCAGCCCTGTGAGTAGTACCCAACCCTGCCCAACCCTGCAACCAAACGAACCCTAAACCTCGGATTCCTAGCCCACCATCCTCCTCCCTAAGCACCATAGTCTTCCAACCCACCAACAACAATTCCTGAAACCTCTGAGAAATGGATTAAAAAAACCTTTACCCCAGTATATATCTTTGATTTAGTGATGTATGTGGTTTTGTCATGTTGGCAGTATAGCTCGTCAGGTAATTTCTTGCCTTTGCTGATGAGTTCAGCATAATTTCTTGTGTCTATTTAGGAAAAAATCATAGATTAATCTTGTTTTTTAAAGGAAAAAGGGTGTAGCGTCGATAAGACGCATGCACAGTAGATTAATGGATTACATTAGACTGCGTGCTTGTATACCTTGTAACAAAATAGGTTTATGGAGAGGAAGAATAGACATTTTCTTGATGTGGCATGCACTTCTCACTTAGATGGTCACTAAATAGTAAATACTCATGGGGCGATATGATTCTTATGTAATGTACTTTCTCAATTAGGTTCCTTTTTGCTTAGATGTGTTATACCCTTTTGGAGTTCTTGCCACCTTCCAAGTTTATCACGAGACACCAAAAGGTGTCTGAATCGGTCTCTTTACCTGTTCATAATGTACAAGTTTTTGATCCTTCCATGTCTAATACTCCCACTTTTTGCAAATATGGAAGGTCTTGTTTTTTTTTTGAAAAATATGGAAGGTCTTGTTTTTTTGCGAATACGGAAGGTCTTGTTCTTACTGTAAAAATTCATGGGTGATACTGTTCTTTCATAGTGTACCTGCTCAATCAGTTTTCTTCTTCTATGCCTAAGATGTTACACCTTATGTGTCAAGGGACTAAATCCCATGTTCCAAGAGATTATCATGGAAGTGTACATGGCAGAGTGGAAGCATGCTATGAATGTAGAGATGGATGCTCTTATTTGAAGTGGTGGACACGGGATTTAGTCCCTTGCCCAATAGGTGTTATTCCCTTTGCCTGTCGATAGGTATTCTCAACCAATCATGCATGTAATGGAGCTCTCGCTTGATTGAAGGTCAAGTTATCGGTGAATCACTCTACTCAAATTTATGGGCTTGATTATTTTGAGACCTCAGTTGCTAGAATTAGATCTATATGTATTGTTTTATTCTTTCCAATAGTGATTTGCTTATGTATCAGCTTGATGTCACTATTATTTTCTTTTATGATGACCTTGAGGAGTACCCACTTAAATGGTCTGGTGGTAGTGCAGTGTGTCTACCACCCAAAAATCAAGGTTTAAATCCCCCTA